>OY992532.1:193849764-194249764 GCA_963921185.1 Dasysyrphus tricinctus | reverse complement strand
AAAACCGAAAATCTTTTTTACTTATTTTTTTCCAGAATGTTGACGGGTTCATATTTTTTTTTTTGAAATCCATAGAGCAAAGCGCTCCAACTACTCAATACGAATGTGTCATACATCGTTTTAAAAGTTATTGCGTGTAAATTATTTCATTATGAGGCCGTTAAGCTCTATGCCATGGGGTTTGCGAGATATTCGACATCGAAATACTGAAAAGAACAATGATGCAATTCCTCATTTGTCTTCTTACAGAACATCAATGGTTCGGTTCGTACTTCGTTGAAAAAATAAGTATGTACTTCGTTTTGTTATAATATCCGTTAAACTGTATAGACCATTAGGCTCAATAGACATTTGGCATTGGTTTAGACTTTTGAGCTTAACGACCATATAATGAAATGATTCTTGTTGAGTTTCGTACCAGTTCCCATACATTTTTCCCCATTTTCCTTTGGTAGTGAATAGTTATTGAGATCTTAAGTTTTAAGTGATTTACACTCTTAATCATTCCCGTGTGCAAGTTGTTGCATAGCTGGCAGGATTTTGGAATAATTTTCTGCTGAATCCGTATGGATAAGATGAGACCTACTTTATCATGACAGGAGAAACTCTCGAGTTATTTACGACTCATCGCAAAATACTAAGCTAAAACTTGACCTTGACCAACAGAGATTTTCATAAAATGAGAAGGCCATCGGTGCACATTGGGGACTTTGTAAAATATTAAACCATTAAACCAATCTTGATGAAATTTTCAGGCATAATGATAATTAACAGGATGAGAAATCTGCCATATCTACTTTCTTAAAAAAGTCGGATATTGTTTAACTAAACCTTATACAGATATATTTTTGGAAAAACGGCACTACAGTCCGGATGGACTAAAGACGTCAAAAAACAAACTTCTTTCAGCTAGTTCGATCTCTGGCAAACTGTCTCCAGTTTCGCACACCAAGTTGGTTTTATAAGATCCTCTTCCACTCGCATGCACCACCTGTTACGATGTCTTTCTCTATTGCGCTATCCCTCGGGATGGGTCTAAAAGACCTTCCGGGCCGGAGAGTTGGTGATTCGCTTTAAGTGAGCTAGCCACCTAAATCGTTGACCTCTCATTTTATTTGGCTAGAACGGTGTCGCTGTACAGTTCATACAGTCCGATGTTGCGTATTTTTCTCCGCTACACGTACCTATATGCAGACAAGAACGAAATCAGGCTTAAGCGTTCTCATTCCCATTGAATAGTGTCTATCCCAATGCAACTGCACAATACATCAGGATTGGGATGATATTTATTTTAAAAATACACCTAGGTTTGTTCCTCAATTTCTTTCTTAGCTGAAAGAAGCAGCGATAGACATCATTTTCAACTTCGGGTGGTATACTCTAGGTTCGCATATACATACATACATACACTCCTCGTCAACTGAATACGCACAAACATTTTTTAATATACTTTATCCATTTTTTCCAAACAGTGATGGTTATTATGCCATCTGTTGATGCTAACTATTCCCTTAAGATGTTAAGCAGATAATTCCGAAAGAATTATCCAAAAACAACCGTGAGTTTTTCTTCAACCACTTGCAAAGTGTTTTATATGCAAAGTAGGAGTTTTTTTTTTAGTCAACTGAATAGGTACAACGCAGTGTTGCCGCTGAGGAATTTGAAAAGGTCGCATAAAAAAGGGTCACAAGGAAAAAAAAGTCGCACTAAGAAATTTTTTGATTTATAACAAAAACAATCAGAATAAGTATAAATAAATCGCAAAGAAAGTAAACAATTTTTTTTTGTAGCTTTCTTTCTTTGAAAATTGACTATAACATAAAATCAGTACTTATATTCATTCAAATTTTATTCAACTTCACAAACACATTTAAATCTGAAGTTTTCGTATAAATATTAAGTCCAAAAATTAATTTGGTTCTTCACATCGACGGTTCACTTTACATCGAGTTAGAGCCGAAAACCGTTTACCAATTTTCTTCAAAATTTATGCATATATTTCTTAAGAACATTTTCATAAATATTTTAATTTTGAAGAAAATCGCTTAACTCGTTAAGGCTCTAGCTTGATGTATTTTACATCGAACGTGAGTTATCCTTATCATTCTTGTGCCAAACACCAACAGAAGAAATATTGAAAATTCCAAAAAAATAATAAGGGTATTCATACAACAGCGTAAAGTCGTTGTAAACGTTGTAAACTTTTAAACTTCGTAATTCTGTCACAATTTGTATGGAAAATTTGACAGATTTACGAAGTTTAAAACTTAGTTTACGCTGTTGAATGAATACCCTTAATAATTTTTAACAAATACAATATTTCTTTTTTTCAAAATTTGTATATACAAAATTTTTAATATTTTAAAAGTTCCTTAAAAACTTTTTCATTATAATCGTTGGAGCCTTTAATGAGAAAGTCAAAGACATTTCGTTGCCCTAGTACTGAAGTGCCGTATTCGCCGCATTTTTATATATTTGGGACATCGCGTTCAAATGTTTGGAAGTCTGTTTCCAAAAAACTAACCGCTGGCATTTTTTATTTTTTGGTATGATACATAGTTAAGAATTATTTTTTTATATACACGTTAATGCACATCTGATACACTTTTAGTTCTCAAAATATTTAAATTTTTGTCCACAATGAGTTTGCCGTATACACCATAAAAATCAGTAGTAGTTTCTTTTCTTCATACACGTACGTCAAAAAATAAAGTAAAATCCTATGTAAAAAGAAATATTTATCTTGCTAATGGTGTGCGTGCCTTTGTATGCACACAAGTCAAAACAATACTGAATATACATTTGAAGTTTTATGACGTACTTTGCAGGATAATAGGTCATATACGTCCAAAACAATTCTTAAACAAAAATTTGCGTAAAATTTATGGCAAATTTGCCGTAAATGCCAATTTTTGGCGCTTACTTCGAAACTTGATGATTTTGATAGAAATACGTCAAAACGATTCTGAATATCTTAGCAACGAAAAGAGATAGGAAAAAACGGATAACAAATTTGAAAAGAGCACCCCCAAAAACATGTAGTACCTCGTGGCATTATGGTTAGTGCGTAGGACTGTCATGCCGGAGGTTCGATTCCCAGCCGTGCTACCTAAAAACAGAAATCTGTTATCCGAGGTACTGCCTCCTGCGAGGAACTGACAAATCCTCCAAGAGTTTACTTGTCATGAAAAAGTGCTTCTCATTTAGCCTTTCGTACTCGGCAAAAAGCTGTAGGTCCCCTCCATTCCTGCCAACAAACACGCACACAGGAATGGTTGTGAGTTGTAAGTCACTAGGCCCTGGTTCTCCACGAGCTGTTGCGCCACTCAAACTATTTCAAAAAATGCAATTTGGCGTATACGGCACTTCAATACTAGGGCAACGATTTGTGTCCACATTTTCAGTTTTGGGCGACGAAATCGTTGTTGAGATAAAAAATTTGGACTATCGCTCTTTTTGAGATATACAAGTTTTTCCTTTACAGTTGTATGGGAAGTACCGTTATTGTGAACCAAAACCTCTAAGGATTTACCAAAAAATCTTAACTTCAAAATTTGAAGAAATTGTTTCAATGGTCTTGGGCTCAAGTCGAGGTAGAAATAGACAGACAGAATTGTGCCTTACACTTTTTTGGGGTTCTCTATCATCGTAATGACGTTATGTTTTCTTGATTTATAAATAAATGGAAAATTATTAAAATTTCTAGAAAAAACAGAGAACTTAACCTTTTCTATGCAATTTTTTAGAGATGGGATCAGAAAAGTCGCAAGATTACTAAAAAAGGGTAAAAAGAGCTAGTTTTCTAAAAAGTCGTCGCATGAGGCAATAAAAGGGGTCAAAATGCGACAAAAGTCGCACAGCGGCAACCGTGGTACAACGCCATTTTCTTCGTTGTTTATAAGTTTTTTGGAGTGCTTGACAGTTTAAATTAACGATTTTAGTGTTTTCAGTAAAATTTAATTCTTGATTTCAAATTTTAAGAAAAATGGGTAGATCTACGTGTCTTAACAGTGTTGAAAAAGCTAAAATCGATTTACTTAGAGACCAAGGCCTAACTGGACGTGCAATAGCTGATAAAGTTGGCCGAAGTTTTAATGTAGTTTATTCTTACTTGAAAAATAAAGATGCATACGGCAAAAACATGAAGGGAGGTAAGAAAACAGCAACAACAGCAGCTGAGAGACGAAGAATTTTAAGATATGCATCAAATTCTTCTGATTCTGTGGCAAAAATAAAACAAAAAGTCGGCGTAAACGCAAGTTGCTCAACAGTATTAAGAGTAATCAACAACTCAAGCCATCTTAAACGAATGAAACTTAAGAAAAAACCACCACTTGACGAGAGACGGAAAATGTTGCGATTAGATTTTTCAAGACTTCACATGAGTTGGAAAAAAGAATGGTATCACGTGGTTTTTTCAGATGAAAAAAAGTTTAATTTCGATGGCCCTGATGGGTCCAACTTCTATTTTCACGACTTAAGAAAAGAAAAAAGATTTTTAAATCATAGTCGTGAAGGAGGTGTCATGATATGGGGAGTAGTCAGTTATTATAGAACAGTTGAGCTCGAGGTTGTAACATCAAGAATGACAGCAGCTGGGTATAAAGTAATTTTGGAAAGAAATTTTCTAACATCCTTGGACCCATAAACTGGACCTACCAACATGATAATGCGCCTATTCACTCAGCGCGCATAATAAAAACATGGATAGAGGAGCAACAAGTGCAGTTGCTTCAATGGCCCCCGTACTCACCTGATCTAAACATCATAGAAAATGTCTGGGGATGGTTAGTACGCAAAGTTTATGAGGGTGGTCGTCAGTTCGAAGACAAAGAAACCTTAATTTCTGCAATCAAATAAGCGTGGAGCGAAATTTCGTTAAATTACATTAGAAAGCTATACGATTCCATGCCGGATCGAATTTACGAAGTAATTAAAAATAAAGGTGGAAGCAGCGTTACCTTCGGGACTCTTTAGAGTCATTTTGACTCCTTTTAAACGCTGGGACTCCAGGACTCCTCTTTTTAAAAATGATTGAAATTTGACTCCTTTTACAATTTTAGGACTCTTTTTCATAAACGCACAAAGATTTATAGAATTCCATGATATTAATGAGTTCAATATCGCTTGAAGCTCAATTCAAACCTTTGTTTACATTAGACAGTTTCAAAAAAATTGTTTCATTCAAACAGATTCAAAAGTTTCAGTTGAGCGAAAAAAGAAGTCTGTGAAAATTTGAGCTTTATTCATGTTTAGACATGCCTCATCGCAGGTTTAGGGTATCCACACGATTTGTATTGGAAAAAAGCACCTGTGGCCATTGCACCATCTTACGAAATTGTAATTACAAATTTGTTGTTCACAAAAGTGCTAAAATTCAAAATTCTTCAAGACAAATTTTTTAGTTGTAATATTACCAGCGAAAAATTGTAAAAATGGTTTAGAATTTTATTCATTTTGTGAAATATTTCTACTAGTTATACAAAAAGAATAACTAAGCAATGGGTTCCTTTCCGACATTTAAGGGCTCAATTCGATGGTAGTTCTGCCAAAATTTCAAAAACAAAGATTCATTAAACAGCATCAATTTCGTTTACCTAAACTTCCTTTCATATGTCTTAAATGTTTTGATTAAATAAAATAAAAAATTTCAGAGCAATTCATCTCAAATTATACATCTTCTTTCGTCAATAAAAGATGTTCTCTCATTACATACGGCATTCGGCTCACAGCGCTATTCAAAGCGGATGAAGAAAAACATACTATCACAGATACTATAGTTACATAGATATCGATATATTACTGCTTTTTTATCGTGGGACGTAGAGCTAAGTCCCAGTAATTTCAATTTTGTGTGAGCCTTAGACTTTATATGATGTTAAAAAAGATAAATTTAGGTACATGTATAGACATAAATACAAAACGTCATATACAAGTCATCAGCAGTTCGATCAACGGACTCGATTTTTGAGGAAGAAGAAAAAGAGCTTGAAAACACAAAATATTGAAAAAATGGCCATTTTTATTTGTACTGGATGCGATATCTAGATAACACTAGTTTCTGTGATACTATTGAAAGAAATACTCTTAGAACATATTACAAAATTATTTGTAATCAAATAATCTCGCATTTTATTTTCAATGATAACAAGCTTTCAATTCTTAAATATTATATTCAAAGGCAAGTAATTAAAATACAAAAAGATTTTAACTATCATTCGTTAATATCTGAATATCCCAACTTTACCCTTCATCGAGTAAAAGTTATTGAAGAATAAAAATTACTAGAAATAAAAGCCCAAGAGAGTCGTTTTAAAATAAATTTTATAAATTTAATGACATTGAAAGTTTTGGTTTGAAGTGGGCAGTTTAAATAACCAATTGGAACTTTAAAAAAAAAAATAGGTATTTAAAAAAAAAATTATATTATTATTAAGATTTTAAAATTATATTATTATATAATTATAAATTAACTCTAATTAAAAAAAAAACTTACAAACCGCCTAAAAGTTGAAGTGTGCATTTCAATGCTTCCTGCACTTAATCTATTAGATTTAGATTATAACCAACTAGAAGACTGGATTCCTGATTCAATTTCAATTCAAAAATATAGGAACGATGTTCCTTAGGTAAGTGCTTTGTTAAGAAGAGCAACTGTTTATTTATTTAAAGAAACTTAGGTAATTGATGGTTTTGTCTTGAGATTAACCAATATCTACTAAAAAAAATTGAAAAGATGGAAGTTTTTTCAAGTTTGAGTTGTTTTTCTCTGAAATACAAATATTTATTTATTGTTTTGTTTAATTATTAATTGTTTACGTTGAATTAAAACGGTGATAAATTTTGATGTTTTTCTTGAAGCTTTGATGGGACTCCTTTTTTCAGCCAGGACTCCTTTTTTTGACTCCTTCCGAAAATTTTCAGAGGTAACCCTGGGTGGAAGTACCCACTACTAAACTTAAACAAAAAATTGTTTCATTCCATTCCAATACCAATTTTAATTTTTGTACCTATTCAGTTGACTCAAAAAAAAACTTCTACTTTGCATAAGTTACACTTTGGAAGTGGTTGAAGGAAAAACTCACGGTTGTTTTTGGATAAAACTTTGAAATTCTGTTATTTATATGTTACGAAAATTTATACCATCAACAGATGGCATAATAAAAAAAATGGATAAAATATATTCAAAAATGTTTGTGCGTATTCAGTTGACGAGGAGTGTATGTATGTATGTATTGTATATGTTAGAGAATTTTGTAAAGATGTTTGAGTTTCTGTCATTTTTATTCTGAGCATGCTACCTTCGGCACCGACGAAACATCTAGAACAACGACTATTTTGCCAGCTGCCCTTCGATATTAGCACTGCGGACATCATGACAGTTAAAACAAACATAAACACTCCCAGAACATAGAGGATGCTAAACTACAAGAAACATAAGTGTAAGGCCACAATTTCCATATCCAGTTCCTAAGGTAGCCGTCACATGTACTCATGATTTTCTCTCACATATATTATTTGACAAACTGTTATAATTTTCTGGTATTACAACTACATAATGTACTATAAGAAGCGAATAGTGAATCATACAAATTGACACTTTCGAAGAATTGCATTTTTCCACGTTTTCACAACTGGTACCTATTTTTTACCCCAAAAATTTGTCTACGTAGCATTGGGTTTTCATTTTTTAAAAGATTTTCATATGAGAACTTAATTAGAACAAAATATTCGTGTATGCATGTATATTAAAAATATGCATTATTCATCTGAGATATTTAATTTTATTTGAAAAAAAAAAAAATAATCTAAACTCTTTTACTTAATACTATTCAAAATACAATCAACTGCATTGCTATTGCATTATTAATGAACTGCAGGCGGATCTAAATTATAATACATATCGAGGTATAAACCTGGTGTTTTCGATTGGAAGTCCGGAAAATGTGATTGGCTTATTTTCAGGATTGTGTATTAGGGGTGTCGGAATTTTTTTTTATTTCTTATATTCAAAATGGGTATGATGGATCTTGTTAAGGGTTTAGAAAGACTAAATTTTTGTTCTGGGACATTTTCCAAAATGGAGTTTTGAGTTATAGGGTAATTCCATGAAAAAGTGGACATGAAGATAGAAAAATGGAAAATTTATCTCGCCCCCTGTCTATTGTTTCCTAGTTTTAAAATTAGAATAGCAAAATATCCTTCAAGTAACAAACATACGGCTGAAAATAAAATGAAATTCTAAAACGCGTAGCCCTAAATTTTTAAGTTAGAAACGTGAAATAACGTGAGTTACCGACTTTTTGTAACGTGAGTTACCATGTATTTTATTAAATTTGTATAAAATATTTTCAAAAATTTAAAATTTATGTACAAATATAAACAGGCTGATAAGTTCTTATATCTAATTCAACAAGCCAGTTAAGCCTTATTGGTTTGTTTAATTTTTAGAAAATAGGCATTGTACTGCTACAAAACCCGTGTCCGAATATGGTAACGTGAGTTACCAACATGTTTTAGTATTTTTTAATAAGAAAGAATTTATTTTTCCCAAAAATTAAATTTTTTCCTAGCTGTCGAAATCATTACCATGTAAAGCGTTTAAATTTTTTTTTATTTATATTCATATAAATATTGAAATATTAATAAAAGAGAGCGTAAAACTCTCCCAAATGTAACGTGAGTTACCATGGAATTGCCCTATATCATGATATTTTGACAAGCAGTTTTTAATGCTTTTTTGTTAGCAACAGGTTACAAAAGCAAACTAAAATCATTATAAGTTACTGTGACCGCATATAATATTGGCTTTTCAGACCGCTTTTTCGAATTGAGGTTTTTTAACCTAAAAACAGCCGCAGGGTCTCAAAATGCAATTTTGCCAAAAATGTCCCAGAACAAAAATTACTTCTTTCTAAACCCTTTACAAGATCCACAACACCCATTTTGAATATAAAAAATAAAAAAAACTCCGACACCCCTATTGTGTATGACCTAACCTGACCATATTGTACCATGTATAAGAATAAAAAAACTGAAACAAATAAACTTAAGGCTGGAAATGGAAACGCACTTGCGATTTTCTGTCTTCACGAGGCTCATGTGCTCTATTTATTGCGACTTAATAATCGCGCAATTAAAATCGCAAGTGCGTTCCTAGCCTAATGAATTTGACATTATGTGTGATTATATGGAAAACGCATATTCGACAACATGATTTGACAATCATCGATGTTTCATCTTATAGAGACACACAAAAAAACCGCTTCTATGATTTTGTAAAACTTTTGAAAACTTGCTGGTTTTCATGAATTAATAAATTTGGTGGCGCAACAGGTCGTGGAGAACCAGGGCCTAGTGAATTACAACTCTCAACCATTCCTGTGTGCGTGTTGGTGGCAGGAATGGAGAGGACCTACAATTTTTTGCCGATTCCGAATGCCTATATGAGAAGCACTTATTCAAGACACGTATACTCTTGGAGGATTTGTCAGTTCCTTGCAAAAGGCAGTACCTCGGAAAAAAACATTTCTGTTTTTAGATGGAAGCGGTTGGATATTGAACCCACCCTTCGGCATGACAGTCACGTACTAACCATTATGTGACGAAGTACTACGCTGGTTTTCATGACTTCATGAAATAATTAGCATCTTTACTTTCAATTGACATCGAGCTAGAGCCTAAACGGGTGATCCGATTTAACATGTTCAGTTCATTAACATTTCAAATTTGAAAAAAATTCGTTAACCCTTTTAGTCTCAAGCTCGATGTAAAGCCGACGTTAAATAACAATATTTTTGGAATTATCATGTCTATAGCAAACACCACAGATATTTTTATAATGACATGAAATCTCCACAAAGTGCCAATACTGTCGAAAAACACTTTTACAATCAAACTGTCCCCCTGTGGGGAGTAAGCGCCACGTTGAGAAACACTGTCCTAAAGCAATAAGTCCAGATGAAGAAACGCCATTGAACCTTTTCTGTAGGAAATCACACGATCTGCATTTTTTGTATCAAATACTTTTCTATAGCGTTTACCGCAGAAAAACTATTTTTTTTACATTTCAACCTGCGTAAAATTTTATCCACACACGATTTGCCAATGGATTTTTCCGTGAGTATTCTTTATCTATGCCAAAGTGAAGATACGTTCCCATAAGAATGTGTTACGCGAAATTTTCAAAATTTTAAATTAAATTTTTAAAATACCTCTTATTCAGTGATTTATTTGGGTATTTTGTTGTAATAAATAGATTTTTAGAGGCATCTTGAGCTGAAAATCCCGTTCCAAATCTTTTTATTTTCTTAAATAAATAAATACCTAAATAACTAGACCAGAGGTTTTTTCGATGCCTTTAAATTTTTGAAATGTCGCTTAATACATTTGTACGGGAACTTATCGGTATGTAGATAATTTTAATACTGTATTTTGTAACTTTATATTTAAATACGTTCCCCACCTTGAATAAAGCAAATAAAGCAGGTAAACAAAATTCATTTAACTTTATTGCCTAGCGTCAAAAATTGCACATGAGCAAATATAATGGCTCACAATGGAATAAGCAAATAAATCTGCTTAAAAATAAATCCAAAAAGCTCAAACGAACAAAACTGTTTAAGGCATAATAAAGTGCAAAAAACATGCAATTAAATGAGAGTGCCTACACCAAACCAGTGTTGTTGGAGCAAAACTCCCATATATTTCCCCTTTATTTCTGATGAAATTCCCTTTGGATTTTGGTATTACCCTTATTGATTATTTCGATTGAAAAACATTTTTTTTAACTCTACTCGAACAAAAAAAAAGCAAAGCGAAACTTAAAGCCTTGGTCAAACAGGGCGCGTTCAGACGGGACGGTCAATACTTTACTGGGAAAGTAAGAATGCGACGGTCAAATTGGGGTAATGATTACAATTGTAATTAATTAGTAATTAATGACAGTTCAATTAAAGTGCAAGTAATTACAATTAAATTTAATTACTTCCCAATTACTCAGTAATTGCAATTAAAAAGCTCCAATTACAATTACACGCTACCTGAATTTTAACTGCAATCCTTGCAAATTACACGAAAGTTATTAAATAGTAATTAAAAAAATGTAATTAAAGAGTAATTGGAGTGTAATTAAGACTTTGTATTTACGTAGTTATTTTTGTTTTCATTTTATTTTAAACCAAAGTAAAATTATTTTAAAACAAAATAAATTTTAAGTGATGTGATAAGTGATTAAGTAATGACAGAAAAATGGACATATTTTTTTTGTCAATTTACAAAAACTAAATTTAGCCTCTTTCAGCCCTCATAATTTCAAACCGTGATCCAAATTAAAGATTGGAAATGCTTAGTACATAAACTTTCTGCCTAAAATAAGCTTTTTCGGGTTTCTGTTGAAGTGAAAGTCTAATTTTGCTGCGTTGACACTATAAATCCCTGTTACTAAAATTGGGATATTTTAATGAGCTGTTTCTATGATGATAGTTGAGCTTTGTACTGTACAGGTTGCGCCATCTTTTATGTCGGCATGCGATCTCTCTCTCGCCCGTGCTTAACAAAATTCGAAACCGAACGACGAATAGTGTTGTCAGACAGTGCTTGTTTTGCACCATATTATCGACGATGTTCCATGATTATTTTCAATGTAGGTACAGTGTAACTTTTTCGGTGTGTCTTTTCGATGTGGAACGATTTATGGTTACAATTTTACTGGAATTGACATTTCAAAAACATGTCTACTCAAGTCAATTGATTGATATAAATTGTCAAAGTTATTCAATGGCTAAATTATAACCAAAAGATGGCGCACCCATTATGAGTCCAGACAGCATGACAGCTTGTCAAATCTTATTTTTTTCTATTCTTAAATTACTTATAAAACCCTATTTAAAAAAATTTTCACCTCCGTTCATTTATTGCCTTTTTTAGAAACTTAGTTATTACCAACTTTCAAACAAAATTCCAATCTTAGCGTTTCTAGTTTGTCCTTGACCTAAAGTCAAATAGCCCTACAAAGTGCGTTCTTATGTCCCATTACATAATGAATCAAGTCAAGGTAAAGAAATGACGTTCATTTTATAGTTTTACAATCATTAATCTTTATAAGATAAGAAATTCGGGTGAATTTTTTTTTGAGAACACGAAGAAATAATCGATAGTTATATTTCTTATCCACTTAAGACTTTAGCCCTGTTCAAGTACAAGTAGCCTCTTACTCATTAAGTGTCTTCTAAGAAAACACCATCGACAATATTTTTGTTTTCTGCCTAAAGATCAAAGATGCGTCATTTTAATGAGAATTTCCTGAAGGCTATAAAATGTAAACTTTTTTTTGGCGTCTCGCTGCCAACTACCCTATTAGTCACTATCACACATTCATTTGGTAAGCCACACAGCAATACTAGAATCTCGGAAATGTAGGTATGCGTTCTGGGTTATGCTAATTTCATCAGATTCGGTTGTATACAATCGAAAGTTCTCTCTACCTAAAACGTAATGTAATCATGAATGAGAAGTACGTGATAACTGATTAGGTAATTCGTGTAGGAATATTCATTGGAAACGAAAAAAAAAATCAAATTCGTCTGGCTAAGCACCCACTTGTTGAACGTTCCGCCCGAACGCTGCGCTGAGTGTCTGTCAGAGTTGAATTCATTGAAATTGCAGCGCTAAGCAGTGCACTTCCAGTACCTACTTTGCTGGCTGACTTGATGGCGCTAGCCTCAATGCTTTTTAATCAATACAAAAAAAAAGATTAAATTTGCATTCTATGTGTTCTGTCAATTGATGATGGTCAACTGCTGTCGTAATATTGTAATCAGCGCACATGTTTGACATGTTGTCAGACTGACAGATATAGCCAAGCAAGCTAACGCATGTAAAAGTTACATTGGCAGGTTGGCTGCGCGGGCACAATCTAGGGAGTGTTAAATGACTAAATGAGGTGATCGCATTCAGAGGAGGTTTGTCCGACAGAACATACAACAAAATCCAGACGTATGTAGTTAAAGTGCAATAGAAATTAACATGGCATAAGGCGGACTATAGTATAGGTATATGCATGTATATTGTCATACTAATCGCTCTACTATAGGACTATGAGACAGAGACACAGCAAAATAAAATAGATCGTTGCGGACGAGGTCAAATTTGATTGGTAGCTCTGTGTTAATTGTATTATGGCACGTATTTTTAAATGACTAATTGTTTACTCTTTTTTCAATTATGTTTAGGTAGCGGAAAATAAAACGGAACACATGTTTATTTGGCATTCAAACATTTTACTATTGCCGCTTTTTTTAAATACTGTCTCAAATAATGTTTATTTGATCAATTGAAAAATTCTTTCAAAGAAACATGAATTTAGCAAGGAAATGTGAAATACATATAAGAAGATCGCAAAAGCTAATTTACTATAAAAGTGGGGCTGTTAGTGAGACCAACTTTTCATTTTGACCTTGTGATGTGCCTTTTGCTTTCCAGCCGAGGTTATGCTCGCCGGTCTCGCCAGGGTCGTCCTGAAGAAAACACGAAACTTCAGAGGAAAAGGTCTTAGAACCTTATTGCAAAATCTTTATTGAAAACAACTCTTATAATTAAAACACACAATATTTCTGTTGCTATGGGTTGCTGGTACTGCGGTTAGTTCTGGTACTGGAAACAATTCACTTGCGTTTCTGGAATCTGGTCTTGCTGACTTGTATCGGTTACACTGGTTTCTGACAATTCAGTCCTATTCCTGGTGTTTGGTCTCGGGTGATGTAGCTTTGAGGGTCGGGCCTTTAAAATGACGATAGGTTTAGGTGTGATGCCTTAGCATCAAATAAACAGCAGGCTAAAACGCTCTGGTACATCAGCAGGTACTACGCCCCTGGTGGCACTCAAAACAGCAGACTAAAACGCTCTGGTACATCAGCAGGTACTACGCCCCTGGTGGCACTCAAAACAGCAGGCTAAAACGCTCTGGTACATCAGCAGGTACTACGCCCCTGGTGGCACTCAAAACAGCAGGCTATAACGCTCTGGTACATCAGCAGGTACTACGCCCCTGGTGGCACTCAAAACAGCAGGCTATAACGCTCTGGTACATCAGCAGGTACTACGCCCCTGGTGGCACTCAAAACAGCAGGCTATAACGCTCTGGTACATCAGCAGGTACTACGCCCCTGGTGGCACTCAAAACAGCAGGCTATAACGCTCTGGTACATCAGCAGGTACTACGACCCTGGTGGCACTCAAAACAGCAGGCTATAACGCTCTGGTACATCAGCAGGTACTACGCCCCTGGTGGCACTTAAAACAGCAGGCTAAAACGCTCTGGTACATCAGCAGGTACTACGCCCCTGGTGGCACTTAAAACAGCAGGCTATAACGCTCTGGTACATCAGCAGGTACTACGACCCTGGTGGCACTCAAAACAGCAGGCTATAACGCTCTGGTACATCAGCAGGTACTACGCCCCTGGTGGCACTTAAAATAGCAGGCTAAAACGCTCTGGTACATTAGCAGGTACTACGCCCCCGGTGGCACTTAAAACAGCAGGCTATAACGCTCTGGTACATCAGCAGGTACTACGCCCCTGGTGGCACTCAAAACAGCAGGCTAAAACGCTCTGGTACATCAGCAGGTACTACGCCCCTGGTGGCACTCAAAACAGCAGGCTAAAACGCTCTGGTAGATCAGCAGGTACCGAAGCCCCTGGTGGCAATTAGGACGCTCAACTTCGAACTAAGACCCCTTACTACTGGTGGGGGGAAGCCGTAGTATGAAATAGTTGGGCAATCTCTCCTACCTAAACTTTCAACGAAACCCCTTACCACTGGTGGGGGGAAGATTCGAGAAAGCAATAAAGCTAAATGACCAGTTCGTCTCGAATGTCTTCGACCGGAAGTAATATGATTGGTTAAACCAAATTTACTATTATTGTCGTCTGACTTATCGTATGACCGAAGAGGTGCTTTTCGTGCTTTTCTCCTTTGGACTGAATGTGAATTGAAAAGTGATGACCGAAAAATGATAATATAGATTTTGCTGTGACGTCACGTATCCATAGTATGTGTGAATTGAATGCAGTGAAGTACAATTTTCACATGTAAATAAAATAATACGAAAGTAAAAGTAAAAGAAGTGAAGTAGCATGGAACGCTTCGTTACAACCTGACGGGTTGAGCTTTAGTATACTAAAAGTTCATGTCCTAACTTTACTTTTGAGAAGTGTTGCCAAGATGGCAACATTGTCAAAAGGACAAGAGAAGGGTTGCCACTTCTATCGTTCAAAGTTTAAACCACGTTGTACGACTGGCCTTAGGTATAACAATCACAAGGTTAAGTAATGCTCGAATGTTATATTCTTGCTTGGAACCTTAGATGTTCCCATGCGAAAAAAGATCGAAAATTTCCGAACGATTTTCCACCTATTCTGTGCACCAGATTGAATAATATTCAAGGCGAAAAATGTTTGCCTTGACCTAGGCCACCCATTGAGTCATAAATGTACCCTCTCCGGAAAAAAGTGATTTTAGGTCAATTGGGTGACATTTGGATCGAAATATACGTTTGCTATCGATATAGCTCGTCTTTCATCTGTCAAGCCATTAACTGTCAAATTCCTTTGAAGAATGGCTACGATGTTGATGGACTTAGAAACCTCTAAAAATCCGAAATTTTTGAAGTTTATTTACTGCTCCGGAAAAAGTGATTTAAGGGTAATTGGGTGACATTTGTATTGAAATATACATACATTTGCTGTCAAAATATAGTTTGTCTTCCATCTGTCAAGTCATCAACTGTCAAGTTCCATTGAAGGATGGCTGCGATGTCGATGGATTAAAAAACATCTAAAAATCAGAAATTATAGAAATGTTTGTACTGCTCCGGATAAAGGTAGGACCGCACTCGACGGAACTGCACTTCAGCGGAACTGCACCGCAACTGAACTTCAAAATATTTTTTGTTTGAAATTGCACGAGCTATATCACACTAAGCGACAACTGAACTTCACGGCGGCGCGGCACCATGCGGCTGATAATCTGACCAACTTTGCCGCGACCTGAAGTTCCGTTTAGTTCCGTTGCCACAAGTGCGGTATAGCAAGCATCATGAAACGTTGTGTTTGGCTGTGTGCTTTGTTTTTTTTTTTGTACCACGTGGTAAGTAGAGCATCCTTTTTAGAAATATTTCGTGTCGAAAATAAAAAAGGAGGAATTATATCGGTCAGGAGATCATATCATTATTTTGGTGCTTGGCCATTAATTCGAAAAAACCATCACAATGGCATTACTCATGGCTTCACTTATGGGCACTACTACTCTTGTATTGATGAGTGAAGCCAATATGTACTGTACGCAGCAGTAGTTCAAGTGCAGTTTACCAAAAAAGTGTATTAGAGTGCTGCGCAGTGTCGTGCAGTTCCGTCGAGTGTGGTCTTACCTTAAAAGTAATTTTAGGGCAATTCGGTGACATTTGGATTGAAATATACTTTTTCCGTCAAAGTATAGTTAGGTAGTCCCTCTCATCTGTTAAGCCACCAACTGTCACGTATTAAAAATACTCAAAAAATGCAAACATTTTGAGATTGAGATGAAGGTCAACGCATAGTACGTTGATATGGCAGAAAAAGCCGCTGTGCCAACCTCAAGATACAGTCAACGCGTTGTTGAGTAGTCTGTTATAGTGTCCTAACTGCGTTGACAGGGTGATTACACGGCCAACGAAAATAATCAACGCATTGACCCTCAACTTTGTGTTAATGAGAGTGTCAATGCAGCCGTCAACGTATAGACAGTATTCTGCGTTGACGATCACACGACAAGACAACTTTGGGGCAGAATTGTACGTCATTTTGACGTCAGAGAGTTAACGCGTTGACCATTTGCGTTTACCGTTTAATCATAGCTTAAATCGTTGGTTTTTCACGTTTGTAGCTAGGTTGGTGTCACTGTACATCTTCCTCTCCATTTCCCATTCTCTATCTTTGAAGGCGTGACAAAGCCTTTTGAAGCGGTTTGGGGTCAGAATCCCGAAAACCAAAATCCCGAAAACCCAAAATCCCGAAAATCCAAAATCCCGAAAACACAAAATCCCGAAAATCCACAATCCCGAAAACCCAGAATCCCGAAAACCCAAAATCCCGAAAACCCAGAATCCCGAAAACCCAGAATCCCGAAAACCCAAAATCCCGAAAACCCAAGATCCCGAAAACCCAGAATCCCGAAATCCCGAAATTTAAATCCCGAAAAATTATATAAAATGAAAAATTTGCGCAAATTTTTCATTTTATATAATTTTTCGGGATTTAAATTTCAGGAAAAGTATTTCTAGATTTTTGATGTACCTACATAATTTCTGTTCTAACTTACCTGTATGGGAAAGGCAAAAACTGTGTTAAAATTTTCATCTTGAATATAATTAGCTTTGAAGAACTAAGTAAAACATAATTAGATAAAGAAGAAAACGAAAATAAATCCGAACTTTAAAGATGTTTCCTAAATATGTTCATAGATTTAAAATTTTTGTAAACCATTTTAATGATATGATCAATTAAAACCAATCTTTTATAAAAAAAACTTAGTGTACGAAAGTTTTAGGAATGTGCCTAAGTCAGAAAACAAGCAAAGCACGATAAAAGTTAAAAAGCATTTTTTTAAATTCAGAATATTAAATACAAAGCAACATGCTGAAGCTCGGAAGAGGGTTTAAAAACGATTTAAATATCGGAATTCAGTTAAAATTCAGATTTGTGAGACATAACTGTTTTTAATTTGTTAAAACTATTTGATTAAGATTCAATAAGGCCAGATCCACACTATTTTGCCGATACCGATACGCTATCGCTACAATAAAATATTTGTACATAAGAAAAACTGAAAGGAGCGAAAGCGTATCAGGTATGGATGATGTGAATGTGTAGGTACTCATTGTGTCCTGTTTTAAAATACTTTATCAATCGCTATCGATATCAGAACTTTAATGTGAATTTGGCCTAAGACTTTGTCAAAAAGGTTACAGCCATTTCTGTGACTAATGGCTGTAACCTTTTTTTTTCAAGTATAGTTTCGGGATTTTGGCCTTTCTGGATTTTGGGTTTTCGGGATTTTAGGTTTTAGGGATTTTGGGTTTTCGGGATTCTGGGTTTTCGGGATTCTGGGTTTTCGGTTTTCTGGGTTTTCGGGATTCTGGGTTTTCGGGATTTTGGGTTTTCGGGATTCTGGGTTTTCGGGATTTTGGATTTTCGGGATTTTGGGTTTTCTGGATTCAGAATTTCGGGATTGTGTCCGTCTCCCTTTTGAAGCCCCACCCCTTCTTTATTGACCTTTTGAACTTTGCAAATCACAGCTAAACCGAATGCATTTATTTCGCTGACCTGGCTTGGCTACTGCTTTCACTTTGAAGGCATGCACTCGTAATGTTCCACCAGAATTGTTGTTTGGTTGATACATTTAAGCTAAATTCGCCTATCAACTTAATCTTTAATAAGAACACTACCGAAAGTCCAGAGCCAGCTGATGACTCTTAAATACAAAACGACCAAATGTGGTTAGTTTGAAACCAACCCTTCAATAATTTTTGTCAAAAAGATATGTATGTAGATATATCTCATATAAGTACTTGTACATAGGAGAGCTCCACAGTGATGAGATCATAACCATTTATTTATACAAAACAGAAAAAGATGCAGTGTTTTTTTTTCAACTCTAAATGAAACAGACTTCAAACGAATTGACATACGCAACGCATACAAGAATTTACCTAAATAAATCATTAGCAATAAAAAATGTTAAAAAAATGACTTTTTAAGTGGCAGAAACAGTGCTCACACTTTTTACGGTTTATCTACGAGTGTATGTTGTTTTTGGATTGAGTTAAAATGCGTTACTTTTCGGTTAACTAATATTTTTCAGATTATATTCAAATGGAAACAAAAACCTACTTTATAGTTAGAATACTAACGAGCAGTTTGTTATTGAAAATATGATTTATAACTTATTTAAGCTTGCTGGTCCGAGATTTCAGTATGCGAATTTCTGAAATGTGGCCAATCGTATTCAGCCTAATAGATGAAGATGATTTTAATTTTTAAAAGGATAACATAGAAGAAAAAGGTATTTATATAACAGTCTCATAAAAATGCTGCGAAATAGTGTTTTCAGTAACTTTGGTATAACATGATTTGTTTGCGCTCTTTTACAATGACCTTTGCAAAATGTATTTACGTAGGTTCACTTAATCTTACCAAACCTCAAATAAAGAAGTCAAACACGATATGTATGTACGTCCAATTAAGAAAAGATGAGAAAATAAATTTAAATAAAAAAAAACTGAATTTTCTTAAGATTATAAAACTTCTAAAACTCAATGGATTACGGAATCATCGAAGCACATTTTTCACAGTGTGTACACTGTTTTTTTTCATCACTTACTTTATCTCAATGTTTACGTGTAAAATTTGATGCATACATGTCTTATTTTATCTATGTTTGTTGATGTTGTTAGAAAATTAGTTTTGAATGGATTTAGATCTACATGATGAAATGTAAACACTACCTTAAAAAAATTACCATAAAAAACATGTGATGCTTATATCTTATTTTAGAAATTCATTGGTTGTTTATTATTTATTATTCTTTTTGATAAAATGGATTTCTGAAAGGATTTTCACTTACGTTTATATTTGTGTATGATTTGATATTTTACTTGCTTGAAGGGGTTTAGATGTATTGTTTTCGGGTTAATCAAATAAAAAATTAGTGGAGGAGATTTGGCATTTTATTTCGGAATACGGGGAACCGGCTCCGATTTTGAAGATTTTTACTTGCGATATATACATAGGTAGGTAGGTAGATTGTTTAGAGGTATAGTGTTTTGAAATGGAATAAAACAAAGATGATTTTTTTAAATTGACATGAAATTCTGGCATTATAATTTAAATATGAGTTCTGGCATATGACCGCCAAGGAAGGCTCGGACATAGTCTAATCTGGAGGTCAAATTTTCGATGACTTTTTGCAACATTTGTGGCTGCATATCGGCAATAACGCGGCGAATATTGTTCTTCAAGTGGTCAATCGTTTCAGGGTTATCGGCGTAGACTAGTGACTTCACATATTCCCACAGAAAATAGTCAAGCAGCGTTAAACCGCACGATCTTGGAGGCCAATTCACGGGTCCGTAACGTGAAACTATGCGGTTACCAAACGTTTCTTTCGATTAATCAATTGTGGCATGAGCTGTGTGACATGTTGCGCTGTCTTATTGAAACCACAGCTCCTGGCACATCATGGTTGCTCAGTTGAAGAACGAAAACGTCAGAAATCATGGCTCTTTAGCGGTCACGATTGATAGTTTTTTTCTATCATGATAGTTTTTTCTATCATGGTAGCTTTTTCTATCATGATAGTTTTTTCTATCATGATAGTTTTTTCTATCATGATAGTTTTTTCTATCATGATTGTTTTTTCTATCATGATAGTTTTTTTCTATCATGATAGTTTTATCTATCATGATAGTTTTTTCTATCATGATAGTTTTTTCTATCATGATAGTTTTTTCTATCATGATATTTTTTTTTTCTATCATGATAGTTTTTTTCTATAATGATAGTTTTTTCTATCATGATAGTAAGTCAGTAATCATGGCTCTAAAGCGGTCACAATTGATAGTTTTTTTCTATCATGATAGTTTTTTCTATCATGGTAGCTTTTTCTATCATGATAGCTTTTTCTATCATGATAGTTTTTTCTATCATGACAGTTTTTTCTATCATGATAGTTTTTTCTATCATGATAGTTTTTTCTATCATGGTAGTTTTTTATATAATGATAGTTTTTTTCTATCATGATAGTTTTTTCTATCATAATAGTTTTTTCTATCATGATAGTTTTTTCTATCATGATAGTTTTTTTCTATCACGATAGTTTTATCTATCATGATAGTTTTTTTCTATCATGATAGTTTTTTTTCTATCATGATAGTTTTTTTTAGTTTTTTCTATCATGATAGTTTTTTTCTATCATGATAGTTTTTTCTATCATGATAGTTTTTTCTATCATGATAGTTTTTTCTATCATGACAGTTTTCTTGTATCATGATAGTTTTTTTCTATCATGATAGTTTTTTCTATCATGATAGTTTTTTCTATCATGATAGTTTTTTCTATCATTACAGTTTTTTCTATCATGACAGTTTTTTCTATCATGATAGTTTTTTTTATCATGATAGTTTTTTCTATCATGATAGTTTTTTCTATCATGACAGTTTTTTCTATAATGATAGTTTTTTTCTATCATGATAGTTTTTTCTATCATGATAGTTTTTTCTATCATGACAGTTTTTTCTATTGTGACAGCTTTTTCTATCATGATAGTTTTTTTCTATCATGATAGTTTTTTCTATCATGATAGTTTTTTCTATAATGATAGTTTTTTTCTATCATGATAGTTTTTTCTATCATGATAGTTTTTTCTATCATGATAGTTTTTTCTTTCATGACAGTTTTTCTTATCATGATAGTTTTTTCTATCATGACATGACATGACAGTTTTTTCTATCATGATAGTTTTTTTCTATCATGATAGTTTTTTTCTATCATGATAGTTTTTTCTATCATGATAGTTTTTTCTATCATGATAGTTTTTTCTATCATGATAGTTTTTTCTATCATGATAGTTTTTTCTATCATGATAGTTTTTTCTATCATGACAGTTTTTTCTATCATGATAGTTTTTTTCTATCATGATAGTTTTTTCTATCATGATAGTTTTTTCTATCATGATAGTTTTTTTCTATCATGATAGTTTTTTCTATCATGATAGTTTTTTCTATCATGACAGTTTTTTCTATCATGATAGTTTTTTCTATCATGACAGTTTTTTCTATCATGATAGTTTTTTTCTATCGTGATAGTTTTTTTCTATCATGATAGTTTTTTTCTATCATGATAGTTTTTTCTATCATGACAGTTTTTTCTATCATGATAGTTTTTTTCTATCATAATAGTTTTTTCTATCATGATAGTTTTTTCTATCATGATAGTTTTTTCTATCATGATAGTTTTTCTATCATGATAGTTTTTTTCTATCATGTTGTTTTTTCTATCATGATAGTTTTTTCTATCATGATAGTTTTTTCTATCATGATAGTTTTTTCTATCATGATAGTTTTTTCTATCATGACAGTTTTTTCTATCATGATAGTTTTTTCTATCATGATAGTTTTTTTCTATCATGATAGTTTTTTCTATCATGATAGTTTTTTCTATCATGATAGTTTTTTTTATCATGATAGCTTTTTCTATCATGATAGTTTTTCTCTATCATGATAGTTTTTTCTATCATGATGTTTTTTTTCTATGATGATAGTTTTTTCTATCATGATAGTTTTTTCTATCATGATAGTTTTTTCTATCATGATAGTTTTTTCTATCATGATAGTTTTTTCTATCATCATAGTTTTTTCTATCATGATAGTTTTTTCTATCATGATAGTTTTTTCTATCATGACAGTTTTTTCTATCATGATAGTTTTTTTCTATCATGATAGTTTTTTCTATCATGATAGTTTTTTCTATCATGATAGTTTTTTTCTATCATGATAGTTTTTTCTATCATGATAGTTTTTTCTATCATGATAGTTTTTTCTATCATGACAGTTTTTTCTATCATGATAGTTTTTTTCTATCATGATAGTTTTTTCTATCATGATAGTTTTTTCTATCATGATAGTTTTTTCTATCATGATAGTTTTTTCTATGATGATAGTTTTTTCTATCATGATAGTTTTTTCTATCATGATGTTTTTTTTCTATGATGATAGTTTTTTCTATCATGATAGTTTTTTCTATCATGATAGTTTTTTCTATCATGATAGTTTTTTCTATCATGATAGTTTTCCTATCATGATAGTTTTTTCTATCATGATAGTTTTTTCTATCATGATAGTTTTTTTCTATCATGATAGTTTTTTCTATTATGATGGTTTTTTTCTATCATGATAGTTTTTTCTATCATGATAGTTTTTCCTATCATGATAGTTTTTTCTATCATGATAGTTTTTTCTATCATGATAGTTTTTTCTATCATGATAGTTTTTTCTATCATGATAGTTTTTTCTATTATGATGGTTTTTTTCTATCATGATAGTTTTTTCTATCATGATAGTTTTTTTTTATCATGATAGTTTTTTCTATCATGATAGTTTTTTCTATCATGATAGTTTTTTCTATCATGATAGTTTTTTTCTATCATGATAGTTTTTTCTATCATGATAGTTTTTTCTATCATGATAGTTTTTTTCTATCATGATAGTTTTTTCTATCATGATGTTTTTTTTCTATCATGATAGTTTTTTCTATCATGATAGTTTTTTCTATCATGATAGTTTTTTCTATCATGACAGTTTTTTCTATCATGATAGTTTTTTCTATCATGACAGTTTTTTCTATCATGATAGTTTTTTCTATCATGACAGTTTTTTCTATCATGATAGTTTTTTCTATCATGATAGTTTTTTCTATCATGATAGTTTTTTCTATCATGACAGTTTTTTCTATCATGATAGTTTTTTCTATCATGATAGTTTTTTCTATCATGATAGTTTTTTCTATCATGATAGTTTTTTCTATCATGAGAGTTTTTTCTATCATGATAGTTTTTTCTATCATGATAGTTTTTTTCTATCATGATAGTTTTTTCTATCATGATAGTTTTTTCTATCATGACAGCTTTTTCTATCATGATAGTTTTTTCTATCATGACAGTTTTTTCTATCATGATAGTTTTTTTCTATCGTGATAGTTTTTTCTATCATGATAGTTTTTTTCTATCATGATAGTTTTTTCTATCATGACAGTTTTTTCTATCATGATAGTTTTTTTCTATCATAATAGTTTTTTCTATCATGATAGTTTTTTCTATCATGATAGTTTTTTCTATCATGATAGTTTTTCTATCATGATAGTTTTTTTCTATCATGTTGTTTTTTCTATCATGATAGTTTTTTCTATCATGATAGTTTTTTCTATCATGATAGTTTTTTCTATCATGATAGTTTTTTCTATCATGATAGTTTTTTCTATCATGACAGTTTTTTCTATCATGATAGTTTTTTTCTATCATGATAGTTTTTTCTATCATGATAGTTTTTTTTCTATCATGATAGTTTTTTCTATCATGATAGTTTTTTCTATCATGATAGTTTTTTTTATCATGATAGCTTTTTCTATCATGATAGTTTTTCTCTATCATGATAGTTTTTTCTATCATGATGTTTTTTTTCTATGATGATAGTTTTTTCTATCATGATAGTTTTTTCTATCATGATAGTTTTTTCTATCATGATAGTTTTTTCTATGATGATAGTTTTTTCTATCATGATAGTTTTTTCTATCATGATAGTTTTTTCTATCATGATAGTTTTTTCTATCATGACAGTTTTTTCTATCATGATAGTTTTTTTCTATCATGATAGTTTTTTCTATCATGATAGTTTTTTCTACCATGATAGTTTTTTTCTATCATGATAGTTTTAACATTGAAAATGTTTATAGGGTCGTTTTGAGTAAATTATGGTGTTACTAAAATGAATAAAGTGAACAAGTGTGTATATGAGATGAACGATGGCGTATAAGGGGGATAAGATCGAATTTTTGGTGGTGTTACTAAAATGAATAAATTGAACAATGGTAATATGAGATGAACGCTGGCGTATATGGGGGATAAGATCGAATTTTTGGTGGTGTTACCATTCATTTTGGAATGAACAAATATGTATAGAAGATGATTGCAGGCGGATAGGGAGGGTACGGTTGAATTTTTGGTTGGTGTTTCTAAAATGAACAATATAAGTTTTAACTATACATATTACTATAATTATAAAATGCAAGAGCTAGTGCAGTCAGCACTCAGCAGTGCATTGTGCTTCTAAAACTAAATCTAAGCGTTGGAAATTTTTTGAAAATGTTTATGATAGGAAAATAATGTAGAGGTGCAATATGACGTTTTTTAAAATATGGTTTTATGTGAAATGGTCGAACAAAAAAAGAAAACAAATGAGGAGTGCCAGAGTAATATTTTTTTTTGTTTATCGATGGTTAAGTTTAATATAACAATTTTGTACATATATTTTGCAATTCCAAAAAATCTACAAAGTGAGATATTATTGGTTGTAAGTTCAAAGTTCTAAAAAAGATGGCTCACAAATGCTACACATCAGAGTTAAGGCTGATTGTACTAAATTGTATAGTTTAAGAAAGATAATAAATAACAAATTGTTTCGTTTCAGGAAATTTTGATACCTAGTATTTTTTTATATTTTATATATTTTATATAATTTTTGTTGATCGATTTTTCGCAGTTATTATTTTTATCTTTTAAATGGTTGCATTTAAAAATCTCAAATTCATACCGGAGATAGATTATGTAGATTCACATATAACATGTAAAATTTGATTTTTTTAATCGTACCTAAGCCGAGATAATAACATATTTCAGTTCATTTACATATCACCTACTAACTCTTTAATCTGTGCACCTAGACAATTAGTTTTTGTTTTATTAGCAGCTTGAATAATTGACAATTATTTTGATATATCATACGTTGCTGTACGTTCTATATAAGCTTCACAAATCGAAAATACAATTAATTAAAAAGTGGTACTAAATCTTTAATCAATATTCCTAAAATTCATCGTCGTCGATTTGCAAGTTTTTGTGCGGACAAACAGCCCAAATAAACAGAGCACAAAAATATAGTCCCATAGTTCATTGAAGATTTCTTTCTATCTCTGCCAGGGTTGCAAAAGTCGATAAGATTGTACTTTTTTCGATACACTCCACTTTGCTAAAGTACTCCACTTTTGCATTCAACGAAAAAGATAAAGTAAATTAAAAAGAAAATCATCTGACCTCACAAAATGTATACTGTGAACCGAGGCTGACATCGATATAACAGAAGAAATAAAAATGATTAATACAGTTTGTTCGAGAAAATGGCTTCTACAAAATACCGGTTTCAACAATCTCGCAATTAAAAATCGAAAACATTAAATTTATAAAATTTAAATCTCGCAAAATCGAAGGGTATTGCAACAAATTCCTACAGTTTTGTTATAAAAGTTTCGCATATGTAAGTATGTATGTACCTTATATGTTAATTAACATAAACAGCTAAGTTGTTTTTTAATTATTTGGATATAGAAATATTACATACGTTCATACAACAGCAAATGTGGACAAAATATTATCAAATCAAATCAAAAAGTACAATTCGATACACTTTCCTTTTATATTTTGATACATTGCTGAAACACGATTTCATCCCTGATATCTGTCTAGTAGTTTATTATAAGAGACTGTTCATTTCAGTGTTCAGTGTTCAGTCTGTCTTCAGTTGCAAAGATGCCTTGGAGTTGGGAGGTTTGTTTGCGCTGCTTGCCGGTAAATATTTTTGTATTAATAGTATGGAATGCGATGTGCGTGAAAGGTAAGTAGGATAGAATGCATGTGGGATGTTTAGTTTTCAGGTAGGTTCGTTAGGATATTTGTTGGGGGTTATTTGTTTGTTTATTATTTTACTGTTGTGTTTTGTTTAGCTATGATTAGATGGATTAACGAAGAAAATGAAAAATATGAAATAAGAATACCTACAAGTGGGAATACAAATATAGGTCAATAAAATCACAAAACTAAAACATAAAAAAGTTATAATTTTTTAACTTCCCATTGGAAGTTATTGTAAATGGTCCGATTTGTCAAAATAAAAATTTTAACATATCTTCACGTTTCGCTCCCTAGAATCGGATTCCATTTTTGTAGAGAGATGTCTGTGTGTGTTCGTACGTTCCTTCGCTTTTTTTGTTCACCGTATCTCAAGGACGAATTAAGATATCGACTTCGGATGGATTTTATTGTATACACAGTAGTTTCATTACAAGCAGAAAGGACCTTTCAATAAATTCAAGAAGCAGTTCAAATTTCCTTAGTCTCAGATATCTCGAGAACAAATCGACTTCAGGTTAATTTTATTCTACGCAAATTGACGTAATAAGGAATTGATTAAAATATAGAAGTATATCAACTCATAGTTTTTTTTTTAATACAAAAATGTAGATGAAAATTGTTGAAAAAAGTTGTTTGGCTCGAATATCTTGACAACAAACAATGATATTGGCTTCGAGGTTATTTTATTTTATATGCTAGTTTATAGATACAAATTGATAAAATTTTAAAAAAATATTGAATTAATAGTTTTTTTTAAGCGAAAAACTGCAAGCAATTCTACACACTAATTATTAAAAAATTGGTTTTTGCCTCAAAAATCTTGAGAACAGATAATGACATGACATCGGGTTAATTTAAGTCCACACACTAGCTTAGAATTGATAATTGATAGGATTTATAAAAAAATTCAACAAAAAGTTTTTTTTTTAAGTGAAAAAGAACTACAAGATAGGTACTTCACCAAAAATTGTGGAAAATATTTTTTCATCTCAGATATTTTGAGAACAAACAATGATATTGACTTCAGGCTAATTTTATTCTTTAAATGAGTTTATAATAAATGATTGATAAAATTTGTAAAAATATTCAACAAATAATTATTTTTATCGAAAAAACTACAAAAAACTTAACAAAATTGTAGAAAATTTTTGTTCGTCCCAAATATCTTGAGAACAAACAATGATATTAGCTTTTGGGTATTTTTTTTCTATAAATAGGTAAGGATTTGTAAAAATATCCCATAACCAGTTTTTTAAGCAAAAAAACTACAAAAAACCTTACCAAAAAATGTTGAATTGTTTTTAGTCTCGAATATGTTAGGAACAAATAATCATATTGGTTTCGGGCTTCTATATATGTATGTACTAGATTATAATTGACAATCGGTAGGTTTTGTATAATAATTCAACAAACTGTTTTTTTTTTAATGCAAAAAAAAAATACAAAAACTATACCTACCAAAAATTGTTGAATACAAAAAAATAACATTGGACCTCTAGCTTCCGGGGCACCACAAATTGGAAGTTACTAGTGTGGGTCACAACCAGCCTCTTTTTGAAAATGCAATAAAGGACCGTATTGCAAGAGTCTCTTCAAAACAGACTGGTTGATTAGACTAAAAGTCGATTTATCGTTATTGCTAATTTGTATTAGTAAATATTTTCCTATTTGATAGAAATTTTAAGTCCATCAAGAATTTTTGGTTGACTTTTGTCTTGCCGAATTTTTTCGAAAAGACTCGTAATAAACCCCAAAATTAAAAAAAAAACTACAAAGGGCATAAGAAAAATAGAATTTTTCTGACACGTACCAAACAGCAGCGTTGAAAATTCGTTTGTAGGCATATATTTGAGGGAAAATCAAATATAAGTTAGCGTTGCCTACCACAATTAAACAGTTACACGAGTTAGGAAAAATCTATTCAAATACAGACCGAAATAAACAAGCAATAGGTGTAGAAATTTTTAATTTTTGTTTGGTGCTACCACAAAGCTAAATCAAAAAGAAAAAAGTAAGGTACCGCACGAAGTAAATGAAAAATATAAGATTAGAAGACAAGCGGGAAAATAATTTATGTGGGTCAATAAAATAACAAAAAGAAAACACCTCTTTTGTATATTTGAAAATGAAACAAAATAAAAAAAACTACAGTGGGAATAAGAGAAGACAAATTTTGGGGAGAGGTAACAACTACCAACATTAAATATTTGTTTTTTGGAAAATATAATTTTATTTAGTGTTACAAAAAACGTGATTTTGGAAAACGAAAAACGAATACAGGACGAAATAGGAAAAAAAGTAGTTATACATATGCTAACATCATTTTGCGCTTAGGGAAGAATCAAAATTTGGTTGAAGATAAAACGGAGGGAAAATTAAATGTATGTATTAAGCAATTAAGAGCTCCGATTTTTGTTGGATTAACGGCTTAAAAATTATCCTTCCTTAATTATTTTTAAAGCTGAAGAAAAAAAAACAATTTGGTGCAACTAAGCGCAAGTAAAGATGGAAGTGCGAATAAAGTTTGTTTAACAAATTTTTAGTTTTCTTAGTTCAATATAATGTTTGGATTGGTCTTCATAAAAAAGATGAACTAAATTGATATGTATGTATAAATTGGTAAAGATAAAATTTAAAAGAGAAAAAAGATTGTATAAATTATAAAGATTAAGGATTTATCTAGCATTAGCAAGTCATTTTCAATGTCCCCATCGTTACTCAAGGAGTGAAATCTGTAAATTTTTTCTATCATGATAGTTTTTTCTATCATGATAGTTTTTTCTATCATGACAGTTTTTTCTATCATGATAGTTTTTTTCTATCATGATAGTTTTTTCTATCATGATAGTTTTTTCTATCATGATAGTTTTTTTCTATCATGATAGTTTTTTCTATCATGATAGTTTTTTCTATCATGATAGTTTTTTCTATCATGACAGTTTTTTCTATCATGATAGTTTTTTTCTATCATGATAGTTTTTTCTATCTTGATAGTTTTTTCTATCATGATAGTTTTTTTCTATCATGATAGTTTTTTCTATCATGATAGTTTTTTCTATCATGATAGTTTTTTCTATCATGACAGTTTTTTCTATCATGATAGTTTTTTCTATCATGACAGTTTTTTCTATCATGATAGTTTTTTTCTATCGTGATAGTTTTTTCTATCATGATAGTTTTTTTCTATCATGATAGTTTTTTCTATCATGACAGTTTTTTCTATCATGATAGTTATTTTCTATCATGATAGTTTTTTCTATCATGATAGTTTTTTCTATCATGATAGTTTTTTCTATCATGATAGTTTTTTCTATCATGATAGTTTTTTCTATCATGATAGTTTTTTCTATCATGATAGTTTTTTCTATCATGATAGTTTTTTCTATCATGACAGTTTTTTCTATCATGATAGTTTTTTTCTATCATGATAGTTTTTTCTATCATGATAGTTTTTTCTATCATGATAGTTTTTTTCTATCATGATAGTTTTTTCTATCATGATAGTTTTTTCTATCATGATAGTTTTTTCTATCATGATAGTTTTTTCTATCATGATAGTTTTTTCTATCATGATAGTTTTTTCTATCATGATGGTTTTTTTCTATCATGATAGTTTTTTCTATCATGATAGTTTCTTCTATCATGATAGTTTTTTTCTATCATGATAGTTTTTTCTATCATGATAGATTTTTCTATCATGATAGTTTTTTCTATCATGACAGTTTTTTCTATCATGATAGTTTTTTTCTATCATGATAGTTTCTTCTATCATGATAGTTTTTTCTATCATGATAGTTTTTTTCTATCATGATAGTTTTTTCTATCATGATAGTTTTTTCTATCATGATAGTTTTTTCTATCATGATAGTTTTTTCTATCATGATAGTTTTTTCTATCATGATAGTTTTTTCTATCATGATAGTTTTTTCTATCATGATAGTTTTTTCTATCATGACAGTTTTTTCTATCATGATAGTTTTTTTCTATCATGATAGTTTTTTCTATCATGATAGTTTTTTCTACCATGATAGTTTTTTTCTATCATGATAGTTTTTTCTATCATGATAGTTTTTTCTATCATGATAGTTTTTTCTATCATGACAGTTTTTTCTATCATGATAGTTTTTTTCTATCATGATAGTTTTTTCTATCATGATAGTTTTTTCTATCATGATAGTTTTTTTCTATCATGATAGTTTTTTCTATCATGATAGTTTTTTCTATCATGATAGTTTTTTCTATCATGACAGTTTTTTCTATCATGATAGTTTTTTCTATCATGACAGTTTTTTCTATCATGATAGTTTTTTTCTATCGTGATAGTTTTTTCTATCATGATATATTTTTTCTATCATGATAGTTTTTTCTATCATGACAGTTTTTTCTATCATGATAGTTTTTTTCTATCATGATAGTTTTTTCTATCATGATAGTTTTTTCTATCATGATAGTTTTTTCTATCATGATAGTTTTTTCTATCATGATAGTTTTTTCTATCATGATAGTTTTTTCTATCATGATAGTTTTTTCTATCATGATAGTTTTTTCTATCATGACAGTTTTTTCTATCATGATAGTTTTTTTCTATCATGATAGTTTTTTCTATCATGATAGTTTTTTCTATCATGATAGTTTTTTTCTATCATGATAGTTTTTTCTGTCATGATAGTTTTTTCTATCATGACAGTTTTTTCTATCATGATAGTTTTTTTCTATCATGATAGTTTTTTCTATCATTTTAGTTTTTTTCTATCATGATAGTTTTTTCTATCATGATAGTTTTTACTATCAAGATAGTTTTTTCTATCATGATAGTTTTTTCTATCATGATAGTTTTTTCTATCATGATAGTTTTTTCTATCATGATAGTTTTTTTCTATCATGATAGTTTTTTTCTATCATGATAGTTTTTTCTATCATGATAGTTTTTTTCTATCATGATAGTTTTTTCTATCATGATAGTTTTTTCTATCATGATAGTTTGTTTCTATCATGATAGTTTTTTCTATCATGATGGTTTTTTTCTATCATGATAGTTTTTTCTATCATGATAGTTTTTTCTATCATGATAGTTTTTTCTATCATGACAGTTTTTTCTATCATGATAGTTTTTTCTATCATGACAGTTTTTTCTATCATGATAGTTTTTTCTATCATGACAGTTTTTTCTATCATGATAGTTTTTTCTATCATGATAGTTTTTTCTATCATGATAATTTTTTTCTATCATGATAGTTTTTTCTATCATGATAGTTTTTTCTGTCATGATAGTTTTTTTCTATCATGATAGTTTTTTCTATCATAATAGTTTTTTCTATCATGATAGTTTTTTCTATCATGACAGTTTTTTCTATCATGATAGTTTTTTCTATCATGATAGTTTTTTCTATCATGACAGTTTTTTCTATCATGATAGTTTTTTTCTATCGTGATAGTTTTTTCTATCATGATAGTTTTTTTCTATCATGATAGTTTTTTCTATCATGACAGTTTTTTCTATCATGATAGTTATTTTCTATCATGATAGTTTTTTCTATCATGATAGTTTTTTCTATCATGATAGTTTTTTCTATCATGATAGTTTTTTCTATCATGATAGTTTTTTCTATCATGATAGTTTTTTCTATCATGATAGTTTTTTCTATCATGATAGTTTTTTCTATCATGATAGTTTTTTCTATCATGACAGTTTTTTCTATCATGATAGTTTTTTTCTATCATGATAGTTTTTTCTATCATGATAGTTTTTTCTATCATGATAGTTTTTTTCTATCATGATAGTTTTTTCTATCATGATAGTTTTTTCTATCATGATAGTTTTTTCTATCATGATAGTTTTTTCTATCATGATAGTTTTTTCTATCATGATAGTTTTTTCTATCATGATGGTTTTTTTCTATCATGATAGTTTTTTCTATCATGATAGTTTCTTCTATCATGATAGTTTTTTTCTATCATGATAGTTTTTTCTATCATGATAGATTTTTCTATCATGATAGTTTTTTCTATCATGACAGTTTTTTCTATCATGATAGTTTTTTTCTATCATGATAGTTTCTTCTATCATGATAGTTTTTTCTATCATGATAGTTTTTTTCTATCATGATAGTTTTTTCTATCATGATAGTTTTTTCTATCATGATAGTTTTTTCTATCATGATAGTTTTTTCTATCATGATAGTTTTTTCTATCATGATAGTTTTTTCTATCATGATAGTTTTTTCTATCATGATAGTTTTTTCTATCATGACAGTTTTTTCTATCATGATAGTTTTTTTCTATCATGATAGTTTTTTCTATCATGATAGTTTTTTCTACCATGATAGTTTTTTTCTATCATGATAGTTTTTTCTATCATGATAGTTTTTTCTATCATGATAGTTTTTTCTATCATGACAGTTTTTTCTATCATGATAGTTTTTTTCTATCATGATAGTTTTTTCTATCATGATAGTTTTTTCTATCATGATAGTTTTTTTCTATCATGATAGTTTTTTCTATCATGATAGTTTTTTCTATCATGATAGTTTTTTCTATCATGACAGTTTTTTCTATCATGATAGTTTTTTCTATCATGACAGTTTTTTCTATCATGATAGTTTTTTTCTATCGTGATAGTTTTTTCTATCATGATATATTTTTTCTATCATGATAGTTTTTTCTATCATGACAGTTTTTTCTATCATGATAGTTTTTTTCTATCATGATAGTTTTTTCTATCATGATAGTTTTTTCTATCATGATAGTTTTTTCTATCATGATAGTTTTTTCTATCATGATAGTTTTTTCTATCATGATAGTTTTTTCTATCATGATAGTTTTTTCTATCATGATAGTTTTTTCTATCATGACAGTTTTTTCTATCATGATAGTTTTTTTCTATCATGATAGTTTTTTCTATCATGATAGTTTTTTCTATCATGATAGTTTTTTCTATCATGATAGTTTTTTCTGTCATGATAGTTTTTTCTATCATGACAGTTTTTTCTATCATGATAGTTTTTTTCTATCATGATAGTTTTTTCTATCATTTTAGTTTTTTTCTATCATGATAGTTTTTTCTATCATGATAGTTTTTACTATCAAGATAGTTTTTTCTATCATGATAGTTTTTTCTATCATGATAGTTTTTTCTATCATGATAGTTTTTTCTATCATGATAGTTTTTTTCTATCATGATAGTTTTTTTCTATCATGATAGTTTTTTCTATCATGATAGTTTTTTTCTATCATGATAGTTTTTTCTATCATGATAGTTTTTTCTATCATGATAGTTTGTTTCTATCATGATAGTTTTTTCTATCATGATGGTTTTTTTCTATCATGATAGTTTTTTCTATCATGATAGTTTTTTCTATCATGATAGTTTTTTCTATCATGACAGTTTTTTCTATCATGATAGTTTTTTCTATCATGACAGTTTTTTCTATCATGATAGTTTTTTCTATCATGACAGTTTTTTCTATCATGATAGTTTTTTCTATCATGATAGTTTTTTCTATCATGATAATTTTTTTCTATCATGATAGTTTTTTCTATCATGATAGTTTTTTCTGTCATGATAGTTTTTTTCTATCATGATAGTTTTTTCTATCATAATAGTTTTTTCTATCATGATAGTTTTTTCTATCATGACAGTTTTTTCTATCATGATAGTTTTTTCTATCATGATAGTTTTTTCTATCATGATAGTTTTTTCTATCATGATGGTTTTTTTCTATCATGATAGTTTTTTTCTATCATGATAGTTTTTTCTATCATGACAGTTTTTTCTATCATGATAGTTTTTTTCTATCATGATAGTTTTTTCTATCATGATAGTTTTTTTCTATCATGATAGTTTTTTATATCATGATAGTTTTTTCTATCATGATAGTTTTTTCTATCGTGATAGTTTTTTTCTATCATGATAGTTTTTTTCTATCATGATAGTTTTTTCTATCATGATAGTTTTTTTCTATCATGATAGTTTTTCCTATCATGATAGTTTTTTCTATCATGATAGTTTTTTCTATCATGATAGTTTTTTCTATCATGATAGTTTTTTTTCTATCATGATAGTTTTTTCTATTATGATGGTTTTTTTCTATCATGATAGTTTTTTCTATCATGATAGTTTTTTCTATCATGATAGTTTTTTCTATCGTGATAGTTTTTTCTATCATGATAGTTTTTTCTATCATGATAGTTTTTTTCTATCATGATAGTTTTTCCTATCATGATAGTTTTTTCTATCATGATAGTTTTTTCTATCATGATAGTTTTTTTCTATTATGATAGTTTTTTCTATCATGATAGTTTTTTCTATCATGATAGTTTTTTCTATCATGACAGTTTTTTCTATCATGATAGTTTTTTTCTATCATGATAGTTTTTTCTATCATGATAGTTTTTTTTTATCATGATAGTTTTTTCTATCATGATAGTTTTTTCTATCATGATAGTTTTTTCTATCATGATAGTTTTTTCTATCATGATAGTTTTTTCTATCATGATAGTTTTTTCTATCATGATAGTTTTTTTCTATCATGATAGTTTTTTCTATCATGATGTTTTTTTTCTATCATGATAGTTTTTTCTATCATGATAGTTTTTTCTATCAGATAGTTTTTTCTATCATGACAGTTTTTTCTATCATGATAGTTTTTTCTATCATGACAGTTTTTTCTATCATGATAGTTTTTTCTATCATGACAGTTTTTTCTATCATGATAGTTTTTTCTATCATGATAGTTTTTTCTATCATGATAGTTTTTTCTATCATGACAGTTTTTTCTATCATGATAGTTTTTTCTATCATGATAGTTTTTTCTATCATGATAGTTTTTTCTATCATGATAGTTTTTTCTATCATGACAGTTTTTTCTATCATGATAGTTTTTTCTATCATGATAGTTTTTTCTATCATGATGGTTTTTTTCTATCATGATAGTTTTTTTCTATCATGATAGTTTTTTCTATCATGACAGTTTTTTCTATCATGATAGTTTTTTTCTATCATGATAGTTTTTTCTATCATGATAGTTTTTTTCTATCATGATAGTTTTTTCTATCATGATAGTTTTTTTCTATCATGATAGTTTTTTCTATCATGATAGTTTTTTCTATCATGAGAGTTTTTTCTATCATGATAGTTTTTTCTATCATGATAGTTTTTTTATCATGATAGTTTTTTCTATCATGATAGTTTTTTCTATCATGATAGTTTTTTCTATCATGATAGTTTTTTCTATCATTATAGTTTTTTTCTATCATGATAGTTTTTTTCTATCATGATAGTTTTTTTCTATCATGATAGTTTTTTCTATCATGATAGTTTTTTTTTATCATGATATTTTTTTCTATCATGATAGTTTTTTCTATCATGACAGTTTTTTCTATCATGATAGTTTTTTTCAATCATGATAGTTTTTTCTATCATGATAGTTTTTTTCTATCATGATAGTTTTTTCTATCATTTTAGTTTTTTTCTATCATGATAGTTTTTTCTGTCATGATAGTTTTTTTCTATCATGATAGTTTTTTCTATCATGATAGTTTTTTCTATCATGATAGTTTTTTCTATCATGATATTTTTTTCTCTCATTTTAGTTTTTTTCTATCATGATAGTTTTTTCTATCATGATAGTTTTTACTATCAAGATAGTTTTTTCTATCATGATAGTTTTTTCTATCATGATAGTTTTTTCTATCATGATAGTTTTTTCTATCATGATAGTTTTTTCTATCATGACAGTTTTTTCTATCATGATAGTTTTTTTCTATCATGATAGTTTTTTCTATCATGACAGTTTTTTCTATCATGATAGTTTTTTCTATCATGATAGTTTTTTCTATCATGATAGTTTTTACTATCAAGATAGTTTTTTCTATCATGATAGTTTTTTCTATCATGATAGTTTTTTTCTATCATGATAGTTTTTTCTATCATGATAGTTTTTTCTATCATGACAGTTTTTTCTATCATGATAGTTTTTTTCTATCATGATAGTTTTTTCTATCATGACAGTTTTTTCTATCATGATAGTTTTTTTCTATCATGATAGTTTTTTCTATCATGACAGTTTTTTCTATCATGACAGTTTTTTCTATCATGATAGTTTTTTTCTATCATGATAGTTTCTTCTATCATGATAGTTTTTTCTATCATGATAGTTTTTACTATCAAGATAGTTTTTTCTATCATGATAGTTTTTCCTATCATGATAGTTTTTTCTATCATGATAGTTTTTTCTATCGTGATGGTTTTTTTCTATCATGATAGTTTTTTTCTATCATGATAGTTTTTTCTATCATGACAGTTTTTTCTATCATGATAGTTTTTCCTATCATGATAGTTTTTTCTATCATGATAGTTTTTTCTATCATGATAGTTTTTTTCTATCATGATAGTTTTTTCTATCATGATAGTTTTTTCTATCATGATAGTTTTTTCTATCATGACAGTTTTTTCTATCATGATAGTTTTTTTCTATCATGATAGTTTTTTCTATCATGATAGTTTTTTTTTATCATGATAGTTTTTTCTATCATGATAGTTTTTTCTATCATGACAGTTTTTTCTATCATGACAGTTTTTTCTATCATGATAGTTTTTTCTATCATGACAGTTTTTTCTATCATGATAGTTTTTTCTATCATGATAGTTTTTTCTATCATGATAGTTTTTTTCTATCATGATAGTTTTTTCTATCATGATGTTTTTTTTCTATCATGATAGTTTTTTCTATCATGATAGTTTTTTCTATCATGATAGTTTTTTCTATCATGACAGTTTTTTCTATCATGATAGTTTTTTCTATCATGACAGTTTTTTCTATCATGAAAGTTTTTTCTATCATGACAGTATTTTCTATCATGATAGTTTTTTTCTATCATGATAGTTTTTTCTATCATGATAGTTTTTTCTATCATGACAGTTTTTTCTATCATGACAGTTTTTTCTATCATGATAGTTTTTTCTATCATGACAGTTTCTTCTATCATGATAGTTTTTTCTATCATGACAGTTTTTTCTATCATGATAGTTTTTTCTATCATGATAGTTTTTTCTATCATGATGGTTTTTTTCTATCATGATAGTTTTTTTCTATCATGATAGTTTTTTCTATCATGACAGTTTTTTCTATCATGATAGTTTTTTTCTATCATGATAGTTTTTTCTATCATGATAGTTTTTTTCTATCATGATAGTTTTTTCTATCATGATAGTTTTTTCTATCATGATAGTTTTTTCTATCATGATGGTTTTTTTCTATCATGATAGTTTTTTCTATCATGATAGTTTTTTTCTATCATGATAGGTTTTTCTATCATGACAGTTTTTTCTATCATGATAGTTTTTTCTATCATGATAGTTTTTTCTATCATGATAGTTTTTTCTATCATGATAGTTTTTTCTATCATGATGGTTTTTTTCTATCATGATAGTTTTTTTCTATCATGATAGTTTTTTCTATCATGACAGTTTTTTCTATCATGATAGTTTGTTTCTATCATGATAGTTTTTTCTATCATGATAGTTTTTTCTATCATGATAGTTTTTTCTATCATGATAGTTTTTTCTATCATGATAGTTTTTTTCTATCATGATAGTTTTTTCTATCATGATGTTTTTTTTCTATCATGATAGTTTTTTCTATCATGATAGTTTTTTCTATCATGATAGTTTTTTCTATCATGACAGTTTTTTCTATCATGATAGTTTTTTCTATCATGATAGTTTTTTCTATCATGATAGTTTTTTCTATCATGATAGTTTTTTCTATCATGACAGTTTTTTCTATCATGATAGTTTTTTCTATCATGATAGTTTTTTCTATCATGATAGTTTTTTCTATCATGACAGTTTTTTCTATCATGATGGTTTTTTTCTATCATGATAGTTTTTTTCTATCATGATAGTTTTTTCTATCATGACAGTTTTTTCTATCATAATATTTTTTTCTATCCTGATAGTTTTTTCTATCATGATAGTTTTTTCTATCATGATAGTTTTTTCTATCATGATAGTTTTTTTCTATCATGATAGTTTTTTTCTATCATGATAGTTTTTTCTATCATGATAGTTTTTTCTATCATGACAGTTTTTTCTATCATGATAGTTTTTTCTATCATGATAGTTTTTTTCTATCATGATAGTTTTTTCTATCATGATAGTTTTTTCTATCATGATAGTTTTTTCTATCATGACAGTTTTTTCTATCATGATAGTTTTTTCTATCATGATAGTTTTTTCTATCATGATAGTTTTTTCTATCATGATAGTTTTTTCTATCATGACAGTTTTTTCTATCATGATAGTTTTTTCTATCATGATAGTTTTTTCTATCATGATAGTTTTTTCTATCATGACAGTTTTTTCTATCATGATAGTTTTTTCTATCATGATAGTTTTTTCTATCATGATAGTTTTTTCTATCATGATAGTTTTTTCTATCATGACAGTTTTTTCTATCATGATAGTTTTTTCTATCATGATAGTTTTTTCTATCATGATGGTTTTTTTCTATCATGATAGTTTTTTTCTATCATGATAGTTTTTTCTATCATGACAGTTTTTTCTATCATGATAGTTTGTTTCTATCATGATAGTTTTTTCTATCATGATAGTTTTTTTCTATCATGATAGTTTTTTCTATCATGATAGTTTTTTCTATCATGATAGTAGAAGAAATCCAACAGTTAAATTACCTTGGCAGTATTGTTTCTACAAATGGCTGTATGGATCTGGACGTTAAACGTAGAATTAATTAGGCTCGTGCTGCTTTCATGCCTTCAGTACTCTGTCCCAAATTTGAAAATCCAGTCAAATCTCCTTACGCACTTAGTTGAGATTCTTTGCATCCAACGAGATTGCAGACTTTTGAAAATCGCGGTCTACGCCACATCCTAAAGATTCGCTGGCAACAAATTATATCAATCGATGAATTGTGGCGCAGGATAAGTCAAGAGCGGCTGGACGTCGACATAAGAAAGCGTAAATGGCAATGGATTGGTCACGCACTGATGAAACTAATCGATGAAATTGCAAAGCAGTCCTTTGAATGGAATCATCTGGATGTGGATGCACGGTGGGTGGGAAGATCAAGAACAACATGGAAATCAACTGTCTTAGCAGAAGCAGAATTCCAGAGAAAGACGTAGAGAATGGAGACGTCTTGTTGACGCCCTATGCCCTAACCAACAGGACACATAGTGATGAATCAAACATGAGGACACAACATTATGATGATGAAGAATACGAAAAAAGTGGGTAGCACCAAAAATTACACCATGTCTAAAGTAGGTTTGATCCTTTACTTTGAATTTCTGTGCAAAGTTCTATCAAAGTTCATATAAAAAAATAATTGACAAGTTTGGACTGAAAATCACAGAATTTCAAACTAAAAGATCAAATCTATGGTAGACATGGTGTACTTTTGGTACTACCAAAAATTGACATTCACGGTACCTGGCATATACCGTTTTTTTTTTTATTTTTTTCAATTTCAAGTCGTCAACCGATTTTTGTTGGGTATAGAAACATATTTTCCTACCCCCATATTAATAAACGGCGGATAACAACGTGCTAGCGTTTATACATCTGTTAACTAGTAATTCTTATTAACAAATGCGTAATTGTCTGTGACGTGTGTTAACGTACGGATGACTTTAACTAGCCAGATTCCACGTATAATGAAAGGATAACTTCCTAACACATACACGCACGCGTATGATAGCACCGTTTACTACTACCAGTATACACTTAGTAAGGCAGTGCATGCATGTGACACATGTATTAGAAAATCACCATAATTTGATGAAGTGGTGAATTTGGTGAAGTGATAAATACTGGAAAGATATCATATCTTTTTTAATAAGAAAAGTTATCAAGTGGACAAGTTGTCTATCCGTTTGCCAGTTAACACGTGTGTTAGGGAGCGGATACCAGTTTTGTATTAATACCCCTGTTAATCTTTTAAATTGAAAATATTTTCTTCTTCCTTTTTTCTATGTCCGAAAATTTTTCCAAATTGGTAGTTCTAATTGAGTATTGATCCTATGGGATAAAGCAAACCAATTCTGGACCATGAGTGCTATTGTCTCGTTATGGATTTTTGTTGGTTTTTATGTAAAATATTTGTCACTACAAAAAGCTTCTTCAAATAAATTATTCGTTACGTGTTCCGTCAATTTTTCTGCAACCGACCAATTATTCATTTCAGAAAGAAACATCACAAATTTATAAAAAAAAACTTCAGGCTTATTTGCCTGTGCAATTATTTTTACCCAGTTCTATAGAAAGCTGATGGAGCTTATGAGTAAATTCATTCAAAATAAAGAGATTATAAATAAAATAGAAAGGATTACCAATCATTTGCCACACCAGACAAACAGTTATTATACATATATAGAGACACACGTTTCCTGGTTCCACCCTTTATAACAAAACATCTATTCTAGCGCCGAAGGTAAGTCCACACGAAGAAACGTTAATTAATTTTGCACTTAAGGTCATCAGAGTGGCAATCTGGTCGCACCCAAACATTAAACGACCAAAGCTCTTTAAGTATTATAAACATAAATATTTGTCCATCATCATCGGTAAACAATAGAAAGGGTACGTGCTTGATACTACTGTTGGTATACCTAATAGGCCAATATCAGGCAATAATGCTGCTGGCTGGCGCCATGGCCTAGCTTAAGGATATTTTTAGAATTTATAAAATGAAAATTAACGTATGCGTGATAATCATCCAATTGTTGATTTGGAAAATCAATCAATATTTTTGCTTGAATTTAGTTTAATTTCTTGGTATAGGTTTCACGTGTCTAAATATAAGTAAAGGTATAATATGACGTGTCTTCAGCTAGTACTATATACTACTCAACTTGAACCAAGATACTTTTTTTTAAAAATGAAATGTAATGTTGGTGACAATACACAGTTAAACCAACTTCAACGGGTCCCTTTGGCAAAGTGACAAAAGTCAATAATATTGTCATAATCACCTACTATCTATTTTTATCGATTTTATCATCATCTCTAGCTTCATTTTACTTTATTTTCACAGACTCATCCCTATTATTTGTTATTAAAATAAAAAAAAAAGAATATAAAAGAAATTCAAAAATTGATATTCAAAGCAAAACACGACATTTCATTCCTCACTCTCGGTTGCTCTTTGATATTTACTTGACGAACAATACACAAACTGTCATTCCATATAATTATTATACTTTTTTATTCTAAACCCAAAGAACCAAATTTGACTCCAAAGCGTCAGTCGCTATAGTCGCCACTTAATGTGTGAATTGAATGCAAAATCACATCAATGATGTAAGGGTTTGAATTTTAAATGTGTGAATATTTTAACTTTTATTTTCGTTAAAACAAAATGCCACCAACCATAACCAAACGCATATATACCATTTTGTTTTGTTTCTTATGAGCGACCTTGCAAAAGCCGACCGACAACAACCGACACATTGCAGATTGTGGAATTGAAATTCTGTAAAACAAACACGCAGGCGCAACAACATAATATAGGCAGTGCATCGCGCGCACTGCAATCGACCATTTTGTGTTCGAAATGTCAACATGGTATTACTTTCTTGACACTAGTGAATGACATTTGCATGCGACATTTGGGTATTTTGTATTCACATTTAAAATCTAAAGATCCAATCAGTTGAGCTTGAGATGGTGAAGCAAACTGAATTGAGGAAAAAAAAATACAACAGAAAAAACGGTATCTGGAGCGTCAATGACCTTTTATGCTAAATTTAAATGTCTAACCCAAATATATTATGACCTTTTCGATTGGCAATCCGGAAGACCGATTGGACACGTGTGAACTGTGAACGCTTCTGGTCTTGATTCTGAAATCAAACCCAGAAGCGTTTTATTATTCTTTTCAGAAAAATAAGAACTGTCATTGTGAATCCAATCGAAAAGGACAATAACCTTCTGAAATTCAACCATTATGCTAAAGGTCAAACCTATTGAAGCTCTTGAATTGAGTCGCAACCCCACAAACCAAATTCTCGAATAACGAGATCTTGAATCTTGAAAATCGAAAATTAATTATCTTGCTTATCATAATCTCGCAGTAACGAAATATCGCTTTTAATAATCTTGCATGTTGCATGTTGAATGTTGCATGTTGCATGTTGCATGTTGCATGTTGCATGTTGCATGTTGCATGTTGCATGTTGCATGTTGCATGTTGCATGTTGCATGTTGCATGTTGCATGTTGCATGTTGCATGTAGCATGTTGCATGTTGCATGTTACATGTTGCATGTTGCATGTTGCATGTCGTATGTTGCATGTTGTGTGAAAACTGTCATGATAGACAACAATCATGATAGAAAACTGTCATTATATACAAAAATCATGATAGTTTTCTATCATGAAAACTTTCATGGTAGAAAATTGATATGATAGAAAACTATCATGAAAGAAAAATATGTCACACAATTGCCTTTAAATCACCTTTTTCTGGAGCAGTAAAAATTAATGAAAATTTCAGATTTTCTATAGGGTTTTTTATCTAACGGCATCGTAGCCATTCTTCAATAATATAATTTGACAGTTTTTTGGCTTGAAATGTAGGGGCAAACTATGTTTTGACAGAAAAAGTATATTTTGATACAAATGTCACCCAACTGCCTTAAAATCACCTTTTTTTTCGGAGCAATTTCACAAATTCATCAAAAATTTGTGATCTTTCATCCGTCAATGAAATTTGACAGTTGATGTCTTGATGGATAAGCGCCGAACTATAGCCTTAGCTTTTTTTTTATTAACAAGGCCCAATAAATACAAATTAAATGATCATTGATACAGGTAGACAAAATGATTTTTCCGATTTTAGTCATGAGCTTTATTTTTTTAATTATTTAATTATTGATTTTGCTTTATTAATTTTAACTATTTTTTAATTATTAATAAAAAAATTCAATGATGAATTTTAATGAGATCTTTACCCGGTCCCAATCAAAAAAATATTCAGTTGAATTTTTTTATTTCATTTCACTTTTCAAAAATAATTATATTGAATTATTTCATGTTTCATGTTGTATTTCACACTTTCCTTAAACAGCATTATGTACATTTGTTAGATATCGTAAGAAAAAATAAAAATTCTTACAGCTTTTGCATATATATAAAACTAGTTATTATAGTTGTAATAATATAAGAGAAACCTACTGTATATTTTAAACCATCAAAAGAATTTATTTAAAACAAAATTAAGATTTGGTTATTCCTCATCAAAACAATGTAGGAATTAAATATTCATTAGGATTAGGATTAGGATCCGCTCCGCCTCCGCCTCCGCCTCAGCATCCGCTCCGCCTCCGCTCAGCTTCCGCTCCGCCTCTGCTCGGCGTCCACTCAGCATCCGCTCCACCTCCGCTCAGCGTCCGCTCCAACTCTGCTCGGCATCCGCTCCGCCTCCGCTCCGCATCCGCCTCCGCTCCACCTCCGCTCCGCCTCCGCTCCGCATCCGCTCCGCATCCGCTCCGCCTCCGCTCCGCCTCCGCCTCCGCTCCGCCTCCACTCCACCTCCGCTCCGCCTCCGCTCCGCCTCCACTCCACCTCCGCTCCGCCTCCGCTCCGCCTCCGCTCCGCATCCGCTCCGCCTCCGCTCCGCCTCCGCTCCGCCTCCGCTCCGCCTCCGCTCCGCCTCCGCTCCGCCTCCGCTCCGCCTCCGCTCCGCCTCCAATCCGCCTCCGCTCAGCATCCGCTCCGCCTCCGCTCAGCCTCCGCTCCACCTCCGCTCCGCCTCCGCTCCGCCTCCGCTCCGCCTCCGCTCCGCCTCCGCTCCGCCTCCGCTCCGCCTCCGCTCCGCCTCCGTCCCGCCTCCGCTCAGCATCCGCTCCGCCCCCACTCCAAATCCGCTCCGCCTCCGCTCAGCATCCGCTCCGCCTCCGCTCAGCATCTACTCCGCCTCCGCTCCGCATCCGCTCCGCCTCTGCTCTGCATCCACTCCGCCTCCGCTCAGCATCCGCTCAGCATCCGCTCCGCCTCCGCTCAGCATCCGCTCCGCCTCCGCTCAGCATCCGCTCCGCCTCCGCTCAGCATCCGCTCTGCCTCCGCTCCGCATCCGCTCCGCATCCACTCCGCCTCCGCTCCGCCTCCGCTCCGCCTCCGTTCCGCCTCCGCTCAGCATCCGCTCAGCATCCGCTCAGCATCCGCTCAGCATCCGCTCAGCATCCGCTCAGCATCCGCTCAACATCCGCTCCGCCTCCGCCCAGCATCCGCTCAGCATCTCCGCCTCCGCTCAGCATCCGCTCCGCCTCCGCTCAGCATCCTCCGCTCCGCCTCCGTTCAACATCCGCTCCGCCTCCGCTCCACCTCCGCTCCGCCTCCGCTCAGCATCCGCTCCGCCTCCGCTCAGCATCCGCTCCACCTCCGCTCCGCCTCCGCTCAGCATCCATTCCGCCTCCGCTCCGCATCCGCTCCGCCTCCGCTCCGCCTCCGCCTCCGCTCAGCATCCGCTCAGCATCCGCTCCGCCTCCGCTCCGCCTCCGCTCCGCATCCGCTCCGCATCCGCTCAACCTCCGCTCCGCATCCGCTCCGCCTCCGCTCCGCATCCGCTCCGCCTCCGCTCCGCCTCCGCTCAGCATCCGCTCAGCATCCGCTCAGCATCTGCTCCGCCTCCGCTCAGCATCTGCTCAGCATCTGCTCCGCCTCCGCTCAGCATCCGCTCCGCCTCCGCTCAGCATCCTCCGCTCCGCCTCCGTTCAACATCCGCTCCGCCTCCACTCCGCCTCCGCTCCACCTCCGCTCCGCCTCCGCTCAGCATCCGCTCCACCTCCGCTCAGCATCCATTCCGCCTCCGCTCAGCATCCGCTCCGCCTCCGCTCCACCTCCGCTCAGCATCCGCTCCACCTCCGCTCCGCCTCCGCTTAGCATCCGCTCCACCTCCACTCCACCTCCGCTCCGCATCCGCTCCGCCTCCGCTCGGCCTCCGCTCAGCATCCGCTCCGCCTCCGCTCAGCATCCGCTCCGCCTCCGCTCCGATGTTCTTTTTTCAGCTAAAACTGTTCATTTGACAGCCAAATTGCAATTACTCGGTGATGTGCAAATATGAAATCGATACAAAAATACAGAATAGAGGTTGAGTGTTGATAAAAAGGAAAAATAAATTGATCTTAGTATTATTTTTCATTCATTTAATAAAGTTTTGTGCTTTAAAATTTAAATATTTAAAGCAGAGTTAAAATTTTGCTTCCATAATTCAGTACGATTGAACAGAGTATCTTTGTTTCACCACAACATTCCGCCTACGTCAACTTGATATTAAGCGCTCGGTGAGATTTTACTTGGTGAGACACGCCTATTGTTGCATCAGTACTCGACAGCGAAACTGAGAAATTGCATACCGTTCATATTTCTCAGATCTAATGATCATGAACCATGAAAGGGTCAAAGCAACGGCTAAGTCACTACTGAGTGTCTGACTACGGAGTTGTTACTTCACTGAAATTGCAGTAGATTGTTGATCTAATACATTTTTTCTCAAAATAAATCTGCTGAAAAATCTACATACTGCACTTCATTTTACGAACAAAAATTAATCTTCAAGCTTTCGCAAAAAAAAATTACATTTTTTTTAAATTCTTTGTGTTGAATGCAGCCATATGTATAGTTTAGAGCTTTTTATGTTTGCTGGTTTTATGTTTGAAAAAAAAAACTATTGTTATGTTTTATTTATTTTTATTCATTTATCAGTTTTGTATAAATAATATTTTTATTTTTTATTTTTGAAAAAAAAAAAAATTATCTGCGAAAATATTCAATCGAAAGCATTTTGGTTTTTTTTTTTTTAATCTAACGTGAGACGTGACACATTCTTTGAGAAAGGTCAAACCCTCTGAACTAAATTGAGAGAATTAACAAACACATATATGTAAAGCTACAAAAACTGCTTCAATTAATATAAGAAAAGTCATACAATACAATAATTTAGGTCATTACGAAAGCCATTTTGTTTCAAAATTTGAAAGAATTGTTAATTTAAAAAAATAAACTTTTGTGTTTATTATCAACTTCTATAATGAGCAATGGCCATGATTCTGCCATCCCTAGTGATTTGAACACAATGAAAAATTGTACGTTCTTATACGTACCAATGTTATAGAATTTTTAACTTAAAAAATAATACTTTTTTGTTTATTTCCAACTTCTGCAATAAACAACGATGATGGTTTTGCGCCCCTATTGATTTCAATTTAATAAAAATTGATTTAATTATTTATTTTACAAAAATTAAACTTGTGTTTATTTCCAACTTCTCATGAAGATCGAGGAAGATTTTGGCGCCCCTACAAATTTGAATACTATTAAAATTGTGCGTTTTCTAATAAAAATTTAATAAAATTTTCAATAAAAAAACTTCTGTAATTGGTTACCATCCCATAAACAAAGAATATGATTTTCCCATTTGCCGCCCCTTACTCCTGGCGCCCGGGGCGACCGCCCCCTTCGCCCCCCCCCCCTAGCTACGCTAATGCACAAAGTGACATATGGGCTCTGTGACACGCGTAGCATCGTCCTGTTAGAATTAGAACGCCACTCATATGTATTTTCCAGTTTATGGCAAAATAGCCATCGTCTATACGCCAGAGTAAAAATTAATTTTTGGACCATTGAAATAGATCCATACAAAATGCAAGAATCGGCATTGTTTTTGTATTAACCAGGTGGGAGCTGTCAGATGCAAAAATGAGTGTCAAGTCAGTAAAGCAACTTTGACGAATCGGAAAATGAATAGGGGATGGTTTGCTGTTAATAAGTTGTGAAAATTTAGAATTTATCATTCTATGTTTGTTTCGAAAAGTGGTAAAAATGTGCAAAACTTAATATTTTATTACTTAGCCATTTGCCGTTGATTAGTCGTTAATCAGTTGTGAAAAATTAAATTTTGTCACGCGATGTTTTCTATGCTTTTTTGGGTGTCAAGTTACCAAATCAAATTTCACGAATCGAAAATGGGTGGATGGATTATTTGCCGTTCATTGGTTGCAAATTAGTTATGACAATCTTAAATTTGTCGTTCAATGTTTTCTATGTTTTTTTTTATGTGCTTTGCTAACTTAACACAACTAGAAAAATGGAAAAAACTTCTTATAATTAATTATTTCAACGGAAAATTATCCACGTACCCATTTTTCGATTTCTGAAAGTTGCTTTGCTAACCTGACATCCAGAAATACATAGAAACATCGCATGACGAATTTAATTTGTCATAACTAACCAACGACTATTGAACGAAAAATTATTAAGCAATAAAATATTGAGTTTTAGAAGTTTTTTTAGTTTTTAAATATAGAAAACATAGAACGAAAAATTCAAATTTGTCACAACTAATTTATGACAAACTATCCACTAACACTTTTTCGATCTGTGAGAGTTGCTTTGCTAACTTAATATCAAGTTACAAAGCAACCAAAAAAAATATAGAAAACATTGCACAATCAAATTGAATTTGTCACAAGTTATTGACATTAAGTACAAGTAAAACCGATTTTCAGCAGGGTGCTTTGCTTACTTGAATTGCACACAAACTTCCCTTAAAATGAAATTACCCTTTAAATTTGCTTCTCAAATTTGCATCTATTAGTCTCAACAAGGTGATGAGTAATGACTATAACTTTTAAAGATGACAGATTTGTTAAGTTCCCTATCAATGGTCAGTTTTCTTTCGATTGGAAGCTTTCAGTCTTATTTGGTGCTTAAAATTGCGATTTTTTCCACCGCACCGTAGAGTTAAGTTAGAAGTAGGCAGACCTACACATAAATAATGGGAAGTTTGGGTAAAACCGCACATGGGGATAAAACTTTTCCTGTGCCATATGTAATATTAAAAAACAATGATTAGCAACAATTTCAATGGAAACACAAGTGGTTAATGGAATTACACATCTTGTCTGCGAAGATCATGGGGGTTACCACAAAGGTACCTAAGTTGTGGTATTATACTTAAAACGACATAAATAAAAATAACTTAGTCATTTTTATTATTGGAAGGAACAAATCAAAAATTCTAAAATTCAGGTTAAATCCCTTCGGGCAAAACCACAAATGGTACGAAATTAAATTAGAAAAACTGTGACAGTCCTCCGAAATATAAGAATTAAAATGGAAACACATTTGAGCTTCTTGGAGAAAAATAACATAAGGATCACAATAATTCTTAGCAAAATTTAACTTTATCTTGAACTTTATGGCTTTTGGACTTTTGTGTACGTGATCGAGTAGTTGGCAAACTATAGCAATACCTTCCTGAGGGCTTTTCTTTGGATTCTTATACAGGCGATTGAGCAACTTGCTAGCAATCTACTTTGTTTCTAACTGGTCGTTCCTGCCTTTTTTCAGAAGTTCGTAATTCAAAGGCGATCCTGTGCACTGCACCAACTACAGATAGTCTAAGAGCCAACAGCAGATTTTGGGTGTGATTGATAGCAAAAAAAGAATTATAGGCGTCGAAAGCTTGATAAAAAAAAACCGTTTTTCACTTAGAATTTTTATTTTTTTAAACGGTCCGGTAGAGCGAACTATACACTCAAATGGTCTCAGATTCCATGATCCGAGGACCGAGGAGCTTATCTAGGGAGGAATGAAAACCAATTTCGGCTAACACGATTATCCTCGAAGTTGCATTCATATTTTTTTTTTTCGATGCACTATTTCTCGCAAAGGCCCCAGTTGTGGACTGCAAGACTTTGATTTTTTGAATAGCCTTTAATGAAGCTTTCCACGCCTATACTTCTTTTTTTACTATCACTCACACCCTAAATCTGCTGTGGGCTCTCGGTCTAAGAGGCTTAAGTCTTTTTAATATCGCCTACAAGATCTTCTCTGCCGTACTTTGTGAAGGCCTGTAGCCATTCATCAACAACCTGATAAGTCCATATCAGTGTGGGCTTAGGACAGGAAAGTCCGCCATCGACCAAACGTTCCCACTACGGCAGATCTTGGGAAAAAACCAGGAGCTTCAAATTGAAACCCACCACCTTTTCATCGATTTTAAGGCCGCGTATGACAGCATCTATAGAGACGAGCTATATAGAGCAATGTCTAGTTTCGGCATCCCTGCCAAACTCGTCCGTTCATGGAAGAGGACCTCAACCAACTTGGCGTGCGAAACTGGAGACAGCTAGCTAGAAACCGAGCCGGTTATAAGAAGCATGTTGGTTGAGGCCCTGGTCCAGGCCGGATTGTAGTGCCACCTTAAGTAAGTAAGTAATTGCCTTTTCTCTTGACTCTACGGGATAACTCAAAAAGTCTTTAATATACTTGAAGAACAGGTAATAGAACAGACAGAATTGCGGGTTCAATTAATTTCCATCCCACAGAATGCCGAAATCTATCATCATCTTAGATTGTGTACGATATTTGCATTTGATACCTGATAACTTTAAACAATCTCATATAGAGTCTTAATATAATTGAGATTTAAATTGATTTGTCATTTATTGCATAATTCGTCTCATACCCATATTTATGTCACACTGAATTATGAACTCATAAAGGTACAAATATAATCGTACTCCGTCAAGCAACATGACATAAACTAATTTCGATATCAATTTCATATTTTCATGTCTATAAAATACCTCCACTTGACCGCACGTAATAATTGCCATTTGCGGCTCATTTATGTATATCGTTTCACCATCAAGCCACATATAACCAACAACAATAAGCGATTATAAATGTACTTAAACGGATAAGTACTATGCATAGTGATGCGATGAGAATATCGAAGTTTCGTTCTGCTGGCAAATGCATATGAACAACATACATAGCAGCTTAATAAAGGACATATGGGAACGAACATACGTTTTCGCTTGTGATATTGTAAATACCTTTTGCAATATTATTATACAGAAGCAAGAGGCTAATTCTGCCACAAATGTATAAATAATTAACGCCAATATTGTACCAGAGTCAATAAACCTCGATGCATATTATGTACCTATACATCTTCTAACTGCATTGCAGTTATAGGATTGGCAAATGACAATAACAATATGATTCCATTGATTTGTCTGCCCCCTCCTATATCAGGTTTAGGCCCTTCGGTTTTTGGCCTAAACACAAAATTTATAGTTAAAATATTTATTATTCTCAAATGGATGCAGTCATCAGTTGTGGTAATAATTTGTATGCAAAACACAGCAGTCGTTCCTCTGTCACTCCTATTGTGTGCTATTTAGGGCTAACTAAAAATGGAATTGAACTTAAAAATGTCCAACTTTTAAGCCTTATAATTGACGTATCCTGTTCAGGGAGTCATTTATTGAAATTTAATTTGATTGTATTTACGTAAAAAAATACATGCATGCATATAAAGTTAGGGAGTTAGTGGTGGTTAAATGGGCTGTTCTGGCGTAATTTTTTGTATGGTAAAAATGGTAAAATATACTGAGGGCAAAAATCAACTATCAAATTTACTGCCACTAGAAACAGCGTTGCGAATTTAAAAACCACATTAGAATACTGTGAATGTAGAGGAACTGTATATCAGCCTTATTTATAAACGCATTTTAGCGTAAAGTAACAATGCCTTTAAACGCTGAAATGTTATTCATAAAGGTTATGTGACGTTGAATAGAACCATTTTAAGCTAAACGCGTTTAGATGTTGAATAGTGGCTACATAGGATATTTTAGAATGCCATCTAAACGTAATGGATTTCTCTTTTTGGTACCTTATTTGACACAAGGATATTATAAATAAAATGGACCGAAAATGTTTAATGAACAAGGATCTAAGCAACGTTGAAAAGAGCCTTAGTAAGAGCTTATACATTGAGTAACTATTTGCCCATTGAAAGGTTTTTTATATCTGCGGTATTTTTGGACTCGTCTTTGTTTAATTGGAAGCGGTTGTCTGTTGTTATTCTCATGAGATTGTAGAGATCTGTTCTAGACAATAAAAACCTCTCTGCTTAGGTAGGTAATTTCTAATCTTCTTCAGTCCATCATCGATCGTCTTTTGATCCGTCCTTAATCCGTCTTCAATTCGTTTTCAATCCGTTTTCGATCTGACTTCGAGCCGTCTGCGATCCGTCTCGTAATGTATTCCATACGTCTTCGGAATGTTTTCGATCCGTCTTCTATCCGTCTTCGACCAGTCTTCGAATCATTTTCGTTCTGTCGCATTCGAACCTTTTGTAGTACTGCACCTTGTTCAATACATCACCTATCCGTTCTAGATTGGTCTCCGGTCTAAAATATAAATCGCCAAAATATCGCAAAAATAAAAAATGTTCACTCCATAAATCACCAAGTTCAAAAATCGTAAAATTCAAATTAAATCACGCGACTTGTAAATAAAAATCCTCAAGTTGAGTTCAACTTGTAGTCAAGAAAACGGCTCTTAGTCTAGGATCGAAGAAAGAAAACAGTTAAAAGCTCACATTGCAGCTACTCCCTCCAGCAGCATGCAGAAACTGTCTAAGAGTCTGCGTATCGCATGAAGATGAGAGAAGTTCCTCGTATGCAACGTTATATCAACGCATTGGCCACAGAAGCAGAAGAGTTGACAAGTGGGTGGGACTGGAGGACCGTCTACAGAATTAGCAAAGAACTAACAGATGTCCGAAGCTCTAAACACACCTGGTAAATACGAAGACGTCTATCTGCTTGTTTCGGATGAGAAGGAGAACCAGTTCAAAGGGGGGAAGGAGCACTATTATGCGGTGAAAAAATTAACCGTCCATAGTACCTTAAAAATTGCTAAATACGCACTGTATACCCCAGATCCGTGAAGAACAACAAACTGGTTGAACTTGACAGTATAGAAGGAGTTTGAAATCCAAAGTAGGGTTTGACAAAGTTGTATACTGTCACCAATACTCTTCCTGTTGGTGATGCAATGGAACCCTTTCACGTAGTTAGGCAGACGAGTGGGCTGACCTAGAAATACTTGGCGAAGAACAGTCGAAGTGAAAAGAATCAGCATAGCTGGGGAAGAGTTGGAAAGAGCTGAGGTAAATCTCCAGAAACCGTACACGATGTCGTGTCGGTTAGGAGTAGTGGAGGCCCTATGCCCCGCAAAGAGAACCTAATGAACTCAACAGCTTCGATGAAATGAGTAGTAAGCCTCATCTGACATTATTGGTTAGGTAAGGTTAGGTTAGGTTAGGGCTTACAGTTGGTCTTGTTACCGTCATACTTAGATCAATGTAGATTCATTGTGGTACCCTAGGGATTGTGAAACCCATGAAATGAAACCTATGATAAATCCCATGTCAGCAGGCTTTAGCCTGAAAAGTCAGTGGGTATTTCTTAGTCGTTGAAGAAATGTCTGTCGTCACATAATCACCTGGCTGACGAGAGGAAAACGCCTTTTAAATGCGAAATCCTTCCCTTACCCCCACTTGTAGTGAGGAGTATCAGGTGGTTGTAAGGCTGTGTCCATCAGGAACGATTCCATTTTTTTAATCCGATCATCGAAAATTATTGATTACTGAAATCACAAATTTTCATTTTAATCAATCTCAATCATTTCGATTATTCTGGATTGTCCATCCCTATCTCAATCACCATCATTTTGATGAATTTCGCTTTACTCTTTTTTTTTGTTAAATGATTTTTAATCTATTCTTCAATGGAATTTGACAGTTTGCTTGGCAGATAGGGGATGATCTATATTTCGACAGAAAAGGTGTTTTTCGATCCTAATGTCACCCAGTAAAATTTTTAGGTTTTTTAGGTTTTTTAATCCATTGACATCGTAGCCATCCGTCGATGAGATTTGACAGTTGATGGCTTGAATGATAGATGATGAGCTTTGTTTTGAGATAAAAAATGTATTTCGATTCAAATGAAACCCAAATACTCTAAAATCACCTTTTTCCGGAGCAGGAAACATTTTTCAAAAGTTTCAGATTTTTAATCCATCGACATCGTAACCATGCGTCAATGGAATTTGACAGTTGATGTCTTAACAGGTAGGGGTCAAACTATAAAAACAACAAAAAATTATATTTTGATCCAAATGTCAACAAATTGACATAAAATCACATTCTTCCGGAGCAGTTAAAAACATATTGTTTTCGGTTCGATCAAAATCGGTAAAGTATTGAATTGAATTGAATTCGAAAAAATTTAATTCCATCGTAATCGAAATGAAAATTGAATCGGTAATAAATTCAGTGACATGAAAAAAGATCGATTGATTGAAATAATCGAATCATTTTGGTGTTCGGTTCTTGAACGATTCGATCATTTGAAATTGACGATTTACACAGCTCTAGCGGTTTTGACAGGTGGTGATACTCACGAGAAGAGATTAAGACTTTTTACTCAGTTGGATGATGCTGTTGGTCTTTTGTTTCATCATTTCCTGGTTAAAGCACAGGTATAGAGCGAGCTCCATCGCTTGTTTGTCGTAGCTAGAACTTTCCTCAAACTGATTACGGCTGCAGGGTGGGACCTGAACTGTTGTTTCTGCCTGATTAAGACGTCAGCGCTTTCGTTACCTGGGACAACACTGTGACCATCAGGAACCCAACAGAGCCTTATGTTGTGCTGTGTACCAAGAACCCTTAGCTCTTCGCGACAGCAAGTTACAAGCTTCGAATTGATTTCAATGGCAATGGATTATTGCCGCTGGGCTTTAAATGAAAAAGGTGTTATGAGCTTGTGGTATTGCCATCATTGAGACTTGTCTAGCAGCTTTTGTCACTGCTAGGACCTCAGTTTGAGAGACACAGCTGAAATCAGGAAGTCTGACTGAGCTAGATAATCCGAGGGATTCGCAGGTTGGCGGCTCGTTCATTTGCCAGTTCTCTCTACCAGGAAAGGCGGTCGTGAACGGCTTGTGGAAATCTAAACGGGGTGTAATGCAGTCAGTGCATATAATATTTCCCGTGTATTTCTGTTGAATTTGCGTGTGACCTGTAGCACTCTGTCTACAGTGCCAGTTTAGCCGAAGTGTGCTATTGGCTGCTGATTCCTGTATATAAATCTAGGGGTTTTAAGTTGAGTATAGCTTCCAGACCCGCTGTCGAGGACCTCATTGCCCCAACACATGCCGTTCTTTGTAGCTCGGTCATGATTTTAAGGTTGGTAACTTTGTCCAGTACATTCCACCAGACTACGTTACCGTATGTCTAACTATGGCCGTGTACATCCACTTGATAATTTTTGGGTTTGAACCCCAAGTTTTGCCAGATATCCTGTTGCAGGAATAAAAAGCAAACATGGCTTTCTTCGTTCTTTCTTTATTGTAGAGACTCCAGTTCAAGATCAGATAAGATAGATCACACCAAGATATTTCGCCTGATTGGAGATTTGGAGCTGAGCTCAATAAAAGGATTTTAAAAAAGTCGATAATTTCCTTTTGTTCGTAAAAATGACCATTCGGGCTATGTATTTACAATTGCTAAGGCATTCTCAATTTTTGTTTACTGATTGTGGAGGGAAATTTACCTGTCGCTAGTTATGCTAGGTCATCCGCATATGCAATTACTTTGACTCCACTGTATTTAAGTCTCATTAGAATAATCTTGGTTGTGGTGTGAATTATCATAAACTCTTTCACCGCTCTTAAATTTTCAAGGTTGTTTCTATTTTTGCAAGCAATCGCAACAGGATGTATTTTACTACAAAACCAACATGTCACACGAGATATTTGTGGTTCCGACTTTAGGTTCCATGTTGGACTGTGTCATCCATCTGAAAAAGATATAATCAAGAGAAGACCAAAGATTATCAAATAAAGATGTTAAGCCTTCGAAAGTTTAACCCTCCGAAACCCATTTGTACAGCTGTACAGCGACACCGACCTAGCCACAAAAATTGAAAAGCCAACGACTAAGATGGACACCAATGCTCCGGCCCGGAAAGTCTTTGAATCCAACCCCGTGGGACAACGCAGTAGAGGTGGACGCACGCAAGTGGAAGAGGACCTCAACCAACTTGGCGTGCGAAACTGGAGACAGCTAGCTAGAAACCGAGCCGGCTGGAAGAAGCTTGTTGGTTGAGGCCCTGGTCCACCCCGGACTGTAGCGCCACCTTAAGTTAGTAAGTAAGTACCCATTTGTAATTTCATTTCGTGTTGAAGAATTTATGAATTGCAACAACAACAACAACAATAACAATTCGTGTCGGACTTGTGTTGAATGCCGTGCTTAGTGACGAGTTGATCCTGTGTGCGTTTTGCACTGTTTTTCACTAAAACTTTACAATTCTAATACATCAACTGTTCCTTTCGGCTTGGAGCGAACAAATATCTAGATTTCAACATAATAAAATTATATGTGCACATGAAAGTAGAAATTTGAATATTTGCTAAATTTCTATGTTATAGAAATCCAAACACCGTTTCGATTTGTCATTCATATTACTGTCTGAACACAGTAGAGGGCTGTAAGTGAAACTTGACCAACAGCTGGAATAGCTGTCAAAAAGTTTCGCTCTTGGCATTTTATCAATGCAGCTGTACAAATTTATAAAACAACAAGTAGGTGTAAATTGAAAACAAGAGATCGAACTTAAAGTTCACTTTGACTTATGTAAGACCTGAATCGAGTTGAACTGGGCTTGATGGTGCAACTCGAATACACTCACCATTTTGAAACGTCAAAGGAGCTGCACACCGTCACGCAAAAGTTCCAACTCTGGCTGCAGCTCAAAATGCAGCTGAGTTGCGTTTTAAACCCACTGGTTTAAAATAGCTTTAAATGCATTAACATAGCAACATCGACATCTTCCTAAGACCTTAACCCTTAATAAAGCCTAGTACATACTTGTGAATAATGTCGTGAATCCATACAAAATTATCATTTTTGTTGTCGTGAAGCTGTGTGGAGCGTTTTCGTTCACGAGCAATTCCCGTGCGTGTAAAATGTACGGGAACTCTTGGTGAGCAGTTGACAGTTCGATTACAAAAGAAAGATGCCTCACTGTCAATGTCAACAAATAAATGTCTCCACTGTTGATTGTTCACTTCACGAGGAAGCTTAAATTCGAATTTTTAGGCGAAAAAGTGACAACCGATTTTCAACTATTTTGTTTATTTATTTTTATGCTGTCAAAAGCGCTGTTCACGTTGTAATCTATTTTCGTTGCTGTCAAAGTGGCTGTGTCGTTCTGTTTCTCGCATATTAGGCAGGTGTTATTGTTATTCGCCGAATCGAACGTTCGAATGTGACTATGCGCCATTACCGTTAGCGACTCGCCTAAATGACGTGCGTTTTAAATGGCTAAAGCTTAGAAGATTTGAATGTCTTTCAATACCTTAAGCAAATGTTCGCCTCTATCGACGATTTCTAGCTGTAATTTTTGGTGACCTTGAACAAAATCGCAGTTATTATTATTTTTGAAATGTCGAACGTTCGACTCTTCGAATCGTAAGTCATAATAGGGGCCTTACACTCGATTTTGGAATTCGATAAGTTTTATTTCAAGTTTTTTTTTTCATCGAATCAATTAGGTTATTCATTTAACATATTTTAACCTTTCACCCACTGTGAAAGTGTAATATGTTCCGTTAATTTACTTTAAAGCTTCAGGCAATAATATTGTGGGCTAAATTGAAAGTCGTCATACATTTTGCAACTAGGTTTACCTACACACAATTCCAGTGTAACCATGTGCCATGTCCATTGTCTGTCTATTCACATTTTTGCAATTAAATGTACGTAGGCTAGGCACATGCTGCAACAAAAAACTCACAAACCAAAGTATCTGATATCATTGCAATTTGTTACTTAATGTACCTACCTCATACCTTTCCCTTTTCTGTCAATGTTTTTGCTTAAAAATTGCATAAGAAACAATAATAATAATTAAAAGTTTTCAAATTCGGATTAAAATAATAAAATAAATCTATTCCCGTTGTTGTCGTCGTCGTTAAGAGTTCTTTCAACCCAGCAGATGCGATCAAAATCTATCTAGATTTGCATACAAATCCTTTTTGTGTGGTGTCGCTTAAGTTCACCTTTACATGTATCTGTTGACTAATGGGATACCCATTCCCATAATGTATCACCAAACTATTCCAAATTAATTGGTCTAATTTATTCTATTCGGCTGTTGGCAATACATTCGTTATTGGCAACGGATTAAGATATACAGAAAATCTTTGAGAACAAAAAGAAGACAAAAAAAAAATGACAAAACTTTATTTGGTGTCATTGGATTTTGTTGAAACCTTAGATCAGCACCAGCTTTTTAAACATTTTAATGGTTGAACAGGAAGTTAAACCATGATTGATATCAATTATAAATACTCTTATATGAGTTAGATGTATACCTAAGCCTCGTGTTGGGCATAGAGATAGAGACTGGGGCTATGCAAACCAGATCGCCCACGTGGATCTTCAAGCTGTTTTTGGACACCGAGTATGCTAGGCCAGGCTGCTGTGGATGTGGCTGTTACTGTGGCTGGGTGCCACAGCCGCCGCCACCTCCACAGCGCTAATGCTGGTAGATTTCGCAAAATCGGGATTGGTGTCACTTTAATCTCGTTTTAGAGTCTGTTACATTAAATACCGTGCAATCAATGAGCACGCTATATCTGTGCTATAAACACTCAGGCACTTGAAAATATTTACTTTCTTGAATTATAATTCCAAAAGGAAACCTACGCAAATTTTTCCGTTGTGCCTGGCATCAGATGAATCAGACGATATGGCCCATGAGCGGCGAGAAGACGAGAGGTGCGACAACGAGGATGTGTGCTGGATGCTGGTGTTAGCGATCGTGTTTAAAGGCTTTGTGAACCTGCACCAGCGAGACAGTAGCTGTTTCTTGGCAGTTTCTAAATTAAACGGAATTTTATAAATCAGGTTTGTCGAAGCAAAGTTTGTGACGCAGCGCAGCGTTGTTGGTCCCATGTTTTTTGCTGCATGATGAAGCTGAACCACTGAGCGTTGCTGCACTCATTGCAAAGGAATGCCAAACCCCTTTAAAACGTGGTCAGTGGCCTGAAAGTGTGCGCCCACTATTATTGTGGTATAGATCGATTTGCAAATTACGTCCGCATATTTGCCCGTTTAATGAGCTCAGATTTGTATTTAGTTAAGCTCTGGTGGAAGGAGATAAGCCAGAGATTGTCATAATGGCTGATGTTATTTATAAACTCTTAGTCAACCGGAACGGAGCAGAGATTAAAAAAAAAACAACTCTAATCTACACTAAATCCCGGTTAAATGCTTTGACCGAAAAACGGCAAAAATAGATAGTTAAATTCAGCTTTAATCCATCAGTGAATTAGTAATTGGTCTGCAGAAAATCCATTAGATGAATTTTTAGGTGGACTCACTGGAAGATATTTGATTTGTTGTCATACAAAATTAATTCTTTTAAGAGTTTCTGGTTCAGGTTCAGTCAAGGAAGTTCCCGATTGCAATAATCTGAGCTACTCACCAGTATGAAGAGCTTTTGAGTCTACTCTTGCTGGATGACATGTAGCTAAGGACACACCATAAGTGCCAGTGACACGTATAGCGGGGAGGAATAAGAATTGGGCTTCTAGGAAGGCCTTGTTTGTTATGAACCCACCAATCTGTTTCACGCAATGGAAAGTCGTAGAACTAAAAATTATTTCAATGTTCCATTTAAGAGTAAAAATATGAGAGTAGCTTATGGAGAGTTGACTTTTTACCCTCGACCCTTGAATTTTTCGAGAGTTACTCGCTCGATTTTGATCACTATCAGAGATGAATTCACAAAATTCTAACACATTTCGTATTTTGTGAGTAAGCTGTCTAGAGTCAACATGACGAAACACTGAAACAGTGGACATTGGAAAAAATAAATTAGGTCGTAGAGAAATATGAATTGCTTAAAACTTGAAATGTGGCTTCCCTTAATTTTATATCCTTTTAAGAAATAGTGGGTCAAATGGCATGTAATTGACCCCACTGGTTGCCCAATGCTACAATTTTTTGAATTGTTGGACATCTGCAATTTGAAGCTCTTTAGCAAGATTAGACTCCGCATTGAATTGGCAATGACGATGACTTTTAGTTTTTTTTTTTTGCAAAACAAAAAATATAAATATCAAGTGGACAAGGTTATGATAGTATTCTCAAAAAATTAGTTCTCAAAATCCTAACAAATATCAAAAATATTACTCTCGAATGGACAGCCACTCAAGAGTAACTCTCGGGAGTTAAATAACAAAATTACTAATTTTTTGTATTCATTTCAAGTCAATGATTTAGAAAATGATACCGTCCGAAATAACCGCGGGATCCCTTCGTACACTATTTTTTTTTGTCAGTCTTTCATTTCATTTCTCAAAATATTTTGCATTAACTTGAAAGCACCCTGTACGTTCGTTTATACGCTAAAAATTTAAAAACTCACCATGGATAAAAATGGACTTACATAATATATTTTAAGGAAGTAAATTGCACGTAAATTTTCCAATAGATGGCTCTGAATTTCAAAATCTCAAAATTATCTGAAACTTAAGAAAGGAACAATCCAATCGAGCTAAAACGTTCACAAATATATTTTTTTATAAGGTGAGAAGTGCACGTGAGGAAAAAAGTGTTCAAGTTTTCGGTAAGAAAGCACTGAATACCAATGTTTCAAAGTTAGAGCTTAAATCAAAACTTGCACCATTCATTTGTTGTGACATGACAAAAACACGTTTATAAAGATAATATTTACTATTAAATATATGACTGCAATATTTAAACGTAGAATTGAAACATGTCAAAAATCTAGTACACTATCCGATATTTCTGACATTTCATTATGCTTGTTCATTTTTTTTTTAATTTGAACTTTGACAGAGCTTTTGGCTTCTTAGAAAAAAATTCTTATGCGCAAAATGGATTAAACAAGCGCAGCGCCGTTATAACAGAAAACAGCATGCTGCACAATGGGACCTCTTGTATGGAGAGCGTGATCAAAATGCAAAATTAAAACTAACAGTTCCGTATAAATTGTAATGTGGATTAAAGTTGACATGATTGTTTATCAATATGTCAAGTTTTGAAGTTTTGGAAAACTGAAGGGTTATAGAAACTAAGCGATAAAAGTAGCAATTCATGTAAATTCTTAAATCCATTGTGCAGTTGTTGGTCATTTGAAAATTCGAAAAAAGTAATTCGCGGTGAAAACAAAAATATTAAAAAAAAATATATTGACATCAACTGGAGCTTAGTAAAAAATAAAAAATGTTTTTATCAAATTTGAACTACAAATTTCCTTTACATTTTAAAAAAATTGAAAAGTTTCGTAGAAAATGTTCAAATAATCTTTTTTCGGTTTTGCGCATGATGCTCTCTTTTTTTACTTCTGTTTCATAGAAAGGAACATTGATGCTACTAGAGCACATAATCAGTTTGAAAAACATGGTGCGCAAAACGGAAAAAAGATTATTTGAACATTTCCTACGTAACTTTTCAATTTTTTTAAAATGTAAGGGAAATTTGTTGTTATAAATTGATACAATTTTTTTCCACTAATCTCCATTTGATGCCAATATATATATATATTTTTGTGTTCACCCACCCCGATTTTTTTTTTTTATTTTTAATGGCCAACAGCTGCGCCATAGATTTTAGAATGTACATGAATTGCTACTTTAATCGCTTCTTTTCTGTTACCCTCCTATCTCCAAAAACTTCAAAACTTGACATATTGATACAAAACCATGCCAAATTTGAATCCACATTACAATTTTATACGAATCCGTTAGTTTCAATTTTGCATTTTGAGCATGCTCTCCATACGAGAGGTCCCCAGTGTGCGCTGCCCAGCAAATATTTCTCAAACTCATTGCCACTAGCACCGTCATTTTAACTGTTTGACATTTCAGATAGAAACGAAAGTAAAAACAGAAACAAAATAATGCAACAGGCATTGCTGGCAACTTACAACAGCAAATTTAGGATTTTTGTCTAACGAAGCTGTTGACGTTGCTGATGGTTCTGGTGTAAACTGTGCTAAATGATTGAAATAGGTTGGTTTTAAAACAATGGCCGCCACTATGGCTGGTGCTGTTGTGGAGCTGGTTCCATATGTTTTACGCTTTAGTTTTGGGAAATACGCGAATAGACATATTAGGTGTGTTTTTTTTTGCTGTAAGCCCAGGGCAATCGGACGAAAAAAACGACATCGGGGCTTAGCGACGCCATCACAGAAAAGAAATGGAGTTCCCATGCAAACTATCGATATGACAAAATCAAAATATTTACGCATTAAGTTTCTTCGCGTGGAGCCATAGAACAGAGTTGTAAAAACTGCAGTCTTTTCAAGTACTGAAGTTAATTGACTAAAAGACTAATTTCAATAAGTCTTTTAACTGACAAAAAGACTTTAACTGTTAGCCCAGCAGTTATTAGTAGTACTTTTATTCAGTACTGTATAGTCACCGAAACCAGTCAATTGACTAAAAGTTAATTAACTTCAGTACTTTGTGACTGGTTTTAGTCTTTAAAGTCAATTGAAAGTCTCGGTACTGGCCTGATTTTAGTTTTAGTCTTGAAGTCTTTTAGCTTTAGTCAATTAACTGTAAGTCTTTTAAAGTCTTTCGACGAAAAGTCTTCGGAATTTATTATTATAAAGTATCGAATAAAAAGAGGAAAATATCATGTTGTTCACAATGGATTCGGCTTGTATAATAGTACGAGACCTGGGAACGTAAAAAAAAGTCATTTTTGTTTGACTAGTTATGTTTATATTATGACCTTTCTGAGTCCCTAGAGGGCAGTCCGGCTGGTGAGAAATGTTGTGTTGTCCGCCATTTTGAAAAAAGGCTTTGAAAATCGTTAATGCGATTCTCTCGGCTCTTATTGGACGTAGAGTAAAATTTCTTGTCTGATTTTATAGGTTAAGAGATTTTATAAAACTTACGCTTCAAACATTTTTGTCATCACTTTCCAATGAAAAGTTATTGCTGAAAAACTGTTGATATTTTTTAGAAAAAAAAGGTTTTAAGGTCAGTAAAGCTTGAAGTACTAAGAAAGAAAAAAAATCGAAAATTTGGAATTTTCCATTCAGGGGGCGTGCCATCCACCCACTTTATCAGAATTGCTATTGTTTATATGGAGCACTTCCTGGCAAAATAAATCTTTGCAAAAAGGAGTGAGATCACATCAAAAACATAAATGTTAAAAAAAAGCCAAGTTCTTATAAGAACAAGAAACCTGTGCGTAAAAGGTCAGCAAAAAAAAGTAATGAGATCTAAAATATATGCCAAGTCTTAAGTTCATGAAGTTAATATCAAATATCTTAAGTAGATTAATATCAAAATCATGACAGAAATTTGATATTTAATGATTACTGATTGAAATTAGGTGGATTTACTTGGCAAGTTTTCTCTTAAATACACAAATTTAAAATGTATGAAAACTTGACCAGTGAACCCATCAAATTTTAATCAGTAATCATTAAATATCAAATTTCTATCATGATTTGGAATTGTTTCGATATTGCTCTACTTAAGATATTTGATATTAACTTCATGAACTTAAAACTTGGCATATACATATTTTAGATCTCATTACTTTTTTTGGCTGACTTTTTACGCACAGGTTTCTCGTTCATAAAAGAACTTGGCTTTTTTTAACATTTATGTTGTTGTTGTGATGATCTTATCCGCATCAATTTTAACACGTAACTGCAAAAACTACATGGGATCCATTCCTTTTATCTGGATCAATTTCAATGATCCAAACATTAGTTTTTACTTCTCTCTGAGAGTAGCTATTTACTATTGTGAATAGTCCCAGTTGTGCAAGGAAAAAAAGTAGCAGACACACATGAAAAATAAACAAACGTTAGGAAAAAAGAGACATAACACTCCTGCCACTAAGATCTTGTTTGTTTTATTTATCATGATCTGATCCGGATCAGATCACTTGGATAGTGAAATGCGACTTTTACCCAATCTCACCCTAAATTCAATATGATGCCTCTTGTGAGGAAGTGACAATTCCTCCAAGAATATCTCTTGTCATGAAAAACTGCCTCTTATCTAATGCTAGGTTTCCAGTTCCACTTTGAACTTCTATGCGCATTTAAGTCCAAATTCTCATATAAAATCACAGAATTTTAAAGTAAGGGATTGGTTTTTTCAAAGACAAAGTAATTTTGAGAGTTCATTGACAGCTATTTCCATTTACTTGGTCTTTTATTAACTGACCCTCATTGTCAATAGGCGTGTTCAGGAAAATAAAATCTCAGAGCCCTCAGCTATCTCTTTCTCGTAAACAGGATTCCTCGGAAATTTTGCTGTCAAATTACTGAGAAATCAAAATATTGGATTCGCTTGTTCAGTTTTTGACACTGAGCTCTCTGAGATCTCATTTTCCTGAACACGTTTAATGAGCAAATTTTCACAGCTGTCAGTTATCTTCAATGAAATTTTTGTATAGTAGTGATGCGAAGAAATTTTATTTTTGTGTATTTTAAGAGAATTTGTGGTTTGAATCGCAAATATAATAAATTTTGGTACCGTATCAGCGATTTTGGTTCATTTCCATTGTATACTACATACGTACATATTTAGTTGACGTTCTAACTCTTTTTCTTTTTTTATTTTTTTGTTGTCATGAAACATTATCGTCCTTTGAAATGGGTGGAGAATAGCTTTTGTGTTGTGGTCACTCATTTCACAGTCTTATTTTTTTTTTTATTATTTTCTTTACTTTTGGTAACAAAATCGAACAAATTTTCAAAATCACATCAAAATTGATTTCGCTCAGCTGTCAAATTAGTGCCTTTCATTGACAAAGAATTAAAACAAGTTTTCAAAAAAATGTTCTTTGTCAGTCAAAGACAAAGTGACACTTCTTTTGTCAATTGAGCAATGTATTTCTACTTGTCTCTCAAATTTGTTGTCTTTCATTGACAAATAGTGTGCAAAGACAACTAATTTTGGAGTATTTCCCTTGTGATTTTGTGGAATGACATAAATATGCGTCTTTCGTCAGTTGGTAAATGACAAGTGAGATTCTAGCATGCATAAGACGTTCGGACTCGGCAAAAAATTATAGGTTCCTTTCATTGCTTCTAACACTGTGTATATACCTACATACATATTTATTTGTTTTAATAATAGTTACATTAATTTAACTTAAAAAAAACATCAATTTAATGTTTTGTTTTATTTTTTTTCAGGTAAGTTGTTGGACTTTTTAAATATCGTAAGTATTATGTTGTTCTTATTGAAATATTAGGCTGCAAAATAAGCACTCATCTTGTGAGCACTTTTTTGCATTATCAATTATGATGTTAGAAATATTTAAAGATACCTATAAACTGTATTACAACAAGGAATATTTTTGTAACTCTAGCTAATTGCTTTTATTTTTTTTAACAAAAGACAGACTTTTTGTGATGTGACTATACAATTTGTAGCAAGTGTATTTTTGGTCAAATTTTTAATATCCATTATTTTTTATTAAAGACATTTTCGACAAAATAATCTTGGCAATCATGATTAAAATTTTGGAAATTTTCATTTCCATTCTTTTCTTGGCATCACTTCAAGGTGTAAATATTCAGTTGAACATTGAACTTACAAAGTATAATAGTCCTTGGCTTGTTGCCCATCCAATTTATTAACTCAGCGAATAAATGCTGTTAACGCTAAACAAACAACCGTTCATCATAAAAATGTCGTCCTTACTGTTGGCTATCTTGCCCTCCAAAAATACTATGCCGAAATCAATCAAAAGTTTGTACTTTCGATTTGGATACTCATTTGGAAAGACTTGACAAATCATGAAAGCCATTATCCATGTTCACACTATTAAAACAAATTTAAGAGCAATTTTTTTGTTGTTGTTGTTGGATAATTGATTTTAATCGAGAATGAAATATAATTCAAGGAGGAAAATGTAAACTCATCGTCAATTATATTAATTGAATTAAATTTTCCCTTGAGCATGGTTGGATGAGGAAAATTCCTGAAATTTTATGGAAATAAAAATGTAGAAATTTCCTTTCCATTATAATTTTTTTTTCTTCGATAAAATCTGGATTATATGTTGTGCTACATTTAACTATTGAATTGAATGAATATGGATTTCAAGAACTTTCCTACCACTTGTGTGTGTGTGTGTGATTTTTTTGTTTTGTTTCAATTGTTGTTGGTCTCTTCTACCACAATGTAGTTATACTGCACTCATGCACTCTGGCAAAAAAGGAGTTTCACATTCTGAGTATAATGCACCTTTACATGTACACATAAGAATCAAAGTTAAAATGATTTGATTCAATTCCATATCTATAGTTTTTTTTTATTCAGCCTCAATAGCATTTATCCTTGAAACAAAAGAAATATACATTTTAAATAAATGGAAGGTAACCCAGTTAAAGATACTCTTGGGATTTTTTTTAAGTTCACTGAAGTGTTATCCTTGCAAGGTTGAATGAAAGAGATGGGATGAAAGCCGATAGATGATTGTGTGTCAAAACTGTGAGGATTTTTGAAATGACAGAGTGCATTAAGAAAAGATTTATTGATGTACGTATGTACATTTTTGAATACGAGCAAATATTATTCTTTTGAGATTTAATATGCATTCCATGTTGTTGAACCACACTATACAACACTCAATATAAATATCTTTGTTTGAGGCATAAACATGTTTAAAGAACCGAAAATGCTGCTAAATTCACCCTTGCATTTCTGAGAGAATGGTTACACTGGCTACTTTTCATTATGACAATTTTACACATAAAACTTTTTGTTTAAATTTAATTTACTATCGAAATTGATAGTTAAAAAAATTTTATTAACAAATTTAAGCAGGAAAAGTTGACAAAAACCAAAAAAAAAAAAAAAAAAAATCGAAAAATCAAAGATTTCTAAATTTATAATTTATTTAGCAGTTTTGGCCCGAAATCCTCTTTTTCGCTACTACATGGCAAACTTCACATTCGTCAAAATATTCGAACTCAAGATTTCGATGAAATGCGACACTACGATTATGGATAATATGTAAAAAGTATGTTGGCTTTTAATTTTGTTTTCCGTCTGTTTTTAATGCTTCCAGACCTTCAGACTGAGCAACTGGGCCGATTAAAATAAGACTTGCTACTGGTGCAAAGAATATTATACTTAACACCAAAAACAGTTTTTCGGTCAAAAACTGCGAAAAATGATAAAAAGCGGTTAAGTCAGTTTTAAAATAAAATGGCTCTTAAAACATTTCATATTAAAGCCTATTAAGACTTTTCTTTTTTTTTGCTTGATCATGTCTTGAGCGTATCTTAGCTCCGGAAAAATTTATGAATTTAGTAGCATTTTTGGTTTTAAGCAAAAACCTTTAGCAAAAATATTTAATAAAAAAATCCTTAAATGTAATTGTTCCTTTATATCCCCCATTTTCCGGTATCCATTGAAATAGTAGCAGAGTTTCAAAAAACAAAGTTTCGAAGGATTAAGTATTGAAAAACCAACATTTCGAAAGGACAAAGTTTGGAAAAGTTTAAGTTTCGAAAAACAAAGACTTCAAGGAACAACCTTATTTTAATGAAATTGACACAGGTGGAAGCTGGTACAGAAATAAAAAAGATGAAGATATTTTAAAAACAGGGTGTTCTTATAAAAAAAATTGCCAATATTCTGCAACTCTGTTGTTCGTTGAAAGATTTCAATAAAATTGACACAGCTGATAGCTGATACAGAACTAAAAAGAAAAGAGCAAAAAAGGGTGTTTAAAAAAAGAATTGAAGCGAATCTGCGAATTTCTCATGCCAAATGAACTCAGTTAAACAGAAAACCTCTGAGAAAACCGTTTAGCAATACGAGAAACCAACTTGGACGGTTTTAATGAATTCTTCAGGAACTTTAACTGGTCACTATACTTGCTCGATAGTGACGTAGGCTCAAATGCAAATACTACTTCGTCTTCGGTTCCAACGCTTGTCTTCGATGACACTCCATATTTCAGCTCAAAAGAGAAAGCCAATTTGCTTGCAGCACAGTTTGCTATTAATTCCACTCTTCCAGAGAGTCTTATAACTTCTCCTGTGCTTGAGAACGCAAACGATTTCATGGGACATTTCTTCAAGAGTTGCAAGAGTTCTAAAAGATCTTGAAAATATCGTCTGGAAGAGTTGTTCTAAGCCGCTTAACCACTGAATAAGCTTTTTCTCGAAGAATGAAAGCTTCTTAATGACCGGCAGTATGGCTTTCGGAGCAATAGGTCCACTGGTGATCTGATGGTATATCTCATTGAGCAGTGGAACAAATCTTAATATCGTTTTGGAGAAAGTGATATTATTGCACTTGATATTTCAAATGCGTTTGATAGAGTTAGTCATCAAGCTCTCGTATCGTATCAAGATTCATTTTCTTGTTCTTTGGATATGAAATTTGAACGGCAGTGTATGATAAGCTCATTATATTCTTATCTCGAGTGCATTGTCCAATGGGAAATAAAAAATTGCGTGTAGAATTTAATACTTCAAAAACTCAATGCTGTCTTCTGTCGTTAAAGCAAAATCTACCCCCTATGTCACTGCCGCTATCCATGAGTGGCTCTTCCATCGAATAAGCCGAACAGCTTTCAGTTCTGGGTATATGTATCACCGACCACCTTCTGTGGAATGATTATATATTCGACGTTGCAAAAAATGCTGCATAGTGTTCAGGTTTTCGTTGAAGTTGCAAGAAATTTGTCTCCTCTTCTGATCTGGAATAGATGTCAAAAATGCTGCAGTAGATGTCAAAAATGCTGCAGTAAAAGTTAAAAATTGTTCAAATCTTGCAGCTCCGGCTGCAGCATTTTTGACATCTATTCCAGCTCCGTCTTGCATTCTGTTCAGGCAGTTAATCTTCCAAAGCTTGAGTACGAGTTCCATATTTGGACAGGTGCTCTCACAACTCATTTAGATCCCTTGGATAGAATTCAAAATATTCAAAAATGATAGGTGAACAAACTTTAACGGAAACATTTACATCCTTTGAAAATTTTTTCGCTATTTCTATAAACATGTTCGAGTGAAATAGCCAGTTGCATTCCTCCCTATAACAATTCCACCGTAGATAATACTCGAACTACAGGGAATGCACATCTGTTCACCCTTGAGCCCAACTTCGGGGTACTGTCAAAGACAGACAATTTTTGCTAGCCGTACCACACGATTTTGGTACAGAGCCTTGCGTGACTCTGTTTTCCCTTCCCATTTTAATATTCAGACCTTCAAAGCTAATGTGCATCGGTATTTCCTCTTAAATTCTTCCTTATTTTACTGAAGCTCGCACTTTGTAAATCATCTAAAGGATGGTCTCAACCCCTTAAGTGTGTGCACATTATATAAAAAAAAGAACCCTGATTTGAAAATATTTGTTTCTTTTTTAATTCTGTATCAGCTATTACATCGCTCAAGGAACAACGAAGTTCCGAGGATTTTGAAACTTTTTTTTCCAAACTTTATCACTTGATTTGATACTTTGTCTTGCGATACTTCTTTTAGAGACTTTCTACTTTCGTAACATTGTTTTTCGAAGCTTTGTACGCATTTCAAATTTTTATCTTTTCGAAACTATGGTTTTTCGAAACTTTATGCATGCAAACTTTACCTTTGGAAACATTGTCTTGACACCCTAAATCACGTTCAAGATCCTGAAATTCGACGTTTGAAACTACATACTACATGCCGTTCAGTTGAATTCAGAAGCGTGAAGTTCTGCATCATTATACAGTGTAGTCTAGGGCTTACACAAGGGGGAGGGGTAGCTAGGGGCAATTGCCCCCCCTAATCTGAATATTTTTCATATATTAGGCAATTTGTCTTCTTTTAAAAGCATTTTAAAGTAAGATTTCTGTCCCAAATTTGTTTTTGAATGATTTTGCTGCCCATTCCCTAATCGAAATCCTGCGTATGCCCCTGAGTGCAGTAGTTGAGCATTCATTAGCTGGATCATGGTGAAGAAGATCCAAATTGTTCAATTCTCATCCGTTTCATTGAATACTTCAGGTTTTGTTATTGTCGAAGCATATCGATGACCATTAACGTTTGTCTTGCAAAAATAGTAGTCACTAGATTTTTTTTGACGCCGATATCTCGTTTACCGAGATACGAGACAAAATCTTGAAAAAAAATCTGGAATACAAAATCTAAAATTACAAAAACTCTCGAATGGCCAAACACTCGAAAAACAATTCACTTTTGAGGCAATGGTTAAGCTTCGCACGCGCGAATCAGGTGTTCCTCAGGGCAGCCATTTGGGTCCATTACTGTTTACTTTATTTATTACCGACTTGATTTTGGTTTTATTCATGACATAGAATACAGTTTTTTCTTGAGGTTTATGGATTTTCCATTACCAGTTTTCCCCTTTTGCAAATCTTGTAATGGCTCCTTTTGGAGCACTGTCGATTGCCTCATATACACTCCTCGTCAACTGAATACGCACAAACATTTCTTAATATACTTTATCCATTTTTTCCAAACAGTGATGGTTATTATGCCATCTGTTGATGCTAACTATTCCCTTAAGATGTTAAGCAGATAATTCCGATTTTAGTCAACTGAATAGGTACAACGCCATTTTCTTCGTTGTTTATAAGTTTTTTGGAGTGCTTGACAGTTTAAATTAACGATTTTAGTGTTTTCAGTAAAATTTAATTCTTGATTTCAAATTTTAAGAAAAATGGGTAGATCTACGTGTCTTAACAGTGTTGAAAAAGATAAAATCGATTTACTTAGAGACCAAGGCCTAACTGCGGACGTGCAATAGCTGATAAAGTTGGCCGAAGTTTTAATGTAGTTTATTCTTACTTGAAAAATAAAGATGCATACGGCAAAAACATGAAGGGAGGTAAGAAAACAGCAACAACAGCAGCTGAGAGACGAAGAATTTTAAGATATGCATCAAATTCTTCTGATTCTGTGGCAAAAATAAAACAAAAAGTCGGCGTAAACGCAAGTTGCTCAACAGTATTAAGAGTAATCAACAACTCAAGCCATCTTAAACGAATGAAACTTAAGAAAAAACCACCACTTGACGAGAGACGGAAAATGTTGCGATTAGATTTTTCAAGACTTCACATGAGTTGGAAAAAAGAATGGTATCACGTGGTTTTTTCAGATGAAAAAAAGTTTAATTTCGATGGCCCTGATGGGTTCAACTTCTATTTTCACGACTTAAGAAAAGAAAAAAGATTTTTAAAGCGCCATCATAGTCGTGAAGGAGGTGTCATGATATGGGGAGCCGTCAGTTATTATGGAACAGTTGAGCTCGAGGTTGTAACATCAAGAATGACAGCAGCTGGGTATAAAGTAATTTTGGAAAGAAATTTTCCTAAATTTTCTAACATCTTTGGACCCATAAACTGGACCTACCAACATGATAATGCGCGCCTATTCACTCAGCGCGCATAATAAAAACATGGATAGAGGAGCAACAAGTGCAGTTGCTTCAATGGCCGCCGTACTCACCTGATCTAAACATCATAGAAAATGTCTGGGGATGGTTAGTACGCAAAGTTTATGAGGGTGGTCGTCAGTTCGAAGACAAAGAAACCTTAATTTCTGCAATCAAATTAGCGTGGAGCAAAATTTCGTTAAATTACATTAAAAAGCTATACGATTCCATGCCCGATCGAATTTACGAAGTAATTAAAAATAAAGGTGGAAGTACCCACTACTAAACTTAAACAAAAACTTGTTTCATTCCATTCCAATACCAATTTTAATTTTTGTACCTATTCAGTTGACTCAAAAAAAAACTTCTACTTTGCATAAGTTACACTTTGGAAGTGGTTGAAGGAAAAACTCACGGTTGTTTTTGGATAAAACTTTGAAATTCTGTTATTTATATGTTACGAAAATTTTTACCATCAACAGATGGCATAATAACCATCACTGTTTGGAAAAAATGGATAAAATATATTCAAAAATGTTTGTGCGTATTCAGTTGACGAGGAGTGTATAGGGGACAGGTGAAGGATAAATTGCACACTGCTAGCGTGGGGCAAATTTTCATTGCTCCATCAATAATGCATATACATGCAATCCCTTGGACTAATTTTAACGCTTTCCTAGTTGAATCAAAATGTACATACGTACATCCATCTAACGATGGTTCGTTAAAAACCCCATGAAGGCTTTTATGGCTTTCCGGACGGTTATTGCTACGTGTTTATTCCATAGAAGTTTACTCTAGTATTATTCTTCGCGCTTTGTTTGGATTACTGCACCAATTTATTGGATTGGCTTAATCCTTGGTAGAAATATTTTCTTTTTAAATGGTGTTATCTTTAAATGATAATCCTACAGGTTAACACTATTGTCTTGTAATATCTAGTCCTCTCTGAATCACAGAGGGTTTCTTCAAACTTCTTTGAGACTATAAAAACGATATCGTTCGTAAGTGATACGGATACAGGGTATGCCATGAGAAGTAAGATTTTCTAGTAGGTCATCAACTTGAAGACTCCACAGCAAGGGCTATAACACTTTCCTCTCTTTTGGACAGTTTCTTGCTGCTAATATTTGTTGCATATTTCATATTTCTGCCTTTAAAAACGGAGAAGAAGTCTATTTTGTCCCAACTGATGGTCATTCCAATAGGCTAATACTTTTCAAATTTTCCACCCTTGGCTTTGAACCTATATTTTTGAAGCGGATTTCCTATTACATATTTGGTTTTTAGATCTGCCTTCTCCAGCTCCTTCTTAATACCTGCGAGGTCCCCCAAGGCAGCCAATAAGGCCCTCTTCTTTTCATTCTTAACATTAATCGTATATTTGATATATGATATGGTCATCAAAAATTCCCATATCTCACCTTATGCTGATCAATCCAAATTCTTCAAGGGCATAACTTCGATAAATGTATGATCTAATTGACAGCTTGTGATTCTGTTGCCTTAAGAATTGCTTTGGATCTGAATACTTCCAAATGCAGCTCAAAACCAAATATATGCGACAAAGTCATCGAATATTTTCTATATTTAAAGTTGTGCACCCTTGTTTTTATTTTAACTGCACTTAAATAATTGTATATAACCATAACTTCCACAATCTACAACTCAATAATTGGATAGCCTAACATTATTCGCCAAGTGTTATTGTTTGTTCCCAATACGTCACCCGATGGAATTGATCTAGTTTCAATAAAAACTCCCTAAATCAACCTACAATGTTTTTTTCATTCCTCATCCCACCATAGCTGAGGTTAAATATTTTAACACCTATGAAACGACTACAGATACTTGATTAAGATTCATTTTATTTGAAACTCTTTAAAATGTGTTTGTATAATAATTGTTTGGTTAACCTATATTTACTTTGACAATTCAAATGAATGGCGAAGTGGCAAGTGAAAATGTGTGGTGCGCTTGTTTTGTTTGCTGATCACCTAATTGCCAGCCGTCTATGCCAAGAGAATGTAGGTACGCTAGCAAATTAGTTTACACCATCAGCTAACGTTCGAACATTCGAAACGGTTGAAGCCGAAGAGAAATCTCTGTTCAAAAGATGTCTTAAATCATTAACTATATATTTATCTTGGCAATTTTTGTTTATTGTTATTTACTTTGACTTTTCTGGGTCGATTGGTAACGTTTCAAATAATAATTATGTTAGAAAGTATGCTGGATATTATAGGTGGGTATCCTATATGTGGGCTATTAATAAGCTGTATTTTTTTTTATTTCATACAAATTGCGTACGTATTAATCAAAAGGTGGGTGATTAGATCAAATAAAGTCGATAGATGGTTGCTTTGTAAATATTTGAAAAAAGATCAATTTGATTAATTTCAAATGGTTTTTTCCTAAGTTCAATGTTTATAAACATTTCTTATAGAAAAATACTGATTAATGATCAATCATAAATTACTCAATTTTAGGTATTTGATTGGAAATTTGTTTAAGTTATTATCCAGTGTAGAAAAAAGAGCACTCTTCTTGAGCAGCAAAGAGAAAAAGATGTTCTTTCGGTCCTTTGGTATGAAATTCGGGAAGGAGAAATAAGGATTTCATTTACGCAAAGCTACTTGGATAATTTTTCAAAACAGAGGATATGTATAATGCTGAAATCCTGGAATCCAAATCAACTATCCATTATCCAAATCTGTAATCAGAATCCGTATTCCATATCATATCCGTATCTGAAATCCATATTTGTATCATAGATCCACTATGTACATCTGTTATTCTTTATCCATATCCGTAGTCTCCATCATCTGTCTATACTCCATACTCCATATTTTTTATTCATAATCTTATCAGTATCCATTCCTCGTGACTGTAATCCACAGTCATTATCTAAATAAACTGAATCCATAATTTGAACCCATAATTCGTATCCATTATTCTTGTTCATATTTTCTAATCCATATTTATCTGTAATCAGTTATCCGTCATTCTTTATTTCTAATTTTTATTTCTTTACTGCTGAAGTTATCCGTTTCCGTTATCCACTCATTAACTCTATATCCTTTTTCTTTTATCCTTGTTCATAATCGGCATCTGTAGGTCTTATCCTTAAGTAATCCGTATCAAAAAATTATAACCATCATGTGTGTCCATACAAACTATTTCCTATCCATAATCATTGATCAGTTATCCCTTATCCGTAATGTAATCCGCACATAATCACCATTCCATTTCCGTTATACTTATGCGTGCTCCTTATGCGTAATCCCTAATCTGTATATGTTATGCATAGCTGTTATCCGTACCTGTTACCCATGCCTGTAAACCATATCCATTATCCTTATCTATAATCCATTTCCATAATTCGTATCTGCAATTCGTATCTAATCAGGAATATATTATCCGTAATCAATCATTCATTATTCTCATTCCGTATCCGTTAGCCAAATCCACAGTCCATATCCGTTATCCGTATATGTTTTGTCTTATCAATGCTTTATCCGCAGCCATATAACCCGTACCCATAATTCGTATCCATAATTTATATAAATTATCCGTGGATATTCCCGAAATCCTCATTTGAAAACCTATATCCATTATCTATAATTCAAGTTAAAAGTTCAAGTGAGCTCAACTCCACTTAATCAGAAGAATTTCTTTTCATTTTTTTCTCATATTCAATTATTATATCCATTATCTACATCTGTTATCCTTTATCCGTATCCGTTGTCTGTACCCTTAGTTTATACTCCATATTTTTATTCATACTCAGTATCCATTTTTCGTGACTGTTATCCGCATTCATTGTCTATATAATTATCTGTATCCATAATTTTTATATATAATTCGTATCCATTATTCTTGTTTATATTTTCTTATCTGTATCTGTAATCAGTTATCTGTTATCCGTAATCTGCCGTTGAAAATATCCGTTTCCGTTATCCACACATTTACTCTATATCCGTTGTCGGTTATCCTTGTCCATAATCCGAATCTATAATTCTTATCCTTAATTAATCCGTATCTTAAAGTAATATCCGTTATCCGTGTCCATAGTCCCTATTTTGTATCCATAATCATTACTCAGTTATCCGTAATAGGTCACTCATAATCTGCACATAATCACCGTTCCATATCCGTTATACTTGTGCGTGCTCTTTATGTGTAATTCCTAATCTGCATTTGTTATCCGTAGCTGATATCCATGCCTGTAAACCGTATCCATTATCCTTCTCGATAATCCGTTATTCTTATCTGAACTATTGTATCTGTATTCAGTATCCGTAATGAATGTCCCTGTACATAGTCCCTTATCTGTATTCATAATCAAGAATATGTTATCCGTAATCAATAATTCCTCATTCTCATTCTGCATCCGTTATTCAGATCCACATCAGTCCATATCCGTTATCCGTATATGTTTTGTTTCATAAATTTTTTATCCGCAACCGTATAACCCGTATCCGTGATTCGTATCCATAATTTGTATAAATTTTCCGTGGATGCAATCCGTATCCGTTATTCGAAGATTATAATCCGTATCCGTGATCTCATTCCGTATACCGTATCCGTAAAATCTGTATCCATAGTCTATAATCCGTATTCCATAATTATTTATCCATGTGTGTTTTCCGTATAATCCGTATTATTTATATCCGTAATCTCCATTCATTATCCGTATCCATAGTTCCTATCCATAATATCCATGCTTATTTTTAAAATGTTTGAATTGTTTACCCCTCCCTCGTTTCAAAGTGATTAAGGTGCTTACAAAATTTATATATTCAATTTTATTGTACCCGTAATCGTTAGCACTTGTAAATTTCCATACAAAAAAAAGGCCCCCCTAATTAGTACCTACTTTATGTATGTTCGATAACTTTGTTGGAATATTGTTCAAAACAATTATAATAAGAATATTTTTAAATTAAAAAATCATTAACCATTATGAGATCATTATATATTTCCATGTTAACCTTTCCCACTTAAAATCTGCAGCTTGATTCCCTTTAGCATCCATACCTTGTCCCCATTAAATTGATATTATGTCGCAAGAAAAAATGTTAAATGATGGGGTGTTTGTTGTCAAGTTCAATAAGGTCCAAATTAATGGCACTACCAATTCGCTCACGTCATCGCAGGTTAAAGATAGGTTATTCAGCAATCGCCCTCTGGCACTGGTTATGTTCCACTATACATAAAGCTAAAGTCCCACCTATACGATATCTCTCAAAAAGAATTAATAATACAAATATGTTTGCTGTGTCATCTGGTTAAGTTTATCTTTAAAAGGAATTCAAAAATATTAAATATACGAACAAACACCAACAACTGTCAATCGAAAATGGTCAAAATATAATATACTAAATTATTTAATATTTATTAAATTGCTTTGTTGACGCATTCTACTTTATACTCTTGGGTATCTCGCGTATTGTGTAGGTGTTTACTTTTGGTGATTTTATCACCATGAACAACAGCATCGTCGTTATTGTTGTTGGGTGTATTAAGTCAGAACCTAGAATTAGGGTCGTAAATTGACCGTGTCTGGGAAATTTTATGTGACCTTATGTAGTCAATTCATTTGTTTGTTTATTAAGCCTTTCAATAATAAAATAAACACTTAAAATTTTATTAATTTATTTTTTTAAGAGCGTGGTTCAGCGACCCTACCTAAATAACAAACGCTTTATCAATATCTACGCTAATCAAATTCATATTATTCGCTAAGATAAATAGGTGACAAAAAAAAAAACACAGCATGGCAATTTTGTCTCCATACTAAAATAAAAGTGTGTAGTAGTTGTTTTCATCGAGATCGCTTCATAGGGTAACTATCGTATGGATACATAGTAAGTAACACGAAGTATAAAGTAACGAATATAAGTTCCTAGATAATTCTTTCTTTTAAATGATCTTTCAAAATGGCGACGATGTTTGACATTTGTTAGCTCATTAAAATGGCCGCATGCTTCTAGAGTGACATCTGTTAAATTTGTATTTAATATTTTAGTATTCAACTTAAATTTTTTCTTTTTTTCTTATAAAATCAGTGCTTTGTTCGAGAAGGTTTGAGCTATGCGATTTTCTTAAAAAACATCCTTAGTGACGAGTACAATTTTGGGAAAATTGTATTTGTGATGCCAAAATGCAAAACTAGGAAGCGAAGACGTCTTTAGTGGCATAATCAGAAGATATAGCCTGCACGACACTTCCTCCGATACGGACTCAGGTTAATCGGCTTTGTTGGTTGTGGTAGCTAGTACGCCGTTCTCGCTTCTCGGTATATACGAGAGGAAATGGTGAATTCCTGGTCAATTAACCGCCAACTAGATTGACCATATTGCGATCGACGCAAAGCACTCCACCCGTATCAAGGTCTGAACGTTTCGAGGTGAAAACGTTGACCCGGACCACTACCTCGTTGTAGCCAAGGTAGTGCTACGGATATCCAGACCAAAGCCAAGACGAGGAAAGGAAATACTGTGAGGAAGCTCGACGTCGGACGGCTACAGTCGCAAGAAATTGCCAGGTCCTTTTCCGATCGAGTCTCTCGCGACCTCTTAAATAGTCCTGTGCCGCCAACTGCAAGTATCAAGAACCAGTGGAAGGACTGCCAGGAAGCCATCAGAGATGCCGCCACTGACGTGCTGGACCTCGCATGACCACCACAGCGAAACCACTGGTTCGACGAAGAATGTCTCCAAGTATATGCAGCGAAACAACATACAAAGCAGCGCTGCATAGAAGGACCAGAGTTGCTTGTGAGCTCTTTGAGGAGAAGAGGAGAAGAGAGGAACACAAACTTCTAAGAAGGAAAAAGAAAGAGTATGACAAGTACACGATCGAGGAAATAGAGAGAAGCCATTGCAGGAATGAAGTTCGAAAGTTTTACCAAAAAGTTAAACGAACCTTCCAGGGTTACAAGGCCTGAATCTAAGTCTGCAAGGATGATCAGGGGAACATCGTGGTAGAATCGCAGTTGGTCCTGAGGATGTCGAAAAATCATTTCTGTAAATTGTATAACGGCTATGACGATCCGAATTCCGCTACCATGCAGATTGAACCATTCAACCTGGACGACGTAGCGTAGGCAAATAATTCCGTCCACCCGACCTTGACGAGGAAAAGATAGCTATGTCTAAACTTAAGTCCAATAAAGCTGCTGGAGTTGATGGCCTTGCAGATGAGCTACTCTAGGCAGCTGGAGATGAATTAGTTAGGAGTATGCATCAGCTGATCTGCAAAATATGGTCGGAAGAAAGCATGCCCGATAAATGAAACCTCAGCATTGTTTGCCTGATCCTCAAGAAAGGCGATCCTCTGGACTGCACCAACTAAAAAGGCATATGTCTTCTTAATATCGCCTACAAGATCTTCTACTTTGTGAACACCTGAAGTGATTCTTCAACAATCTGATAGGTCCATATCAGTGTGGCTTTAGGTCAGCGAAGTCCACCATCAACCAAATATTCGCACTACGGCAGATCTTGGAAAAAACCCAGGAGTTTCGAATTGATACCCACCACCTTTTCATCGATTTAAAGGCCGCGTATGGCAGCATCTATAGAGACGAGCTATATATAGCAATGTCGAGTTTTGGCATCCCTGCCAAAGCCAAACCCGTTCGTTTGTGCAGGATAACGATGGAGAATGCACGCTGCTCCATCAAGGTCATCAAAGACCTCAGCGACACCTTTAAAACCAAAAGAGGCTCCAGGCAAGGTGATGCACTGTCATGCGACTTCTCCAACATCAGTTCTCGGTTCACGCCAACACTAGAGTCACAATTTTTCAAAAGTCTGTCCAATTACTCGCAGACGTTGACAAAATTGACAAAATCGGACTAAATAAGCGAGATGTCAGTGGTGCGTTCGTGGATATTGAGAAGGAAGCCAAGAAGATGGGGTTAGCGGTGAATGAAAGCAAAACGAAATAAATATATGCTGTCAACAAGATAAGACTCCCAACATCGACGTCTCGGACAGAACGTCACTATAGACAACTATAATTTTTAAGTGGTCAGAGACTTTGTCTATCTAGGATTCTCTATAAATTCAGCGAATGATACCAGTGCTGAGATCAAACGAAGGATTACTCTTGCCAATTGCTGTTTCTTTGGGCTAAGAAGGCAATTGAGAAGCAAAGCCCTCTGTCGAGCAACTAAACTGTCCCTGTTTAAGACGCTTATCATCCCGGTCCTAATGTATGGTGCAGAGGCATGGGCACTGTTAACGGTGGATGAGAACGTGTTAGTCTGTTTTGAGAGGAAAATTCTCGGTGTGATTTTTGGTCCAGTCTGCACAGATGGGGAATGGAGAAGAAGATACAACAATGAACTGTACGGGCAGGGACGTGCCGTGGTGATTTCAGTTAGGTGTGCGCCAACTTGTTTTGCAATGAAAACATATTTTTTTAAGCTTTGCACACAGTACCAGCGTTGAGCCTGTTTTTGGACATGAATCAAAGAATACAAGACTACGCCACTCCTCTTTTTTCGTTTTGTTGTTGTAATTTTGATCACGCTTCGTGACGTCGCACAGTGGACCGTTTCATACATGCTAGACGTCAAAAAGTCAACTCCGAATTTTCGTTGTTGGTGCAATTCTATAATGTAACGATAACCCACTGACCACAAAAGTACAATTAAATAATATTTAACTAGAATAAGTTGGAAGTTATCATACAACAAAGACAACCTCCAATCTTCTGTAATAAGTAACTACGTAGAAGTGAATTTTTAGCTTTATTACACTGTACATATAATTTAAAATTATTCGTCAAATTAAAAGAAAAAAAATAGGGAAATCTTTAAGAACGTATTTAGTTTATTAATAAATTATTTGAAAACCCATAGCATATTCTATAGACATGAAAAAAATGCATACAAGAATGACGTTTTTAAGTGTACGCAAAGTGTTGTTTAAAGTTGTTTTGGAAAATCTAAATAGGAGTATATCATTATGTCATGATGAAATATGTTTTTTTGTAAAGCTTGTCATGTCTATTTAAAGAAAATACCTTCCTTTCATTTCGCACGAATTTGCATGGCATATTTTTTGCACTAAAATCATTTTCTTAACTATTTTTACGTATACTGGCATAAATCGGTAACTGTTAAGATAATTAACATAAACTGTATATTTTTAGAATGGTGTGATCTATCTCTTTCCGACAATGTTCCATTTGTGTTAATAGGATTGATATTTATTAAGTTACCGGAGGTCAAAGCTACAAAAACTAGAATTTTTGAAAAATTTCTAGATTTTGGTTGCTCCTTACGGGGTGATAAATAATGACGAGACATATCGTTGGAAAGGTTTTTTTATGAACTACAATTAGTTATTATAAGAGCTCATTTCAAATTACAATGTGAAAAAAGTTATTCGCTAGTCAAGGCTTTTTTTCATACCAAAATGTACTGAAACATAAAATTTGACTAGCGAATATCAGTGATTTGAAATGTGCTCCTAGGACAATAATGTCGGAAAGAGACACATTGACATTTGAAAATATACAGTTTACGTTTATTTGCTAAGCCGTTAGCGAGATTTATAACAGTATCTAAAAAAATAGCTGAGAAAATTATTTTTGCGCTTATCTCGAAAACGCGTCTTTGGAAAAAAAATCTGTATTTTCGTATTCAGCGACCCGATACGATGGCCTCAAATTATGTAAGCTAGTGTAATATGCACAAAAATGAATAGTTTTGAGAAACTGAAATGTTGGTGGGTTAGTAAGGGAACATTTTTTGATTTTTTTTAAATTTTAAGTTTGAAAATTAATTTCAAAAGCTATTTACAAAACCAGTTTTATTTAAAAAGAAAATTGAAGAATAGATTTTTGGCTTCTAGAAAAGCTATTGGACGACATTGTGAATTATGCCGTTGTTTTTTAATATTTTTTTTAAATCTTAGGTAAATGTTTTAAAAAATTACCCCTCCCGCTTAAAGGGGGGAAATAGACTCCCTCTCCCGTACAATTTTTTCTTGTCTTCGTCCAATCTAAAAGGCTCTATCCTTTTGTCACATCTCATATTTAACATCCTGTATATAAATTTATAGGGAAATTAAAAAAACTGTCATTTAACTTTAATTTTCAAAAAATCTGCTAAATTTAGTAATTTTTTCAGCAAAAAATATATGCCTTGAATATTTTTTGCTTAAATTGATAAAAACATTCATTTGGAACAAAATTATAATTTTTGACGTCTAGCATGTATGAAACGGTCCACTGTGCGTCGTGCAGAAAAACACTATTTATCCATTCAATTCTATGTGATGAACGGGCGCCAAAACTTTAAGTTACTTGAAATTTATTTCAAGTGAATTGTTTTCAAAAAGTTATTAAGAATATTGTGTGTTATATATCGTCCCCTGATTGCAAGAACTGGGTAATTTTCAATTTTTAAAATATCTTGGCAAAAACGGTATTATTTAGTACAAGATTTTTTGTCCAATTTTTTTCTATTCTGACATAGAATATTTGTGAAGTATAAGAAACATACAAATTTAGCTTTCCCTCGTTCTCTTGTAGTTCGACATCTATGAACGTTGCTATCTCCAAAATTTATAAAATTGAGTTACCTAGTTCCTGCAATCAGGGGACAATATTCATTTAATAATATCAACAGTAAAAATAACAAGTTAAGAGGAGAAAATGTCCACATTTTGCTTTTTTCCACAACACAAGTTTTCGTTTTCTTATTTGACAATTAATATAATTTCAAACACTACAATTTATCAATAAGGAACATTTTGTTGATATTTCTTTGTTTTTATAAAATGCGAAACTTTATTAAACAGTAGAATCTTCGCACCCAAAGATAGCTCCACAGAAAAACAAAAAATAAAATCTGTGTCGCCATATTGTTTCTGCACAAATGACGTAGAAGTGTCGTAATCTTGTATTCTTTGATTCATGGTTTTCGAGACGTCGCTGCGAAAAACAAGCAGATACTTCAAACAACAATTCTAAGTGGTTATAAAACTTTCTCACTATTAATTTATTTAAAAAAGTTATTAAGGTCAGCAAAAGTACAACAGAGCAACAGCAACAGCGCCAATGAGAATAGGTTACCACCAATGCTTCAACTTATAGTTTGTTTTGTAAAAAAAATTAAGGACCTTGGAGCTATAATTCGATTATTAGAGGAGGTTTAAGAATAATAACGACTTTTTTCATTTAATAAAATCGAAAAACAAAATAACGTTTGAAGCTATTCTAAATCTCTTTAATAATTGTTTTGTCAGTTGTATTTTGTTTTAAATAATTCTTAGCATTAAGGGCCAGTAAATAATTCTACGTGTCAAATTTAATCACTGAAAATACTATGGGCCCTACTAATAATCAAATTTAGTGAAGACTTAAATATTTCATTGAAATGGACCATAATGAAATGGACTCTAAATAATAAACCATACATGGTATGATCTTAATATTTAATTGAGCTCTTAACAATGAACCATAGGTGGTATGAACTCCAAAAAAATTTACATTCCATGTATGGTTCATTATTTGGGATCCGTAACATTATGGTTAATTTCACTGAAATATTTAACTCGTGGCTAAATTTGATTATTAGTAAGGCCCTATGTCTATTAATTTTCAAAAATGTTGGCTATTTTTATTTATGGAAAACGAAAACTTAGTACATTCATCTGTGAAGGTGTGAACCATACCAAGCTATATTATTCCTTGAAATAAACATCTTTATTGAAAATCAAAAGTGATAAAAGTCAAAATAAGTTTCAATATATTTTTAAAGCAATTAGGTATGATATTTTTCGCTTTATTTGCTATTTTGCTTTTTTTATAATTCTAGACTTCCCTTTTTTTAATTTTTGTAAAAATTCCCAAGCAAAGGAATTTTTGTCATGATCCCCCAGCACTGTCATATGAATATCACCATCCATCAATACTGGCGCAAAGCAACGAAAGTGAAACAGATAACAGATACAGAATTCTCTACAAAGCGAAGTGCAGAATGAAGTACCGTGGTGCGCTCGATGAAGTTGAACACCTTGCTATCTAAATTTCTATAGGGAAGAATGAACTTTGTGTTGTTTTTTTTATGGCTGATTTACAATGACGCGTTCGCGTTCGCGATGCGTACGTTACATTTAACAAGCGCTACGGCCGCGTCAAGATAAATCGAGCAAAAAAAAAAATCAAACTTTTTTCAACACAAGATGGCCACATACCTAAATTGAAATCGAAATGTCAAAACGCACGCAATAGTTGAATAATCTCTACTTTCGCGTTGCAGCCACTTACGTTACGTTGGTTTGTGTACCTACTAATGGATGCAAAATCGTAACATAATGCTCAACACTGATCTCTATTATAGAGATCAGTGATGCTCAACGCGTCATTGGGCACGTTCCGATGGTTATTCTCAGTTATCCGGATAGCTTTGTGTTGTTGTAATCCCTTGTTAAAAAACTGCTGATAACAGCTGACGCAACAACAACTCAAGTTAACTCAAAATGTTTGGAATAACTAGATAGCATAGCCAATAAGCATTGGAACGCGAGGATTGTAAACACTAAACACATATTCCTATGCCTGAACTTTTGCGTTGACAGGCAAATCTTTCAACCCAACGCCCAACACGGCATTGTAAATCAGCCATTAAATGTTTGTATGTGGATTTGATTTACCTCAGTGCGCTTAAATTAAGAGAACACCCTGATGGGTGAATTTTTCGTTTCTTTGAGGGGAAATGAATTTGCGTCGAGTTGCCGAATGAAGAACGAATGTGCGCTTGATGAAGTTCAACTCCAAGTCATATAGATCATATAGATAGGTAGGTAAGGTATAGTAGAAAAAACTTCGTGTTGGTTTTGTTTTAGATTTTTGTGTGTATAAATTTGCTTGCCTTGGTGCGCTGAATTTTGAGAACACCTTGCCTATAGGTATGGTGTTTTATTTTGTTTACTTTTACTGGGTGGAATGATTTTATTTTGAGTTCGGTGTGTCCATACTTTTGTTTGGGATATTGATACAGGTAAAATATTAAGTAGAAAAACCAGTGCGTGTGTTAAGATTTTGGCAGGATGTGCGGAGAACACCTGCGCACCTTCGAATAAACTTCACTGTGTACGGGCCTTACAGCAACAACGACCTAGCCACAACAGTGAAAACCCAACGACTGAGATGGCTGGGTCACCTAGAGGCTAGAGCGAATGGACACCAATACTCCGGCCCGGAAAGTCTTTGAATCTAACCCCGTGGCGTGCGAAACTGGAGACAGCTAGCTAGAAACCGAGCCGGCTGGAAGAATCTTGTTAGTTGAGGCCCCGGTCCACCACGGACTGTAGCGCCACCTTAAGTAAGTAATGTTTTCGTCGGGAATGCTATTTTGGCCATTTCAGCCGATCAGCGATATGTGGGAATGTGTATCGGATAAAAGCGGTTCTAATTTACGCAAAACCAAAACATTGACTAAAGAAATCTTGCATTTTTTTGCAATCTTGGAATGCGGATTCCAAATTATTAATCCTTCTATTCGTTATCTCATAACTACAACCGCACTGAAATAAATATTTAAGATTTGCATACCAAAATTTTTCCTTAAAAATGTTTTAAGAAATTGATGAATAATGATAATTATTTTTTTGAACAAATCAAGAATTAAAATGACTTTACTTTTTAACCTCAAACTATCAAAAGAGTTGTTTCACGTATAGTTTATTTTCTTAAACCCTCTTGATCATATGAGCAAGTACGAGTGACCCAGTCGTGCATTTTATTTCATATGAAAACTTAAATTAATGTTTTTGACAAAAATTACCAATTTTCATTTTTAAATAATAAATAAAAAGTCAACCTCGTGATGAAAATTTGCAAAAAACAAAAGTTACACATTTCTTTTTTTTTCAAGAGTAGAGAATACCATTATAACGTTAAGCACTTTATAGTTTTCCTATATTTTTTCTTCAATATTAATTTGCTTACGTATGTAGATAAAATTAAATTGTGTGCTTGCGCCTAGGATTGTGTGGAGAATAAAATTGTCAGGCGAATAAATGAGTAATCAGAGTATACTTGTAGGCTAAAGAATAAATCAGGTAGATATTTTCTATATGAATAAACGTCGAAATCCATAGATATACATACAAAGAATACAGATACAGAAATTGCGTTGATTTGAATTGCAAATTCGAAACTTATTTCCCCTAAACAGAAGCTTACGTTCTATAAAACTAAACCTGACTTCATGATGACAAGTTTGTTTTATTTATAAACACCAACCTACAAATTTCTTTTATTAGATTTCTACCAAATAGTATCTAAGGTATTTTTGAAAATAAAAAAATAGTTTCAGTTTAGCTAAGAATAAGAACTATCTGATTCTTAATCAAAGTGGAATCGATCAGTTGGTTCATAAATTATTTCAACCTACTTTAATTGAACTGAGTAAACTCAAATGCAAAATACCTCCTTAAAAAACGGTGTCCTTCCACTCACTAAGCCTACAGAAATAACACTGCAGATAATTTATCTTATAATTGATTTAATAAGTTATACCTATACTTAAACCTACCACACAAATTATAGCTTCGAGTCCTCCATTTTAAAGTACACATCACACCTATACAAGAGACTTATATACTGATTTATCATCAGTTCCTTGTGGATATACTTGAGGATAAATAAACCACGTGGTGTTTACTTTCATTATTATATGGGTATTACTCTGACATATTTATACAATGCCACGCGCCATTCCTTGATATCCGATTTCCTTAGCGGAAGGCATAATATTTATGATACACTCTCGAATCCTTGCTATAAACCATCTTGATCCATATTTATAAGAAAGATATATCCCACATCCTTAAATCCCAACCCACTGAAGGAATATAATTCACTTGGCAGCAAATTACCATTCATTGTGTCATGTAAATGTCTGAAACATAGATATTTCCCTGCTCTTCCGTTGCTGTACTCGAAATGGCCACTTACATAGCAAATAAAATAGTCCATCAGAGCTCTAAAATACAGGACAAATTTGTACAATGAATGTATACACAGACAAAAAAAAATGGGAAGCAATGATGTCGACTACGACTGCGACTCCCACATCCGACTATACCACTGCATCCAATTATAAATCGTCTCGTCCTTTGTCCAATGAACCAAACGACGACGATGAAGCCGACGAAGATGACGATGACGATGTGATTCAATGACGACGATGAGGTGGAACTCGGAAGCACTCTCATCTACTCAGTGAAGATGATAGGATGGGTGAGCTGTTACATAATAGCTTAATGATCACATAAACACTCGAAATGTCCTTCTTAAAAGCTTCCGGATCTGTTTTGGTTGTCGTTGATGTGGATTTCGCTTCGACACTTCTCTGCTCCCTCCCAACAAACGCCTGAGGGCTGGACTTTGTGTTATTGGGCTTGAATTCAAATCGTGTTTCATTTCAACCTATTGAGTAATAATTTTCTCGAAATATTTGCACTGCAACGCGCTTCAAATATGCAATGCAATATCTGCATCTATCTATATAAATAGAGAACGGCCGATGAGACACTGCAGAAGTCCTTGGAGGGTTTGTGTTTAACTTACTCCAATTTATAGCACCCAATATACATGTAGGTTTGTAATTTAAGTGTGAAATGAGATTTAATCGATGAATTTCTCACCAAAACCAAGTTTATTGGTCATCAAAAGGATAAATTACGTCTACTATAAACGTACGAGTATGTATATCTTCTGTGTTCAAAAGTCACCGCAGAATTGCCACAATACCACCCTTTTATATGGAATATCCTTTGTGTGTGTACATACTCTGACAAAGTGACGACCATCCTGTGAATCAAGCCATATAAGAGTGAAATTTGACATTTAATGCTGGTTATTTGGGAAACATAATAGTTTGCTGCTCGTTCGATTCACTTGTTTAGATGGTCTATTTGGAATCTTAAGTATGGACAAGTAATTCCTGTCATAAAGGGATTGGAAAGATTTGGTATTGGGAATTTAATGTATGCCAATACCTATACCTATTTGAATCAAGCTAATTTTATATTTTTTATATTTGTACGATGAATTTATTGCAACTATGAGGACATGCCATCTTTGGCGAATAGATTTATCTCTTGTTGAGAACAAAATTTTTTCAGGGGGAAAAGTAATTTTTGTCATAAAAAATGGTAATATTTGGCCAAATTTTAGATTTATTAGCCGTGTTTTTTTGTCATGCAAAACCACTTAAAAGAAATGTTTAAAAAAGCATCGTCGCCCGGTGGTTACAGCCCGAAACCACCTTATGAAACATTTTCCTCTCGAGTCCCAGTAGTCTGTGTTGTCAATTCTTTGGTCGTAATCGTAAGATGTTGCTTGTACTTTTTGACAAAAATCTGAGTGCCGAAAAATAGAGATTCTTGTATGAAATTGTTTTTTTTTTGTCTTATGAGCTATGAGTATTTATTAGTTATGAGCACAGGCAACTTCAAAGAATTTCTTTAAGGACCTTGAACTTAAAAAAAATTGACCATTCTGTCTTGAGTTAAAAATAATGACTTGTCTCAAACAAACTATGCAAAGATAATTTTTAGCTGAATTCCTTAACCTGAAGTTGATGTTTGGTCGCTCGGTCAACAGTTTTTGCTTTTATCATCGATATCTCAGGAACAAACAATCGTACATCAAACAGGAGATGAGTTTATGAAAACCTAAATAATTAATTCCCTAGGACTCTTAGGCTTGATTCACACTACTGTGCCAATATCGATAAATTCTCAAAACATTCTCGCTCCGATACTTAACCCTAGTATTCACATTGCGGCTCCGGTACCGATATCGATATAGCTCCCATATTTTTTTGTATTCTTTTTTTCATATATTAATTTCAAATTAATTTTTTTTGTCATCGATTTGTCACATCAAAATAAATAGAAAATTGAAACATGAGTTCTCACTTCGATAAAATATTCTTTCAAACAAATCGAAATCGAAGCGAGAGCGTATCGGTTTTGGAGCGATAACAATTGTGTGAATATATACATTGTTTCTCGTTTAAGAATATTTTAATGTAGTGAGCACGTACTGAGACTATATCAGTATTAGAACTATAGTGTGAATCAAGCTTTAAGAGCCAGTTTTTCATTGCTAGTCTCGAGGATAAACCTGAGTTTACTCTTGAAATTTTTTTTCAGACAATTTAAATTCTAAGTTCACTCCGAGTCCGAGCTACATAACTCACCTTATTTGATGAGTTAACTCGGGGACCAAGATGAGGGCCTTTTATATTGTAGTGCCATCCCGATCTCGATGGTGAAAGTTTTTGAAACCTTTGGGCAGTGCAGTTTCTGTTGTGGTGTCCATTAAGATAGCGAAAGGCGTAGAAGGGTGTTATCCATAGTGTTACACATAGATTTCAATCGATTATTGACAACTAAAAGATAAAAGTTTAGCAACTGAAAAACTGTTTCTGAGCTAACTCGGGGTTTATTTAGATTCAGGATTTGCTACTCTGATTTAACTCAGAGCTAACTCTGCACTAAAAAAATGGCCCTAAGGGAACTAAACTCAAAATTAATTAAAATAAAATGCACGACTGGGTCGCACTACTAGCTCTTATGTTCAACACACTGCGGATTTAAGAAAATTCTATATAAAAACATGGAAATTATGAGAGAAAAATGTAGAGAAGCATGAAACACAACATTTAAATTGGCTGAAATAGCTCTTTCGCAGGTTGAAAAAAAGAATGCCATCTTAGTTCTTGATTGAATATGATTGTATGGAAAAAAAATTTAAAATCGTTGGAGCGGTTTTTTAAAAAAATAATTTTTTATATATAAAATTCTTAAAACATTTTTAAGAAAAAATTATGGTATGCAAATCTAAATTATATATTTATGAGTATATAAAAATAAAATTTGAAACAAAAAAAAATTGTCAACCCGTTTTTGAGATACCGAATTTTCAAAAAAAAAAAAAAAATTGAAACTTTTTTTTAATCCAAAAACTTCTTTTTTGAAAATTTTGATATGCAATATTATTTAATTTTATCTGAAATTTGTATATAAGAAATAATCTAAATCCGATTAGCCGATAACGAGAAAATTCAAAATAAAAAATTCGTTCTATGACAGGTACTATAATAATAGTTGCTAAGCGTAAAATTTTATAATTTTTGGTTGTAGATCTTACTAATTTTTTTAGTACACCTATAGAAAAAGTTAAATCCAAATCGAAGGAGTCGTTTTTGAGAAAAAAAGAGTATTTTCCTGTACGGTTTTTTAACTTTTGTATGGAAGGTACCGTTATTTTTTCATAAACGTAAAATTGTTTCTTAAAATATTTTAGAAAGTACTAAAAAACTCTTAAATATCGAGTTTTAAAAAAATCGATTATGTCATTTTCGAAATATTTGATTTTCCAAAAAAAAATTTTTGAAACATTTTTTGAAAATCCAAAAAAATATTTGGTACAAAAAACTATTTATATTTTTTGGAGGCTTCTGTATAAAAAAAATAATTGAAATCGGTTATACTGTTTTGAAGAAAATCAAAAATTAAAAAAATGGTTCTTTGGGAGGTACCAATAATAACCATTTTTGAAAAATGGTTTTCCACCTAGAGGAAGCCATTAAAAAAATAAATTTATCGAATTTTTTTTAAGAAAAGTTGTCTAGCCGTTTTTAAGAAAAATACGATTATGTAAAATTGCTAAAAAAAATTGTATGGCAGGTACCGTTATTTTTTGTTCTAAAAAAAATGAAAAAATTGTGTGGGCATATTCACCAAAAACCACTATGCACCAAGTTTGTTAAAATCGATCGAGCCGTTTAGGCTTTAGACGAACAGACAGACAGAGATGTGCCACCCACTTTTTTGTTGTTCTCTATCATCGTAATGTCATGTTTTATTGTTATCTCAAAAAAATTTTGTTTGCTCGAATCCAAAACTTGCCTTATACTATCTATAAGTAAGTAAGTAAGTAAGTAAGTAAGTAAGTAATTCATTTTATTTACAATTTTAGCAATACATTGTTTGTAAGATAAAAATAATGAATTTAAAGCTATGGCATAGCCGTCAGCTCGATTGACATAAGTAATGTATACTACGTTTTAAATTTACAATATTTAAATACAAAAATTAAATGAATTCAGTAGTTAATAAGTTTCTATAATTATAAATTGAGTTTAAAAAACAGTAAAGTGATTTCCAATTCAAACCATTTAAAATTTTTATTGTTTCTTGCATTGTTAAGCTTGTTTTCCCAAAATATCTTTTTCTTTGATGTCTTAATATAGGACAAATGCTTATGAAATGGAAGCAGTCTTCTTTTGCATGAATATTGCAGAGAGTACAAAATTGATTAAATTTACCGTTGTATGGGCTGCCATTTAAAGGCAGGAGTTCGCATCGAGATTTGAATATTATTGAAATTTCCTTATAATTTAAACTGTCTTGGAAGTAGTTGTTGTTTGCTAGATTATAATTGAGCTGAGAATATATTATTCTGCTCTCAGACTGGCGCGCTTCAGTTATTAGTGTTTCCCGAATATGGTCTTCGTATTTTTGAATTGAAGTGTACAGCTGCTCTTTTAGTTGAACTGGGTTGTTCAAATCAAACTGAATATCTTCTCCACAAGTAACACCAATATTTTGCCACTTCATGGTCCACCAGTCATTATTTCTTAGTTCATACAAGAGCATTTTTTTTGTCATACGAGTGTCTGAGTGTGAAGAAACTTTGAGTATGTAGTCTCCTTGAAGCTTAAGGGTGTTGGTAGACAGTTTCGGTAGACCCGTTTCCAAATACAAAGCGTAGTTTGGAGTATTTTGGGGAAGTTTGAAAAGTTTTTTTTATAAAATTCCGTTGGAGTTTTTCTACTTCTTCAAATTCATCTATTCCCCAAACTTGTGCTGCATAGCAGAGTGATGTTTTTACAACACACTCGAATATTTTGTATTTTGCAGACAATGCCACATTTTGATTTGAGAAAATATTCTTCCAGGTCATATTAAGCAAACTTTGAGATGAATTCGCCTTTTCTGCTAGATGTTTTTTGAAATCCATCGTCGGGCTAAGTTTAACTCCTAAATATTTGTATTCCTTTGTGACTTCAACTCGACTTTCATTGAAATACCAACTGTCTCTAATTTCGTTGCGTGCAGACCGCGAGAATACCATGATTTTGGATTTTTCAATATTTATTGTAAGTCCCCACGTCTTGGTGTAAGATGACAATCGGTTAATCATTAGCTGCATATTTTCTGGTGACTCAGAGAGTATAACGAGATCGTCTGCATATAAAAGAACATTGACAACAGTATTGGCGATCCTAATCCCACCGGGTAGATATTTACCAATATCGTTTATAAATAAAGCAAACAGTAAAGCACTGAGTGGGCATCCCTGTTTAACACCTGAGTCCGTATCAAACCATTTTGAGAATGATGATCCATCCCAAACTGCTGCTTCTGAACCGGTGTACATATTCCTTAAAACATTAAGGAATTTTGTAGATACACCAAGTTGGGAGAGCTTATATATGAGTGCACTTCTATTCACAAGATCGAAGGCTGCTTTGAAGTCGACAAAAAATGCGTATGTCTTTTTATTTCTGGCTTGGAAGGCTTTGACGATAGAAGTAAGTGTAAATATCTGATCAACAGTGGAATAGTTTTTCCTGAATCCCGCTTGGAATTCTGTTAGAATGTTGTTTTCATCAACCCATTTTACCAATCTGTTCAAAAGGACACCGCAAAATATTTTGGCTATGATGTTCATAAAGGATATTCCGCGATAGTTTTCCACATTATTTGGGTCACCTTTCTTATGGATAGGAAAGATAACCGATTTTTTAAATGACGAAGGAGTGGTACCTGTTGAAAAAATTTTGTCGAAAAGTTTTTTTAGCTCACTAGTTAAGGCTGGCGTTGCGTTTTTGTAATACTCATATGGTATTCCATCTTCTCCTGGTGCTTTTCCGTTTTTAGCTTTCTCAAGTACTACTTTTATTTCGTTGATGTTTATTTCAGAGTCTAAAGATTCATCAATTACTAGGGGTTCTGCATAGGTGAAAGTCAAGTTTGACTTGTTGAGTAACAAATTTTTGAAGTAAATAGAAAAATCATCTGCGGACACATTTGTGCCTATAACAAAATTCGATCCATTTATCTCCTTGGCTAATTTCCAGAAGTCTTTTGAATTTGAAGAAAGACTTAGAGATTTTGCTTGATTATTTTCGTATTCAATTTTTTTCATTTGGCATATTTGCTTGTAATCAGTATTTGATTTGATGTACCATTTTCTAAGTTCCTCGGTATAGTTGTTTCGAAGTGCTTGTAAGAGTGAGAATGATTTTTTTCGGGCATTCATGCACTCTTTATCAAACCACTTTTGCTTGGATTTTGATGCAGTACCGGGAAATTGAGTGCGTGAAGAATTTCTGATGCATGAGATGATTTCCTTTGACAATAACTCAATAGATTCATTTGACCACAAAGTTTCGCAGATAATATTATCTAGAGTATTTTGGTAAGTATCTATATTTTCATTTCTCCACTTCAGTCTTGGCAGTAGGTTCAGTTCTTTTTGTTGCAGTGTATTTTTACTGGTCCATTCAACCACAAGAGGCATATGATCTGAATAGTTTTTATATTCTATTACGAACTTTGATATTGAGATCAACCAATCGCTGTTTGCTGTGCAGTAGTCGATCACAGATTTACCCTGTCCTCCAACAAATGTATAATGGCCCTCTGTATCTCCATAGGCACAACCATTTAAAACCATAATATCATACATTTGCAACATCTCCAAAAGATCCAGACCGTTTTGGTTGCATATATCGTCCTTGGAAGTCCTGCTGGTTGTTGAAATGAGGGTATTGTTTATTGCGTTTGCAGTATTGATTTGCATGTTGCTAATTCTAGCATTGAAGTCACCAATCAGAAGGATGCTTTTGTTATCCAGATAACTCATTATGTTATTCAATTTTTCAAAATCATCACTCCATCTATTGCAATTGATGTAAACCGGAACAATATACATATTATTTGTTTTTAAGAGTCTTACGACAGTAGTGCCTTCATGTTCTACGAAATCGTATGTTTTTAATAGTGTTGTTTTTATTCCGTAGATGCTTCCACCGCTTGCACGCCCTTTAGTTGATGTTTTGACTGCTCCACTCCAAAAAAGTTTGAATCCATTAAAGAGGTTATTAAATTTATAAGAATTTTCATTTGTAACATGTGTTTCGAATAAGAAAAATATATCAAATGTTTTAATATAATTAAAAAAATCAGGAAAAAAAAGTTTGTTATTGAGTCCTGATATATTATATGCTAAGATATTAGAAATAAAAATATGTGAACTGACGGCTTCTACATCTCAATTTAATACTAAACTACTATCACTTGGTGCAGAAGACATCCCTGGTGCGGAAGAGTTGGTTAATCTATTACATTCGTTTTGATGTCCAGAAGTAGTTGTTGGTAGTATTGTGTTTTTGACAGCTTCAAAGTTTATTTTTCCAAACAAACGCACAAGTTCTTCTTCTCCATCATCATTCTGATTTATTTTAAGTTTATTATAAGAATCCAAATAAAACGCTTTATCACCAATTACTAGACTGTTGTTTTTTATCTGTATTTTTTCATTTGGTTTATGTGTTTTGATGATTCGACGGTATTTTAACAAAATTCTGCGTTTTAATTGCATCTGTTTAGTCAAATCTCGTTGCAAATAAACACCTGTGCCTTTTAGTTTTGAAGAGTTCCATAACATCTTATTCGCAATTTCGATAGAGCCGGTGTTAATTTTAAGTTTAACAACAGAGCTATTCTCACTTATTTTCGTTGCTTGTGGTATATTCAGTGCACCTTCACCACCGAGTAGAAGCTGAGTAACACTACGTACCCTTTCTTGTGGATCAGTATGATCATTTGGTATCGAAACTATGATGTTTTTGCCTTTAAGCTCTCGACTCTGTAGCTCTAGTTCATGTTCTAAGGCGTCGCAACGATTTTCAAACTGCTGGATCTTCCTCGAGAGCTCTTCATTTTGGTCTCGTAAGAAGTTGATCTCCGCATACAACTTACTGACATCATCCTTTGTGGCTAATTTGGAGGTTGCTTTCGCAAGTTCTGTGTTGAGTGAGTCGTCAATAATTGACTTAATTTTTTGGAGGTCAGCTGAAGATAACGACATAGTTGAATATGGACGGTATATTTTCGTTGCTCTGTTGGTATCAGGTTCTGTATCAGAAAGATCCTCAAGTGAAATTTGATGGTTTTTCCTTTTGTTTTCAGTCATGTGACTTGCGACTCGACGGTGTGTTTTTTTTTTTTTTTTTTAAAGAGTATTTAAATAGTGTTACCTGGTAAATTTCCAATTGTTTTGTATGACTTTATAAAATTATAACATTAAAATTTTATTCAGAATTATTAATACTAAAATAAAAGTGAATTTAACTGGTTTTAGTATGAAAAATTGAAAGAGCGATCGTAGAATATCTTTTATTTACTTGCAAAAACAACTGTCCTGTACTATCTATATATTACAAGTAAAAAATGTTAATGCAATATTTGTTGCATTAAAAAAAATTTATGAAAATTGGTTGCATTAAAAAACAAATGAAAGAAATTATTTTGTTTAAATCGTTAAACTGCGTCACTTAAATATTAGGGCATGGTTTGTGGTAGTGATAGATAGGACACGAATTTCAAATGAGTTTGTATTAAGTACCTACTCATTTTGTGATAGGGCGTAGATTCACGGGAACACGATTTTTGACAGGTGTTAAAATGTCAACGTAAAAAAATTTGGAAAACCGAGTATGCCAATCGACTAAGAAGGGAGGTTTTACCTAGCATCACCGCCAACATTGTGGGACCACAAGAACACATTTTATTTGACAGGTTGTTAAAATGTCAACGTCACAATTTTGAAAAACCGAGTATGTCAATCGATTAAGAAGGGGGTATTACCTAATGTCACCGCCAACTAACTTTTCTTGACTTTGCAAATTTTCTTTCCCAAAATGGCCTTTTTCCACCCACTTCGTGCAAAGGGAGGGGTAGGAAAAATCAGTAATGTAGTCCTACGGTTTCAAGGGTGCTGAGTCCAACGGAAGTTCTCGGGTCATCATCCGACCCCTGGTTTTCGATTTATAAGCAACATTTCGGGATTTAAACCGGTAAAAGGCAACCCTTTTCTTGTCCTTCTGACAGTGTTGCCACCTTGGCATCACTTCTTAAAAATAAAGTTAGGACATGAATTATTTGTATACTAAAGCTCAACCAATCAAGTCAAAATAACAGGTTGGTCTCACTAACAGCCCCACTATTTCTTTATGTCTTCGTCGGAATATTTCTTAGAATTGTCCAACACATAGGTATGAACCAATATCTAGCAATTAAAAAAAAACAACTCTTTACAACCCTCTGTTTAGAATATAATTTTTTCGATTTTACGTAAATTTCCTAGTATACAAAAAAAAGGGGAAATTTAATTTGCCCCTATAGCGACTATAGGGGATGAAAATAAAAATCAAAAAAATTAGGGAATTTTTTGTTCTTCATTTAGAGCCGATTAAGGCCCATCCAATAATAAAAACTTCCTCGTCTACATAAAATTTGCAAATTTGAAACAATGCAATGATACAGTACAATGAATGACTACTTTTTTCTAGCGATAGGTACTACATAATGGTAAGTTATGCATTCGTAAGAAAAATCGAACTCGAGATTATAATAAAACTTGTTATTACGTTGATTAAGATGACGAACAAAGTTGGTTTCACAATTATTCTGTCTATCCGTTGAAGTACCTACAGCCTAAACGGCCAGATCGATTTTCTTTTAACTTGGTACATAGCGTTTTTTTATCACTCTCCCTGCATAAGGTATTTCTTTATTTTTTTCTTAGAACCAAAAATAATGGTACCTGTCTTATGCCGGATTTACACGAATGGAAAGCTGCCAGTATAATGACAAAAAGAATGAATTTGTCCATTCTTTTGTTGTTGCTTTTGTCATTATACTGGCAGTTTTCCAATCGTGTAAATCCGGCATAACATTTTATTTTTTTTGCATTTTTATATCATCGTATTTTTCTCAAAAGCGGCTTCACAACTTTTTTTTTAAATCAGTAATTTGCCTTTATTAAAGGCTACCTTCGGGTAGGAAATAATTTTTCAAAAAATGGTTACTATGGTACCTCCCCAAGAACCATTTTTGTTTATTTTCGATTTCTTTCAAAACGTTTCGACTGATTTCAATAAATTTTACTATGCAGAAGCTTCTTAAAATTTAATTAGAAGTATTGTGCACCAACATTTTTGAAAAAAAAAAAACAATATGTTTGGATGTTTAAAAAGTGGTTCAATTTTTTCTTTAAATCAAATATTTCGAAAACGTCACGATCGATTTTTTTGAAACTCGGTAGGTACTTAAGATTTTTTTATCACTTTACCAGTACCTTCCATATTTTTTTTTTCTTAAAAACGACTTCTACCATTTTGATACAGTTTTTTGCGTATGTAAAGGTCTAGTACCTAGATACTTTATGACAAGTTATTTATTCGTAAAAAAGTAGAACTCGAGATTTGGAACAAAATTGATATAACGATGGTAGGGATGAGGAAAAAAGAGGGTCTCACAAGTTTGTCTATTCAGCTACAGCCTTAAGGGAAAAGTCAATTTTCTCTAAACATAGCGTTTATTGGTCATCCTATACCCAGGTGTTTTTTCATACACTGAGAAAACTGAACTATGAGTTATTTAAATAGATGCATGTTTGATTATATGTTTAACTTATACAAATAGAATTCGGTTTGAACCTAATTCTAATCTGTTTGAATGTGAAAATACTATTATTTTAAAGTAAAGTGTGTTTAAGTCAAACTGATTCATGTTTGAATATTTCATTAGAACCTGCAAATATTTTTTATATGATATTCAAACTAGTTTGACTTTGATTTTTGAAATGTCTGTTTAATTATTTTTCTCACTTGAGAGTATTTAACATAAAATGAATATGAACGAGGTTGTTTTAAATATGAACACACTGAAAATGTTAACAAGAAAACGAGATCGAACAAAATCTTAAATTCAAACTCAGATCAGTTTGAATTGAACTTAAACGAAGTAAAATTTAGGATAAGTTAACCTTGTGATGATGTCATTGTTATTCGTTTTGAGAAGATGAGAGACCAAAACCCAAAATAAAATTTTTGGAACACTTGCAATCTTTAAAGTAGGTTTTTGGTAAGTAATATTTCTTTTATTTTAGATATTGATATGAAAATTAATTCATGTTTTTTCTCCAGAAAAAGAAGAATAGCCTTTTCAATAAATGTAGTGGTACAGCTATTTGGGATTATCTTGTGAAATGCTGTCCTTTAAGGCTCACTTGGGTGTTTGAAGTTTTAAGCCAAACATTTGTCAAAAGTAAGTACATACATATCACATAAAGAGCTTATCCTTCTTTAACTTTTATCAAAAAAGGCTAACCATGTAATTTCACATATAGGTGCTCCAAAGATGCCCCTTCCACATCAATCAACTGGAATACAAAAATACAATTTAGAAGCTTAATTTCACTAGTTTAAGTGGTTTTATTTTTAACTATAAATTTAATGTTTTTGCTTGGCATGTTCGATTAAAGATTTTAAAATTTTCATAGACTTTTTACTGTTTTCTTGTGTGTTTTGGTCAGATACCTAAATGGAGTAAAAATAAAAAAATAAGTTCGGGTAAGTATTTGCATATTTATACACATTTAAAACAAAAAACATAGTTAATTTAAACACGAGAATGTTCAAAAAAAGTAATATGATTCTATTTGAAATAACATTGAATGAAGTTAATTAAAACAAAGAGAAATATGTTCAAATCAAATAGAAAGCATATTTAATTTAAACAAAAACTCGAGTAAATCTAGTCTACGATGAATAAATACGTTTATGTTAAATTCAAACAGAAATCGGTTCCATGCCAAATCATATGTGTTTGAGTTTGATTCAAACATGAATATATTCAATATTTTTCTCAGTGTAGTTTTTAGAACCAAAAATAACGGTTCCTGCCATACAATATTTCTTAGCAATTTAACAAAACCTTTTTTTCTCAAATACAACTCTACAACTTTTCTAAAACAAACCAAATGTTTGAGTATAACTAAGTCGTAAAGAATACTAAATTTATTATACAACATTAACTTCCTAAATGCAATTTTTACATGTGAATTATTTGCATATCTCTTATCTCTTTATTCTTGCTTATCTATGTCTTATTAATATTTACTTATGTAGGTATCTCTAATAACAGTCAGTGCATGTTCACGGCGGTGATCTGTGCTATCTTTATTTATTTACGTACACATTGGGTTATTTGTATATACGTTCTGCATGTTCATGTTTGAACAAAATTTTAACAATTTTTTTAAAAATGGTTATTAATGGTACCTCCCAAGGAACCATTTTTTGATTTTAATAACTTTTTTTATGTAGGAGCTTCTAAGAAATAAAAATTGTATTGTCTAGTTACTTAAATTAACAAATAAAAAAAATATTTTTTGGATTTTGAAAAAATACTAATTTGTTTCTTAAAAATTTAATATTTCGAAAAAGACATGGTCAATTTTTTAAAACTTTGTATCTAACGTTTTTTTTAACACTTTTTAAAGAATACTTAACAAAATTTGTTTCTTCTATGAAAAAATATCGATATACAGGGTGTCCTGTAAATAATGGATAACCTTGCAACTGGTTATAGCAGGCCTTATGACCTTTCCAGAAAAAAATATAAAAAAAATATTTTCCCAGTGGTTACAAGTACAAGTAAAAATTGAAAAAATTCATATGTTTTTGATTATAACTTTTTTATTTATTACTTTAGGGTAAAAAGTGCATTAACATAAGTTGAAGAGAATTGAATTTGCTACAAATTTGTACCAAAGTTTTTTTCTAAGACTAATTAAATTTAAGTTGCCACGGAAAACTTTTCAGAACTCGTTTTTCAATATGGTGGCCAAATGGTGAGGCTTTCAACACCTAAAATCGAGTTTTATACCTGTACTGAACCCCCTTACACATCAAAATAGAAAATCTTTGTCCAACCCAAATTTGAAGGTTATTGTAACATTTTAATAGACATTTTGCGAAAATGTTAAAAGGTGTTTTATTAGATGATTGACAAATATTCTTGGTTATTTCGTTAAAACACAAGCATGTGTTATACCATTTTGAAAAGTGCATTAAATGGACAACTTTTTTAAGTAATTGGCCATTCATGTTCTCATACAATTTTAATTTATTAGAGGTGGTCAAACTTTTTTGAAAATAAATTTTTGTACTGACAAAAATATTTTAGAAAATTATAATAAAAAAAATGCAATAACTACTATTAAATTTTACCACCTATCTATTACAACAGTTATTCTAGAATATTACAAAAATATAAAAATATTAAAAATTGTCAATCCATGGTCGTAGCGTTCACGTATTTGAGGAAAGTAGTACTTGTTAACAACTTTTGGAAAAAACATCATAACAAAGTAACCACTGGGAAAATATTTTTTTTATATTTTTTTCTGGAAAGGTCATAAGGCCTGCTATAACCAGTTGCAAGGTTATCCATTATTTACAGGACACCCTGTATACCTTCCACACAAATGTTAAGAAAACCGTTAATCAAATGTTTCCTCTCAAAAATAGCTGCTATGAATTTGATCAACTTTTCTGTATGCTTATATCACTGTGATCTTATACTAAATATTTAACAAATATAAACTTAGCAACTATTTATAGTATCCTCCCATAGATAAGTTTTCTAATTTTGTATTTTCTCATTATCGGCCAATAATAATAATAACGAATTTAAATGATTTATTTCTTATACAAATTTCAAATAAGTTAAAAAATATTGCGTAGCAAAATTAAAAAAAAATTTTGAATTATAAAAAGTAGCAGCATTTTTTTTTTAATTTGATATTTCAAAAACGGGTTGATAGTTTTTAGAAATTCTATTTTTATATGCATGTTAATAAATACTAGGGATTTGCAGACACAATTTTTTTCTTAAAAATGTTTTAAGAATTTTATATAAAAAAAAATATTTTTTTGGAAAAACCACTCAAACGATTTTGTAGTCATATTTGATCAAGTATTAAGATAGCATTCTTCTTTACACCTCAGACTACCAAAGGAGTTGTCTTAGCGAATTTAATTATTGAATTTCATGCTGTTAAAAATTTTTAATTTACAGTTTCAATGCCTCTTGAGCTGTATGCATCTTCCATTTTATTTTTTTGGTTTTAGGAACTAAAAATTCAGTCAACCCTCCGTATTTACTAGTTCATCTCTTCCTAAGATAATTGTCTACATTTTATTAATTTTGTAAACACCATGTCTTTGCAGAGACACCATAAATCTTTTCAATATTCATAAAATAATAAAACACTTTGTTGTGAGAAATTAGTCGATTTCAAAAAGGATTTTTGGTTCGCATTAAATGAGAAGTAAATAACGGGTTTCTCAACAGGGAGGGACGCTACAAAAGTAAAGCAACAGCCATATTTCTTGCCGCTCTTTTGACATTTCTCTTCAGTAAGGTTTGCCATTTCATGATGAAAAGATATACGAGCCAACAACGAGTCGAAATTATTAAAATTTACTACCGAAATTCGGAGTCAGTGGCCTCAACGTTAAGAGCGCTACGTGCAATTTATGGTCGTTAGCGATGAGGCTCATTTGGCTGAATGGCTTCGTCAATAAACAAAATATGCGGTATTGGTCAGGCAGCAATCCACGCGTTCTCCATGAGTCATCATTGTATCCCGAAGAAATTACGGTTTGGTGTGGTTTATGGATCGGCGGCGTCATTGGGCCGTACTTCTTCCGTGATGATCAAGACCGGCACGTTACTGTGAATGGGGATCGCTACCGTTCAATGATAACCGAATATTTTTGGCCCCAATTGGATGATATATGGACTTGGATGATATGTGGTTCCAACAGGACGGCACCACAAGCCACACAGCGAATGTCACAATCAATTTATTGGATACCAAGTTTGGAGAACGTGTTATCTCACGAAATGGTCTAGTCGCTTGGCCGCCTCGGTCGTGCGATTTGACGCCGTTAGACTATTTCCTGTGGGGCTGCGTCAAGTCTATGGTCTATGCCAACAAGCCAGCGACGATTGATGAACTTCGTACGAATATCGAACGTGAAATTGCAGCAGTATCGACCGATTTATGCTTGAAAACCGTCGAAAATTGGGTTCAGCGTGTGGACTTCTGCAAGCGTGCCCTTGGTGGCCATGCAAAAGAAATCAAGTTCTTTACATAATGGCATCAAACACGTACTTTCACAGAATTTCATTGATATCCAAAACCGTTTTTGTTTTATTTAAAAAAACTTTTGTAGCGCTCTTATTGAAAAACCCGATATGTACCTACCTTAGTTTAACTAGTTTTAGGTGTACCAACAAATTAAAATATCATATTTTTTTTAAATAAAAAAAAGTCCTCCTGAGCAAGATTTTAGAGTACTTTTATCAAAAAGTCTTGAAAATTGATTGTTTTTGAAAAAATGTGGATTTGTTAGATATTAAAGAGCTTTTGCTCTGGGACTTTTTAAGTAACGATATTTTTTTTTTACAAAATTGTTTAAAAATGAGTTTCACCCTGCTCCCTGATCAAATTCCTGTACAAGTTGTTGCTCCACCAGCACATCAGTGCATATGTATCTATGTACCTATCTTCCGATTCCAATTACGCCTTAAACCTTGAGCCGTTTATTAGTTAAAGTTTTGCATTTTATTCAATATGAAAAAGACATGTAAGATGATGCCATTCATTCTTGACTTTTACTTCCTGATTTTTTATTATAAAAGTTAGCTTTATATTGATTCAATTATTCATCCCTTTTTGGTCATGATATCTTCCATAAAAAAAAACTCAAATTAACTAAAAACATATCACATCTACCGATGTAAGAAATACAATAAACCTTTAATAGTTCTTTGGACTTTGGACTTTGCTTTTGTACTTCAAAGTTTCCTTTTCCTTTATCTTTCTGATTTATGTATTTCCTTGATTCCCCCTTATTTACAATTTTATGATATGGCATGAAAGTTCCTTATAAATTATGTTCTCAATTATCATAAAAGTTCCTAATAAATTATGACGTCTACAAAAAAAATGTTCTAGCTGTAAGCTTATTTTCTACCGCAAATTTATTAATTTCTATGCAAAATAAGCTAAAATCAAATCATTATAAAATCTAAAATTAAAACTTGACTCAATCTTGCAAAGGTATGTATATTCTTGGTCACACAGTGAAAGTTGTTGAAATCATTTAAACTAAACAAAAAAAAACATACTAACAACCCCCACAAATTTTGTATAGTAAATTCCATTTTTGATATGTATAAACATTGCGTAGGAATTCTCAACTCATTCTCAAACCAGTTCAAAAGCAAGTCGAGGTTGTTTTTGCATATCCTCGAGGTATTTTTTGTTAAATTTCATCAAATATATGGACTTGTTGATGGAGCTGTGTAACAAGAAAGCCCACACCAAAAAAAAAGTAGTCCAGTTCAATTACCTTCCTTACAGCAAGAGACTTTACTTTTTGTTTTTACTATTTTTTTCTGCCCTCGATGATAAATAATAACAATATTCCTCTCAGTCTCAATGATCATAGATTTTTTTACAAAATTTCGAGCTTTTGTTAACTATTATTGTTGTTTGTTTTAGTCAAACAAAGGCTTATACCTCTAATTCTGAAAATAATAATTTACGCAAAAGAATAACACTCATACTCGTACAAACGCATGACAATCTGGAAGCTTGTTAAATACGTAGATACTACCTTGCAATCATTGTGTTTATCTGAACCTCACATATGGGATTGTAGCTAAATCGATCTCAAATTTGATGACTAGCTTTAGCACACAACAAACTGGTGGCTGGCTGGTTGACTGGCTGGCTGGTTGAGTGTTGTAGTCTTGACAAGTAGGTAGGTATGCCTCAGTTGCTAACACACTTCGTGATCGTGAAGGTTTAAGAAATTAAAGATCGGAGATTTTATTTTGTAGATTTCACGGTTTGAGTTGAAGAAAACAATAATAAACATTGACCTTCAGAATCATGTCATTTCTAAGAAAAGTTCGTAACTCAATATCTCGTGGTAATAGTTCAACACGTGATAGCACCCCAAATAGTCGTCGGTCTTCGTCAATTGAAGGCAGCAATAAACGCAGGGACTCCATTGAATCGAAGCCAGAAGGGTTACAACGCAGTGAGACATTTACAATTGACAATGACAACGAATCGATCTTGGCCAAAGTGAAACCTAAAAAGAAGCAAAAAAGTGTGAATAAGTTCGGAACATATACCAGATCGAAACAAAGTCCAGATCCTCCTGAACCAGTTGTCCAAGAAGAAATCAAGGATACAACCTACTATTCATGGAAATCAGGAATCATAGCTGATCCTGCTGAAGCTGCTCGAGATCCATTTAATGTTTTGTATGAACAGCCATCAAGTTTGCAATCCGATCTTTCAGGATGCTCAGATGGTAGTAGCCGTAAGCAGGTACAAGCTTTTGATGGTTCTACTTTCAAAAAGAATCGTATTTCGAGGCAACTAAGGGAACAATTGGAACAGTTGAAAAATCCCCCGGAAATCACTGAAGAAATAGAAAATGATCCCGATAAATTCCGCACGATCACTATAAACAGCTTTCGAAGATCGTTTCGAGAGAAATTCTTAGCGAAGCAGAACGAAGTTCCACACAATCCGTCATGGTTTGTGGGAGTTGATCCGCCTCAAGGAGGTGACAAATCTGAAGCAGACAAAGATAATGATTCCCGATCGGGCAGATATGTGTATGACAATGAGAGCTATCGACCAACGTCACGATCACCAGTGAGAAATAGAACTCCTCTGCAAAATATGACTTTCGTTCGAAATGTTTCTCCGGCTCGGAATATTTCTCTGGTTCAGAATGTGTCTCCGCCTCGGAATATATCTCCAGTTAGAGATACTCCATTAGTCCGCCCAGAACCTCCAGCTCGTTCTCGTGGTAGATCTTCGGTTAAACGAACAGATACCTTCCGAGTCGAGCGACCACCACCACTGGCAGAACCATCGATCCGAATTGAAATCAAGAACTCAATAATTCCGAATCAACCCGGAAGAATGGTGCCAGTGGGTGTAGCCAAGCCAATGCCATCACAGGCTGTAAATCACCAGCCAATTCGCAATAACCGTTTCGAATCACCGGGTCGTGGCTGGAGCCAGCAGCCACCTCGAGGAAATCACGATAAACAAGGTCGCTATCAGACCTGTATCCAAATCAACTCCAACGACTCTTTCCCAATCATGAACAAAGAACCAACTCGAGTGAGGATCTCTGGGAATTCACGATCACCTCTTCGATATATTGTTTCGAAGAGGAATGATCCGCCACCAGCGAGAAAACAAACCTATTTTGGTGACAATATCCCTGCGGAAATGTATTCTCCTGTCAAATCAAGACAGTACACCCAGCAGTTAGATTATCACTCCTACAACTCACGTCCATCAAGATATCAACAACAACAACAAACATCCGGAATGATCAATCGAAACGAGGCAAACCGATATTCCATGACGCAATCAATTCCTAGACGTTCGCGATCACCAATTAAGGTGCCATGGCGATAATCATGTGGGTGAACTTTTTCTAAATACTCGTAGGTACAACCAATATAGCAACCAACGGTACCAGTGCAATAAGTTGAGACTGTTCATTCGCAAAAACAACATCATTTGATGTCTTGCCATTTTCTTCGAATCATTTATCATTTAACAAAAAAATAAAAAAAACTAATTAAAATACATGCATACTAAGAATTGAAGGTAGTTTTTTTTTTTTTGTAAATTTTCAGTCAAAGTGTAAATTATTACATTTTAAATTTTAACGCCGATGGTTTCACTGAAAATGTCTTTCGCCTACATTCAGGTACAAAATTTTGATTTGAATATTCTTCTGCTATCTGTTTTGATTGGGAAACTGCTGCTGGTTATGGCTACTTTGTGCCGGGGGCGATTGACGTTATAATTTAAACTTGTTAGTTGTTATTGTAGCAACAACAAACAAATATTTTGCTTGGTAATTATTATTAAAATGAGATCATGGGAGTTATATTTACTCTTTTAATCATTATAAGTTTAGGTTCATTTCAAATTATACTTATTTGGAAGAACTGTTTTTGTTATACTTGGCTTTGAAAATATTCCAAACCAAAAATGTAAATTAAAACGTCTGTCGCTCGGGTAAAATGCTAGAAGAGAATACAAAAAATAAATTATCATACACACGTCACTATTTCTTTCAGAAATATTTGTTACTTTCTTTTCTTTCTTTCGACTAGAGAGTGTTTCTGTTTATTTCTGTGGCCTTATTCTTACAAGAGAAAGAGAAACACCGTGGTTATTTGGAAACAAATACATCTTGTTTACTTGAAGCAATTATTGCTATACGAATTTCTACATTAAAGGTATTCTACTCTACATTTCATAAAAGAAGGTAAAGCTTCTTATCGTAGGTAAGGGCATGGGGAAAAACTGAAAGAGACGGAAGAACCTTATAAGATGCTACTTAACTTGCTAAGTTAAGGTGGCGCTACAATCCGGGATGGACCAGGGCCTCAATCAACAAGCTTCTTCCAGTCGGCTCTGTTTCTAGCTAGCTGTCTCCAGTTTCGCACGCCAAGTTCGTTGAGGTCCTCTTCCTCTTACGTGCTGTCCCACGAGGTTGGATTCAAAGACATTCCGGGCCGGAGCATTGGTGTCTCTTCGCTCTAGGTGACCCAGCAATCTCAGTCGCTGGCTTTTCACTTTTGTGGCTAGGTCGGTGTCGCTGTACAGCCCCTAGAGTTCGTCGTTATCATTCCCCATCTCATCCACCGTGAACATTGTCCATTCCTCTGCACCATACATCAGGACCGGGATGATAATCGTCTTATACAGGGACAGTTAAGTTTCTCGAAAGAGGGCTTTGCTTTCAATTACCTTCTTAGCCCAAAGAAACAGCCATTGGCAAGAGTAATTCTTCGTTTGAGCTTATAGCGGATTCTAGCCTAGGTAGACAAAGTCTCTGACCACCTCAAAATTAAAGCTGTCTATAGTGACGTTCTGTTCGAGACGTCGATGTTGGGTGTCCTTTCTTGTTGACAACATATATTTCGTTTTGCTTTCATTCACCGTTAAACCCATCTTCTTGGCTTCCTTCTCAATACTCACAAAAGCACCACTGACATCACGCTTTGTTCGTTCGATATTGTCAATGCCGTCTGCGTAAGCGAGTAATTTGACGGAGTTTTGAAAGATTGTGCCTCTAGTGTTAGCGTGAGAGTTTTGCACTATTCTTTCAAGAACGACGTTGAAGAAGTCGCATTTCAGCCAGCGCTTCGCCTTGCCTAAAACCTTTTATAACATCAAAGGTGTCAGCTAGTGACATCAAAGATGTCAATGAGGTCTTTGGCAACCTTCATGGAGCAGCGTGCATTCTCCATCGTCATCCTGCACAAACGAAAAAGTTTGGCAGGGGCGCCAGAACTTGACATTTCTTTATACGATTCGACTCTATTCGATGAAAAGGTGGTAGGTATCGATTTAAAACTCCTGGGTTTTTTCCAAGATCTGCCGTAGTGCGAATATTTGGTTAGAAATGGTCTTCCTTGGCCTAAGGCCACACTGGTATGGACCCATCAGGTTGTTGACGAATGGCATCAGGCGTTCACAAAGTAAGGCAGAGAAGATCTTGTAGGCGATACTAAGAAGACTTATGCCTGTGTAGTTGGTGCAGTGCAGGGGATCGCCTTTCTTGGGGATCGGGCTTTCCTTCGACCATATTTTGCAGATGAGCAGGTGCATACTCCAAACCAATTCATTGCCAGCCGCTTTGAATAGCTCAGCTGAAAGGCCATCAGCTCCAGCAGCATTTTTGGACTTACGGTTAGATATGGCTATCTTTACTTAATCGAGGTTGGGTGGACGGAATTGTTGGCCTACGTTGTCCAGGTTGAATAGTGCAATCTTGCTGTGTAGGGGAATTCGGTTCGTCATCGCAGAAGTGACGTTACACCATGAAACATATGCAAAGTTTAGTTAATAGAGTTTCACCACTCATTTTCCAGACTATCGTAAACATTAGTTTTTTCTCAAAAGCTTGTTAAATTCAAATGATTAAAATCAATAGTTATAAATAAGCAATACAAAGTGTAAAGTTGTGAAAAGCTGCTGCCAATCAATAAATAGTTTTTTTGAGGCTCTCATTAGTCCCTTTTATGTGATTCAATCATTGTTATAATTTTGCAAGCAGGTGAGAAATCAGACACAAATTTAGTTTTTCAAGATAATTCTTACTTTTTGATCATTGTTTTGCCTGCAAAAACCTTGTAAAAGATAAAACTAGTCCACAACTGGTCCACTTCCATTGTTCTCTGAAGTACTGACTTTCTGATACTTTTTATTTTTTTTTTTCGTCAGGAACATTATCTGTATCATCCCCTGAAATGGATGGAAGATAGCTTATGTTGTGGCCATTCATTTCACAGTCTTGTTGTTTTTTTTCATTTTTTGAAAACAAAATCGGACAATTTTCCAAAATTACATTTTAATTGAACTTAATCAGCTGCGAAATTAGTGTCTTTCATTGACAAAGGATTAAAACACGTTGCTAAAAATATTTCACTGTCAGTCAAATACAAAGTGACATTTCGTTCGTCAATTAAACTTGTCTTTTAAGGGCCCTGGAGACGCTCGAACATGGTGCGAGTGAACATAGTTCGACTTAACTCCGCAGACACTGAAACCAAGCAGAAACCAAACTACTCGAACTTCATTATTCTTACGACTTATATGTCATTCACAATATTCACTGTCACATTAATTTTATTTTTATTCGGGTTATTTGACATTTTTCTTTTTTTTTAATATTGAAATTTAAAATTATACCCAAATGTTCGAGTAAACCTATAAAACCGGTCCGCAAATAGTCGAATCTGGTACGACAAACGATTAGCCCCGCCCTCGAACATCTATAAATATCAAACTCCTTTTGATTTTGGTGAGACCAAATTTTTGTTTAGTGACACCAAATAATTGGTGCTCGAACCAGCCCGCAGACAAGTAAAATCAGCTCGAACATAGTACTCGAACCATGTTCACTCGCACCATGTTCGAGCGTCTCCAGGGCCCTTTAAATTTGTTGTACTTTATTGAACAGTGTTTGTCAGTTCAAAAAACATTCAATAGGCGTGTTCAGGAAAATGAGATCTCAGAGCCCTCAGCAATCTCAGTCTCGTGAACAGGATTCCTCAGAAATATGTTGGCGTCAAATTACTGAGGAAACAAAATATTGGATTTGTCTGCTCAGTTTTTGACACAGAGCCCTCTGAGATCTCATTTTCCTGAACACGCCTAATTAAGGAGTAAGTAGGCAAGTTCAGGAAAATGATATCTCAGAGCACTCAGCAATCTCAGTCTCTTGAACAGGATTCCTCAGAAATTTTGCTGTCAAATTACTGAGGAAAGAAAATATTGGATTCGCTTGCTCAGTTTTTGAGACTGGGCCCTCTGAGATCTCATTTTCCTGAACTTGCCTACTATTTCAACCTGTCATTTTGTGGAATGACAAGCAAATGCGACTTTTGTAAGTTGGTAAGTGACAAGTGTAATAGAATATAGAATTGAGCACAAATTTGTTCCTTTTTATTCCTCTGACATCCTGTAAATGGTTTAAATTGTATAAGAAAGAATTGAAAAAAACCATACGATCTTCTTTGAGGACATTCTGTGGCAATATAGAAGAAGCCTCTGAAGCATCAAGAAAAATCCTCTCCACAAATCCAGTTATGTCTGGTTGCCTGAAAGATGCTGATGGCTCCTGGGCAAAGAATTGCTTGATTTTCTACTGGATACTCATTTTCCAGGCGGCACACAGACTGTTCAAAGTACTACCTTACACAAGCAGCAACTTAACTTTTTCAGAAAGTCTGATTACAATGCGCATTCAACAGCTTCAAACGTAAGAAGCCGGCAAGATTAGATGTCATCATTCCAGCTGAGCTGCAGATGAACTTAGAAGGAATTCTGCCAATTCTAGAGGTCGTCTTCAATGGTTGCTTGAACCTAATCCGTGGAACATTGATGAAGAGAAGTAATAGTTGTGTTTACACCCAAGGCCAGTAAATGTTCCCACGTAAATCCGAAAGATTTAAAACCTATAGCAGTATCTATCAGGAAAGCATCCTAACATCTTTAAGAGATCTTTTACAAAACGCTCTTAACAAGCTGTCACGATTGGCAGATTGGTGTGAACTTGGAGTTAGCCCCCGTAAAACAGATCTAGTCTCTTCTCCAGGAAATACAAAATTCCGCAAATCAACTCACTTCTATTAAAGGTGTTCCACAAGCATTCTCAGACGAGGCTAAATATTTGGGTCTCATTTAAGATTAGAAGCTAAGGTGGAAACCCAACATACAAGAAAGAGTCAAAAACCCAAGTGGCACTTTCTTCTTGTAAAAAAGCAGTTGGTAGTAAATGGGGCCTCCAACCACGTATTGCGGTGTGGCGGTATGGTGGACGGTCTTGGATAAAGCGATACATCGCGATAAAGTAAGCAAAATCCAAAGAACAGCATGTCTATGTATAAGTAGGGTACTTCGATCGACTCCTTCCGCTGCATTAGACACTCCACTCCATCTAACACCACTCTGTCTCTTTAAACTCGAACAGCCCTTAACTGTCAAGCATCTCTGTTGGAGATGGCACAACAGTTTAATATTCAATTTTTTTGGGTGCCGGGCAATAGTAACATTCCAGGTAATTGTAAAGCTGATGAGCTCACTAGAAGTGGAACATTACTACCCGCCATATCTTACCTGAAAAGCTAAATATTGGTGTACCCATCGCTACGTGTAAACTTTTGGCGTACTTTCAAACGATTTTTGCAGAAGCCGTATGAACCTTCTACATGTACACCCTGCTCTTTCAGACGGTCGGTTTTTTCTTACGTGCAGGTGAATATAACATGCCACTTCCACTGGACATGAGCTATGCTCGGACTATAAACATATCCCGAAAAAAGCCAATGGTAGCAGAAAAATCCATGTCTTGCCGACTTGCCGACTTTTGAACACGACATGAGTGCTGTTCAAAGCTTGGCTATTAGATTTGACATTTCACATAAGAGTCAGTTCTTTCTGGTTTTCGTTGAATCTGGAGACAAGTATTGTTTGCAAAAGATATAGAAGTAGTGTTGAGAAAGAAATGAAACGACATGACATAATTTGCCCAGCGACAAAAAATCTGCTGATTGTTGATATAGGATTTAGATTAACCTCAAAGTCAGTAGAATATAATATCTCATTTTAACTATAAATTCCTTAGAGGAAACGAAACCTTGAATTTTTGTTTTAGTTCATCTATATACTGGTAGCCATACAATGATTTTGGTTTAATAAATGTTCGTACTTGTAGTGTTTAATGCAACCGTAATAATTCTGCGTTTCAGGTTTTACCCAAAAGAATCTCTTAGCTGAAATAGGGTTTTGACATTTTTTGTTTTTTTGTTGAATTATTTTTGAGCTCGTTTATTACATTTTAATTGTTAATAGTCAATGCGATTTGTTAGTACTTTGCACACCATTACCTATTTAAATATTGCTAAAATAATACTGCGCTAAAAGTATTTATCAAAATTATTTTTGTTTAACCATATTTCAAATGATTGACAAAAGATCATTTTTCTGCAACTTTTTATTTACTTAACGAAAAATGAATAAAAAACATAGCACGAAAACAACTAATTAACAACTAATTAAAATCAAATTTTTAACTAAACAAGTGTTAAGTTTCAAAAGTTTTTACTACTTTTCAAAAAAAAAACATAGAAAACATAGAGCGACAAATTAAAAATTTTCAAAACTTATTAACGGATAATTAAGAATAAATTATTTAGCTATAAACTATTCCGTTTGAGTAGTTCTTACCCCTTTTTGAGGTGGTTCTATGCTAAATTGATGTCAAGTTAGTGAAGATCCAAAAAACGTAGAAAATATTGCATGACAAATTTGAAACTGTCGCAACTAATTAAAGACTAGTTAACGACAATTTATTAGGCCATAAACCATTGGGCTTAAGCAATTTTCCTTTTTAAGGTGCTGCTGTGCTAACTTGATATCAACGATGAAAGGACGCAAATAAAAAAAAAACATAGAAAACATTGTTCTATTAAATTCAATTTTTGAAAACTAATTAAAGACTCTTACTAACAGCAAATTATTATTAAGTATAAGAAGTTTGTACTGCTTTTCGAGTTGTGTCATGTTAGAAAAGCACTAAAAAAAACATAGAAAACATTGAATGACAAATTTGAAACTGTCGCAAAAAATTACTGACTAATTAATAACAAATTATCCATCTATCCATTTTAAGATAATTTAAAGTTGTTTTGCTAACTCAGACTCAAAGAAAACAAATAACCCAAAAACACATAGAAAACATCGCACGACAATATTGATTTTTCACAACTAACTAACGACTAATTATTGGTAAAAAATTTAATCTTAAAAGTTTTTATCACTTAAAAAAAAAAACATAGAAAACATAGAATAACATATTTGAAATTTTCACAACTAATTAACGCCAAATTGACGACAAACTACGCACTTATATATATTTTTCGATCCGTGTGAGTGTTGCTTTGCTATTTTTATAGATATCAAGTTTGCCAATCGCCCAAAAAACATAGAAAACATTGCACGATAAATTAAATCTGTTACAACTAATTAACGATTAATAAAGGGCAAATAATTAAGCCATAAGCCATCAGGTATAAGTAGTTTTCCGTTTTTCTTAATCTTCGAAGAAGCAAAGCACCAAAAAATAATAGAAAGCATTGAACAAATTCGAAAGCAACAAATTCAAAACTGTCACAGGTAATTAACGACTAATTAACGGCAAATTATCCACCTATTCATTTTTCGATTCGTCGAAGTTGCTTTTCTAACTTGACACTCATGTAAAAAAGGTTGGGTACGAAATCTCGCAAGTTAAAATTTCGCATTTAAAACACCGCATTACGAAATGTTGCAAATACAAAATCTCGCTTTTCACAATCTCGAAATTAAAAAAACTCTGCTCTTAACAATAGCGCATTACAAAATTGTTTTCGTTTTAGTTTCTGTTTTTGGTTCGCACAGTTTTTATTTTCAATATGAAAGTGAGAGCGATATGTTACTGTGAGATTTAAATTTGCGAAATTTTGATTTGCGAGATTTTTCAAAAATAAAATATATAAAATTGGGAGATTTTGTTAATCTTTATAAAAATTTTGGTTTGCGGGATTTCTGACCCGCTCCTATGTATGTCAAGAAGACACTTGTTATATTTTTGCCCCTGATGTTATCTGAGTATTTTGTGTTTCATTTCAACTTTTGCCAAATGTGACATACTCGCAAACAGGCGTGCTTAAATGCTAAAATAACATTCATTCAACCTTACATTGACTAAGACTTCGGGAATCCCTGATAGTTTGTAAAGTGCATGCTGTAGTGCACACAATTTTATAGTCAAATGCTCACATGCTAAAACAAAAACTTGTACCTACATTTGTACCTATACTTGTTTACGAGTTGTTTTAATTGTTACTTTTACGGAATCTTAGGTTATTACTCATTATCATCAAATAATGGCAACGTTTTTTTATTTTTTTATATATGTACATAAATAGGAGAGCACGTAGCAATTATTATACAAAGTTTTTGTTCGGATTTATATTTTATACATGTTAAATAGATGTAAACCAATTTTTATATTATTTTTGTTTGTTTGATAAAAAATATCAACGTCAATAGAGATGTTTATAAACATGCTATAATTATTTTCAATACTCAGTTACCTACTTACTTACCTTAAGTGGCGCTATTGTTTGGAATAGTCCAGGGTCTCAAAGCTATACTCAGCTGTATATAGTTTTAATTAGTACTTTTATGTATGTACATTGTTGCGTAACATTTCTAAGTTCTTTATTAAAAAAATATAATTTTTTCTTGCGGAAAATTAAATTGATTTTGAACGTGTTTTTGTAGGCGTATAATATTAATATACCTGCGCTGCAATGTTTTGACTTGTTCAGAATCTTGTACTTTTATTAAATTGAAAGTCACGAATGAAATCTAAAAAAAAAAACAGATACAAAAACAACCAAATACCTATAAGGCAATGTATTCGACATGATGTTAACATCTGCAATCGACAATTTGATTTTCTTTCAGTGATAAGAAAAAGAAGATGAATCCTTGAGGCACATTCAGTTAACTAGCTTTAAATCTCCACAAAATGTCTATTTCACAAAAAAAAAAAACACAATTCCGCAACCAAAAAATCAAATCAATAAAATTCTAAGCCAAGCCAAGAATTAATTTTCTATTAAGGTGGAAAAATCTTCCGGCCTTATTTTCTGGCTAGGTACGTGTATTTGAGCAACATGATTTTATATTCAGCAAGGCGCTGATATTGTTACGTAGGTATAGACTTAGATTTCTAAGTTTGTTTAAAATCGCGTCCTCTTCTGATTTTCTACCGATGCATGCACAATACGAGTTAGGTTGCTGGCATTCATTTCTTCAAGAGCTGCTGTTGCAGCATCAAACGCAATCAAAAAAGTAACTTTTCATTGTTGGTAGAAGTACCTTGCACCGAAGAAAATATCCCTACTTCAAGTTAGGTTTGTTAAACTTGTATGAATGCTTTTTCAGGACTATTTCATCAAAATAAAAAGGTTGCCAGATGTGTTGGCTTTAAGTGTAATAAATCAACCTATTGTTTGTTGAAATCTGTTTCTGAAGTTCTTACAAAATTAATTCGTTATTTATTTTCTGACAATAGTTGATTGGTAATTTTCACTTTAAAGGGGTTATGATTACCCAAAAACTGTTAAAATACAGTCTGAGTGTTTATGTGTGCACCGATGAACATTATTTTAAATTGTCTGAATAAAATAAATAAATTAATAAATTGGGTGGCGCAACAGCTCGTGGAGAACCAGGGCCTAGTGACTTACAACTCTCAACCATTCCTGTGTGCGTTGTTGTTGCAGGAATGGAGGGGACCTACAGTTTTTTGCCGAGTCCGAACGGTTAGATGAGCACGTATTCATGACAAGTATACTCTTGGAGGATTTGTCAGTTCCTCGCAAGAGGCAGTACCTCGAAAAAAAAATTTCTGTTTTTAGGTGGCACGGCCGGGAATCGAACCCACACCTTCGGCATGACAGTCCAACGTACTAACCATCATACCACGAGGTACTGAATATAGCAATGGGAAGGATCGATTGAGCCTGGTAAAACATTTAACATTCGTGTAGTGCTGTTAAGGAAGATATCTCTGTACTAAAGTTAGTCTAGAAATCAGGTTTCGGGGTAAGCTGATGGGGGTGGGGACACAGAAGCATATCGAACTTCACTGACATAGACGTTAAAACGGACTTATTTCACCGTACTTTGATTTTAACCCAGTCGCACTTACAGACTTCCCAACCAGAGATCTCTGGTAGAAAAACCGGGTCTTAAACGTATATCATGTATCGGTCTTTACACACGGTTCCAAAACGGAAGCTGGGATTGGGTCAGGTATCTTCTCAGCTAATCCACCCATAAAAAGATCAATTAAAGTCCCAAACTTTTGCAGTGTTTTCCAAGGGGAAGTGCTTGCAGTTTATGAAGCCGCAAAGCATCTTTCCACGTGTGAACTGATAAACAAAAACATTGACATATTCATAGACATCCAGGCGGCACTCAAGGCCATTTCGTTGATCGTCATGAAGTCAAATCTGGTTGATCGTTGCCGTAGTGAATTGAGATCACTCGGCGAGACAAATTCAGTCACCCTTCGATGGGTCCTGGGACACTGTGATATTTACGGTAGTGAAATGACAGATGAATTGGCCAAAAGCGGTTCATCACTTGAACCGAGCCAAATAGTACCCTAGGTACTTACGCCACTGGAAACAAGAAAACAATGGAGTTCACCAGAGCTTACTTGAGGCCGCCAATGACAGATGGTCAACGATTGACACTTGTCGGGTTTCAAGGAATCTATGGCCAGATATCTCTAAAGGAAAAACAAAGTACTTACATACTTAAGCCAAGTAGACCTCAACTGTCTTGATTGGAATCCTTACGGGTCACAACTCAATGGGAACCCACATGACCAGAATGGGCATAAGACCTTTGTAGAGGGTGTCAGGACTAAGAGATGGAGGAGGAATGTCCCAGCTTAGCCAGAACTACGAAAACAACCCTGGAAGAATATTTTATTCGACGAGTTGGGCGACATCTCATTTTTGCCACTACGTAGCATCCTGAAATTCCCTTATGATTCAGGATGGTTCAGGAAGGCATCCTATCTTTAAATGTCCATTAATCCCTTACCTCTTCCTTTACCTACACCCTGGGGATCCTTGGAGATCCGAGTGAGGTAGTGTGGGCAACCGAGTCATCACCCCTTCTTACCTAACCTAACCTAAGCTGATGGGCGCTCCTAGCAGGCGTGACTTTTACAGCGAAATTGTGTTTGGAGAGGAGTACATTTGTCTATTCAACTGGATAATTGTTTGCTAAAGTATCTTTAAGATAATGAGAGACAGAAAACATTTCGGTGGTATTCGTGAAAAGAAACTATCATCAACGCGCTAATTATGAGTCTCAAAAATGTATCTTGAATTCTATCTAATACATGCAAGTATGTTATAGGAGCACCTGCCAAGATATGAGAGTTGAACTCAACCTACTTACTTATGTAGGCCCTCGGATCTGTGATGCATGTAGTGTTCCCTTTGCGGACTACCGAGGTAGGTAGAAATGGTGGCAAGAGCGTAACACACGCTATGTGCCCAATTGGCACTGGATTGCGCCGTTTCAATACCATAACTCGTTTGACCTGTGTATGAAAGCAGACTAAAGTGAGGATTTGCGGGTTTTTCTCTGAGGGGCTTATTCCTCAGGGGTCCCGTTCCTTGGGTTGGATGTGAGATTTCCTCCTGGGCATCCGTCTGTTCACTCTGACAAGAGGTTTCAAGTGGAGATAATCTTTCCCAAAAAATCAGGAAAGCGTTCCTTGCTTTGAAATAGGACGGCTGCGAAGTATGGTTGAGGTACCTTGTGAATCAGTACAAAAGACAGAAGTTGGGTGGTAGGACACTCACTCGATTGGATCGCATCTCGCCCGAGCTTGCTACATTATGCCGAGCTCGGCACGTTGTAGAATAGCACCGAAGTGTGATCGATCCGACCGTGTGATCATCATTGCCATTGAGCATAATGAAGCCCCGCAGAAACCCGGGTTCCGATTACTCACGGTCTTTGGATCTGGGGAGGGGAGGGGGGGACATGATTTTCGTCTCAGATCCATTTCGTGGCGTTTAGAAAAAAGATCAAGTCTTTGATCTTCATTTCGGAAAGTTCGTTTAGGTCGTCAAAAAAGCCATTCCAAACGATTGTGCTCTCATTCTGTCTAGAGCTGGACATTTACAGAGAAAATGAAGGACTGTTTCCTTTTCTTGCTGGTCTCCACAGCTGTGATAGTGAGAATTGTAAGGAATACCCAGCCTTGCCGCATGTTCTCCAATTGGTCAGTGTCCAGTACAGGTTTCTATGACCCTGGTTATGTCCCGCCTTATTCTACATATGAGATCAATTGTTCAGGATTTATTAAAGATCGTTTCTGGATATTTTGAAGTTGGTTAAACTGCTCCACCTACGATTGGATTCTCTAAGGAAAATTGACACTATATTGCCATTCACAACTCCACGGGGAATGTTGACCCTTTCCGCAAGTGAGATGTGAAGGGCCGATCCTTGCCTGGCTAGTTCATCTGCCCGTTCATTTCCTTCAATGCCACTGTGACCAGGAACCCAGATAAGAGTGACCTTGAGGTTAATATTTAGACTTGCGAGCTCATCTCGGCATTGTTGGACCAATTTAGAGGATGATGTAGCCTAATAAATGGCTTTAACAGCTGCCTGACTGTCTGATCTGCTTTAAGTATCTTGCATGCCTCCCTAATTGCCAGTATTTCAGCTTGAAATACACTAGCAAAATTCGGTAGCCGAAATGACTTAGAGCTGTTGAGAGACTCAGAGAAGACTCCTGAGCCAACACCGCACTCCATCTTTGAGCCATCAGTATAGATAGTTGTATCGAAGGTTCTCGTCACGGCGTCATCATCCCAGTCCCCACTGGGTGGGAATAAGACTTTAAAATCTTTTCTGAGGCTCATTGTAAGAGCGCGGTAGTCATCAGGAGTCGAAAAAATGTCAAGGGAATCAAATTTGTGATATTGTGATTTAGCAACCCAAGAATTTGATTCCTTAATTCTTAAGGCACTTAAGAAAAACGCTTAAGGCATCCGTTGGGCAAGACCGAAGAGCCCCTGTGGTACCAACACTAGCTGTTCTTTGAACCTTTTTTAGTGTATCGATGTTATATGCCTTGTAAGTGCGGGCCACCAGACAATCGAACCATATGTTAGAATTGTCCGTACCACTGTAGTATACGTCCATAAGATCATCTTTGGTTGAAGGCCCACACTTTTTACCAAAGATTTTTCTACAGGCATAAAAAGCTATACAGGCTTTCCTGACCCGTTCTGGGTGTTTATTTTCCAGTTTAACTAAGGGTCTAGGATGACACCTTGATATTTTGCACTGGTTGATAGTGAGAGTATTTGGCCGTTAAGTCGGGGTAGAGTGAAGGGTTGCATCTTAGTTCTGGTAGTAAAAAGCATCAGTTCAGTTTTGCTCTGGTTGACTCCTAGACCACAGCTCGTAGCCCAATTGCTAACTTTTCTCAAAGCCATCTCTGTGATTTCGCTTATCACATCACATCACATCACATCACTTCCCTAACACTAATAATACCAAGTCGTCCGCATACGCAACCACCTACACACCACATCTCTCCAGTTCAACGAGGATTTTTTTCATGACTAAAAGCCATAGAAGTGGTGACAGAACACTGCCCTGGGGTGTTCTTCTATTACTGACGTGTTTTGTCGAGTTTGCATTACCTAACGTGCCATGAATCTTTCTATCCTTGAGCATGGATATTATCCATTCTCTGATGTAGTCCTCTACACCAAAGTCAACGAGTGCCTCAAGAATAGATTCGGCACGTTGTTGAAAGCCCCTTCTGCATCTATGAAGGTAGCTAGGGTATATTCTTTGAAGTTGATGGTTTTCTCAACTGTATGCACTACCTCATGAAGGGCCAGGATGAGTCAAACCGGGCTGAGTCAACCCGGGTTATTGGTACCTGTCTCCATACTATTTCCAATCTACTCTGCCAACAAAAATTCTCTTATCTCCTTTCTATACCTTTTTACTAGTGTTGTGCAATTACGTATTTTACTAGAGCTTCCACCATAGATCAGCATGTCTTCTCATGGTGATTTTGCGTCTAAGATGTGAGCAACTCCTGCGAAGCGCTGTTCTAGGCTCCGTCCACCAATACACTGCATTCATTTTTCGATTGACAACGTTCTTGCTTGGCTTCGAGGCGTCACATGTGAGCCTATTGAATACCAATTCGACTAAATCCCATTCACGTTGAAAATAATTTCCTAAAAAATTTTACTTCGGATTTTGTCTAAGTACTACAGACTTGTCCTAATGTTAATGTAAAATGAGTTGGAAAAAGTTGATACAGTAAAATCAATAGGAACATTAAACTGATGTAACATTTTCTTAAACTGAATGGTTCAAAAATATATAATCTTAAAAGTAACTGCCAAGTAGGCTTATTGACTTGTGTGAATCTTTACAAAAACTATTGAAAATGTTATTTTACAAAAAAGCTTTTTATTAATTTTACTGATTACCTATAGAAGGTACTTTAAAGGGCTCATTTGCCTTAACTTCCAATAAAAAACCTCATTTGGTAATCGTGTCTCAATAAATAAAAAAAAAAAAACTCATATATATCCAATGAAGAGTATGATGGCTATAGAGGTGTGTGTGTATGTGTGATGGGCACAAAACGAAGGAAATCCAAAGAAAATACAATAATTCGTCTGGAACAATGCCAAGCAACATCTCTATTCGAAACCAAGCGTTAGCGACACGGTTCACATGGGAGAAACGGCTAGGAACAATGTCCTTTAGTGAAGCGCTCATACATTCATTTTGTGTGTTTGCCATGAATGGCAGCAGTGTGGTTTATTTTCATTCTTGTTATTTTTTTTAATTCGGTTTTTGTTGTGTCGTTTTGTTATATTGTTTTTGCTGGTTCTTTTACTTTTTTAATGGCGCTGTGTGCCATGTTGATTCCCTGCTGAATCTCCATCCTCGAACCGCATTTTCATCCTTTCTATATTTTTACTTCCATTGCCCTGCATCACAGTGTGCCACCCGGCCCATTCGAATTCGGGTAAATAGAACAGAGTTTTTGAACTGTGAAGAGTGACGTCAGCATTTCTATGCTAAAGTGCATAGAATGTCCTATTGCACCTTAAGGGGATTCCTGCTGCCTGTGCCTGCCTGTTATATTTTGACCTCCTCTCTGGATCGATTACAGAATATTATAGGCACATATAGTGAGCTTTGGTTTTGTGAATGTTAACGACATCAAATAAGGTGATTAGATACAAACAGTGAACAGAATATAGGAGGAAGGCCGGAAAAGTAAAGTGAGCGAGTTCAAGTTGAAGAGTTTTCGAAACGGAAAGCCCAGTGACTTTTTCATATGAGAGTGTAGCTTGAGTGGCATACAGGCAAAGTTGTGACATTTTGAAGATAAAAGATCGATTGTCGTCGCCAGCGAGTGAGGATGAAGACGAAAAGTGCTAGCTGCAAATTAAGCTTAGTTGTTCATTTTTGTTTGGTGCATTGCGGAGTCTATATCTATGTTTATATGTCAATGCAAAATGATATATTTAGAGCAAATTGTGGTAGCTCACATCGTGGTCGTTATGCTAATAGCTTGGTGATGGTTTTTGTGTTTTTTTTTGTATATACTTTTTGAAAACTGGGTTATAAAGTTTTGTGAAAATGTCGAAGTTTATTTCTGATGATGCAATACTATAGTTGTGGGTCTTTGAAGCTATAAAAAGATCCAGTTTGCATAGAAAACGAACACTAAGATGCATTATTAGTGAGTTTACTTTATTCAAATTGAGTCTTGGTTTATTGAATAGGAAATTATAACACGAATAATTGAATTCCTATAATTGTACCCCAATTCTAAATACTTCTTATTTCTTAGAGAATAGAAGTAAGCATTAAGCGATATTGTAAAGATGCAAAAGTACTCTACCAAAAGTATATTAGACAAATAGTTTCAAATTATGCAACTATTCTGCATCCTCGCATCTCTTTAGTTAAATTATTGAAATTTAAACGAAAGAGCTGATGTTCAAACTTTAGAATGGACACTCTATGAAAAGCAGTCTGAAATATTTAGAAGTTCGCTTATACAGCTATGGCTTCTTCTTAGATCTGGGATGTATTGTAAATTAAAAACCATCCATAAAGTTTTTGTAGTTGTAGTTGTTGCTGGGGATGACTTAACATCATGAAACTGTTTTGAAACGCAAAAAATCTTTAGAATGTCTTAACAGAAATGAAAAGCTATTTACAATTTCAAAAAAAACTCTACCAGTTGTGTGAATGGTCTATCGATTTTAGTTTTTTGCAAATACTTTTCGCAAAGTAGGTACTCATAACCAAGTTGAAGAATCTGTTGATAGTGATAAACTTCGATGGGTTGAAAAAAGGAAAAAGTGTATAAACGAAACTGAAATAAACACATAGACTTTTTTCAGCTAATCAGACCTAAATCACCATTGTCAAAGACAAAATAGTGCAGAGTGTAAAAAATGCAGAAAGAAATCGTTTATATACTTAAAGACTTTCTAGTCTAATAACTAAACCTTTAAGAAACCTTACCTTAAGCAAAAACAAAATGTATGAAGATTTGAACAAGTTAAACAAAAAAAACAGTTTTACTTCAGCAATTCGGCAAAGAAACTTTTTATTTGAAGCGATTCCCAAATCTTTCTGGTTTAATTTAAAGATTTTGGGAAGTCGTCAACTCTAAATATTTGTGTAAATTCTCTTGAAACGTATTTTGAAAGACTGTTGTTGCCAGATTTTGATCAAAACACGCCCAAATTTAACCCTTCAAAATGATTTGTTTCTTAAGCTGTACTTTCCTTTTACAGTAAAAGAATACAAAATAATAATGATTTTTTTTTAAATTCAATGAATGCGAACGAGAAGAGAAAAAACATCTGATCTCACCTTTGCCCTTATTTAATTTTGAAAAAAGTCACGACTCAAAAGCCTTCGTGGGGCACAAAGACTACTTAATTGATGTCATTCCAATCGATTTCTATGAGAATGCAACTCCCAAAATCTTATAACTTTCTTGTTATCGTTGAACAAAATGTTTATAATTTTGAGGAGACATTCCCAAATTGTCAGAATATTGTAGCTATCAGACTAGGAATTAAGTTTGGAATCAACAGTATTATAATTTATTTTTAAGTTGTTTTTTGAGCTGGTCTATCAACAAGTGATAAAAAAAAGTTCAACATAACATCCATAACTTTTATATTAGCTAATTGGTAATTGGTCTAATTCGTAGTTGGTCTATTAAGTAAACTCATTTGGATCTATGAAATCTTTTAAATATGAAAGTCATGGTAAAAATAAGTCTTATTATTATTATTATTATTATTATAACTTTATTGACACATAAATAAATTACATAATCAATAACAAACAAATTTAAGCTCTACCTACCAGGGCTTTGAGCTAAATGGTAATAAAATAAGTTAAATAAGTAATTCTAATTTTAAAATAATTTCATTGATATGTTTTATATTAGTGTAGGATATAATTGTTAAAAGTTCTTGAAGGTCTTTTCCAGAGATGGTTCTTGAAATGGAATTTATGTTTTGGCACTGTAGCATGTGTGCTACGGTGAATGTCGGCCTTTCGTCGCAAAATTCGCAAAGTGGGGGAGGTTCTTTGGTGATTAAATGCTTGTGGGTGGTGTTGGTATGTCCTGTTCTCAGCCTTATATACGTTCTGATCACTGATCTCGGTAAGTCAATAGGAAATATTGCCCTTGCAGCGGTAGGATTGATCACTGAGTAGATGTGTTGGTATTCTTGCCATGCATTTTTCAACTTGGTGTTCAAAGAAGATTTCAAATGTTTTGTTAAATCTTTTTTGTTGAAGTGGTAGAACGAGATTAGAGGTTCTTTGAATGCTAGTTTGGCTTCTGCATCAGCGTTTTCGTTTCCAACGATGCCTACGTGTCCGGGTACCCATGCAATTCTTAAATTTCTTTTTTTTGCGATAAGTTTGTCGCGGATATCTGCAACAATACTTGAAGAGTTGTTGATGTTGTGAATGGCATTTATTGATGAAAGGCTGTCGGTAAAGATAATAATTGTTTTCTTATTTTTCACAGTTTGAATGGCTTTTAGTATTGCAAACGCTTCTGCCGTGAAGATTGATGAAGTGCAATGGAGTAGACCCTTACTGATGATAGATCCTTCTTCGGTGACTATAGCGAATGAAGTTCCATCTTTTGTTTTCGAAGCGTCAGTAAACAGAAGTTTCCATCCTAGCCTTAAATAATTTTCCTTTAACTCTAAGAACATTGCATGATAGACACTGTTGTTTGTAGTATCTTTGTTAAATTCTTTGAGATAAGAAATTATAGAGTCACTTGGCAGATCCCATGGAGGGTGGCTGATTTTGGGTTTATAATCTACTGTGATTGGGATGTTCAGCTTTACAGCCGATTCCAGTGATTTTTGAAGAGCTGAAGGATATTTTGGAGATCTTTTTCGTTTTAACAAGTTTTTGATGTCATCGTGAATAGGTGTTGCAAATGGTGATTTAGCCTTTGGTATAATTTGCCAGGTTAAGAATTCGATTCTGTCCGTTAAGTCAGGAAGTCCAGCTTCAGTAAGGATGTTTTTTATGGGTGTTGTACGAAAGGCTCCCAGGCAGGTTCTTGCAGCTGAGTGGTAAGGTGTTGATATGTGTTGCAAGGATGTTTTCGAGCATTTCCCATAAATTGGGAGCCCATAATCAATTTTAGACAGTATTATGGATTTTACAACATTTACAATAGTATTTACGCTACAATTACTTTTTTTTGAGGAGAGATATTTGACTAAGTTAACCCTGGTAGTGAGACTCTTTTTAACATAACAGCAATGATCCTTAAAACTATATTTGGAGTCGAAAATAATACCTAGAATTTTTGAATGGTTAACATTTTTGATACAAATATTGTTTAAATTGACTCCTTCGATATATTTTTCACAATTATGTTTTTTACATATATGTAGAAGTTCACATTTAGAAAAAGATATTTTGGAACCAGACATATCGCCCCATTCAGATAGATTTTCAATTATTCTTGAGAAAATTGTTGCTAAATGTACAAGATCTTTAAATTTAGTAAACAGAATAAGATCGTCCGCATAAAGAACATGATGTATTTGTGAATAACTACGTAAAATACTACTTATTTCGTTAAAGGCTATTATAAATAAAGTTACTGATAATGGCGATCCTTGAGGGATGCCGTTTTTTAAGTTATGTACTGAAGAATATATATTGTTAGTTTTAATGCGAAATTTGCGATTGGAAAGAAAGGATTTGACGTAATCAAAAACTTTCGGGCCAATTTTCCATTTTAAAAGTTGATTTAGGATGACATGGGGGCCAATTCTGTCAAAGGCTTGTTCAAAATCAATTGTGAAGATAGAAACGTGGTTTTTTTCTGAGAGAGCCGAGGATATAAACGAGTCGATGTGTAAAAGTGAGTCTTGAGTGCCTCTACCCTTTTTGAAAGCAAGTTGATTTTTATCAATAAAATTGTTTTTTTCTAGCCACCATGATAAACGCTTTGAAACAATTTTTTCTAGTATTTTTGAAGTGCAGGGAAGGAGAGAGATTGGTCGGTATCCTTTAATAGAAGTGTGATCTTTGTTGGTCTTTGGGATAGGGACGATCGTCGCCACCTTCCAAGTTTGGGGGATAATTCCGTGATCGAGGATGTTGTTGTATAAGGATAACAACCTAGTCTTTAAACAAAATGGGGTATTTTTTAGCATTGTGTAAGGAATTCTATCAAAACCCGGAGTTTTACCCTTTACTGAGCTCAAAACGCTATCGAGCTCTAAAAGATTGATGGGGGATTCAATTAAATTTGCTGAATCTGAAGTAATGTGCTGTGACTTGGGCTTATTAAAACATGTGTTCTTTTCATCAATGTAAATCTGGTTGAAATTTGAATTGTCTTGAGCTTTCTCCCAACATTTTGCAAAACAATCATTTATTTCTATTGGGCAGGTAAGGTTTTTAGTATCTGTTTTAATAAGTTTTATCGTGTGAGGAACAAAGTTGCCTGTAAGGCTTTTGATGTCAGCCCACATTTTTTTGGGGGTTGAGTTTTCATTAATTCCACCTGTAAATTTATTAAAACAAGATAATTTTTCGATCTTTGCCGCTCTTTTGAATTGGGCATTTGCCTTACGATAGAAAATTAGATTGGAGTCATTTGGTGATTTTTTGAATGCTTTAAATGCGTCTTGCTTTTTTTGGCGAAGGTAGGCAAGATTTTGATTCCACCAAGGGACTGTTTTGTGGTGGGGCTTATTTGTTGTTTGAGGGATTGACACATTTGCTGCAGAACGAATTGATTTAATGACACATGCTGCTTCCTTATTGATGTTATTGGAAGTTGGTCTGGCTGAAATTTGTTTAGAGATTTCAGTTTGGAACTGATTCCACTTAGCAAGATCTGTTAAAAATTTGGATTGAGTCTTTGGTAGGGCCAGGTTGTTGCCTAAAAATATTGTGGTAAGGATGGGAAAGTGATCGCTACCGAACAAGTCATCGGAGACCTTCCAAGTTGATTTTTGAGTAAGGTGTGGGGATATGAGCGTGAGATCAACATGGGTAAATGAGCCATGGGTCGAAAAGTGAGTGGGACTTCCGTCATTTAATATTGAAAGCCCGGTGTTGGCTATGAAATTTTCAATTAGTCTACCACGGTTGTTAATTGTTATGGAACCCCAGGAAGGAGACCAAGAATTAAAATCACCTGTCAAAACTATAGGAGTAGAGATATTGTTTAATAGGCTTTCAAGATCGTAGCTGTTAAATTTTTGATCTGGTGGGATGTAAATTGACAAGATAGTTAATCTAAAACTGAGCTCGATTTCCACTGCGATAGCGGATATATTGGAATTAATGGGAATGAATCTGTGAGGAATGGATTTATGAACAAAAAGACAAGAACCTTGTTTTGAAGATGTGTTACATGCTAAATTGTGAAAAAAAGATGCAAACTGTTTCGGAGGGAGCGGTTGTAGGTTGTGTTTTATGTGCGTCTCTTGAAGAGAAATTATATTTGGGCTTAGATCTTTTATTAACAATTGGAGTGCATCATAGTTATTAAAATAACCATTCATGTTCCATTGTAGAATGTTGACATCATTAAAAGCGGTGGAACCTGTCTTCTTATCCATACAATTTAATGTACAGACAGAAGCCAGATTACCACCTGGTGGTTTGGTATTCCCGCGCCCCCATCGGCGATGAGAGCCTCCACCATTCAGGTAGGGACCACCATCGCCGATTGAAGCGCGGGGTGTGGGTTGGTTAATTTAGCTATTAGGATGTGTCATATTCATCATCATCAATATTCATAGAGAAATTTGCATGTGATAAAGAGGAAGAATTTGTAAGAGAGCTGGTTTGGTTAATACTGTATAAACTAGAAGTGGATGTTGTTTGAGTGTTTTTTTGAGTGTTTTCAGTTGAATTTATATTGCCGTCGTTTGCATTGTTTTGCAAATGTGCACTTGAGTTGTTGTTAGGAGTTTGAGTTTTCAAGTTATCAGGGCTTGGTTCTGAGTGCTTTTGGGGAAGTTCTCTTTGAGTCGATTTGAGTTTATCATCATTTGTAGTTTTGATTAAATCAAAATTATTTGTTTTTTTATTTGATTGTGGATTAAGATTTTGTGGTTTTGATGCAATTTGATGATTGAAGGGGTTTTTGTTTGTTGTATTTTCTTTGTTTATAATTATTTGTTCTTTAGAAGAGGAGGAGGTGGAGGGGTTGGATGTGGTCAATTCGTAAGAGGTTTGTTTAATTTGATCAGAGTAGAGATTAGAAGAGAAAGTGGAACGTATTGGGTTCCGCTCTCTGTGGGTGCGCCTAGCTTCAGCTAAGGTGCATTTGTTTTTGGTTTTAATTTCGAGTATTTCTTTGTTTTGAACATACTTTGGACAGGTTTTAGAGGAGGCGGGATGAGGTCCGGAACAGTTTGCGCACATAGTGCGAGTGCAGTTACTATCATTGTGAGGGGGGAAGTTACATGTTTCACATGATGCAGCACGTTTACACCATTTAGTTGTATGCCCGAGAAGCTGACATTGACGACAACGCATTGGGTTAGGAACATATTCAGACATTTTTGTTTTATACCAGCCAATTTCAATTGTGTCGGGGATTTGGAACGAGTCGAAAGTAAAAATCATAAGACCAGATGGGGTAGGAACATGATTTTCTTTTCCTTGCACAAATTTTGTGAATTTGTAAACATCAGTTACATTTTGACTCTTAAGTTCGGATATAATTTCAGCTTCAGGCACATTAATCAAGCAAGGCGCATACGCTATGCCCTTGGAGAGGTTAAGGTTAGCATGAAGCTTAATATCAACCGGGCAAATATTGTCCAGAGCTTTCGATTGAATAAACTTGTCGGCTGTGTTTTGATCTTTTGCTAAAATCAAGATTGAACCGTCTCTTAATTGAGAAATTTTTTCGTAATGAGTGCTTATTGAGTCAATTGTTTTTTTCAAAATGAAAACACTTATTTTGGAGAGGGGTTTGGAGTCATCTTTTGAGGTTATGTGCACAAAACGTGGGTTTTTAATGATTGATTTTTTTGGCAGGACTGGGAAACCACTATCACTAAAAACACTACTAGACGATTTAATTCTTTTTTGTGGGGGAGAGGGAATGGGGTCGGGGGGATCGGAAAGCGAATGTTCGTCAAGAATACCAAATCGGTTGCCCGAAAGGCGATTAGACTTCGGGGCCATCCCGAAAGGAAGGAAAAAAAACTTTATAACTCGTTAAGAGGTAGCGACTTTTTTTTTTTTTTATTAATAAATAAAGTAAGAAATAGGAAAATAAATTGATGAACGGAAAAAATGAGGGGAACGCAAATATCACACTTTACCTCGATAGCACAGGTCTTTGCGGTTGGAAGGTCAGCCGATGACTGAAAAAAAAGTCTTAACTATGCAAATAAATCTGAACAGGTTGGGCACAGAATTCCGAAAATACAAAAAATTCCGAATGCCAAAATCCGGAATGCCAATGGCTTAGTCCAGTCATATAAGCCGAAAAATCAGCAAAATTACGGGAAAAATGGCGGAAAGCTGGATTTTAGTACAAAGCATCCCCATGGCATTCTTAGAAAAGTCCCCATCGATATGAACGGCGCTTACAATCTTACGAGGGGTCAAAGCCTCTCCCCCCAAACGGTTTGGAAGAAATATCTCCCGAATGCTGTATTATTTACAGAAAAAAATGTCAAGGACTAGGTTGTAGCTTGAAAAAATTACCACAAAAATGTTAACCAACCTTTTTTCATAAGAGCTACCGTTTTCTAGATAATCCAGTCGGTAGAGTTACGGATCTTATGTTTCTATATTAAATAAACTTTCTTAAACCACCTTTTGAGGTTGAGTACAAGTTTAGTTTTTCTTGTGTGGTATCCCCCAAAAAAATTACAAAACAATACTAAAAAATATATACAGGGAGTTACTTAAAGGCTTTGGAAAAGTTTCTCATCGATTTGGGCTCCACTACATTAATCATACGGGTTCGAAGGTCACGGAACATGGTATTTTGTTTATACAGGGTGATTCCCATAAAATGTGACAAAACCCTACAGCCAGCGTGTATGGTAGGTTGAAAAAAGAAGAATAAATGTATGGAAGGGACGTTCTATTCTCCCCTGTGTAGCCCAGAGGCACAATTTTCTAAAAAAAAAAATGTATTAAACAGAAACAAAATATTTAAAAAACAACGGTAACACTTCCATTGCCACACTATAGCTTTTTGTAAGGCCGAAAATCTCGTCTGTTATATTAAATTTAAATAAAGTTGTTTTTTAGTGAACAGTTTTTGAAAAATTAATTTTCACAAAATTTTGAAAAAAAAATAGTAAAAAATTTTAGAACTATTTTTTTCAAATTTGCACTCTTTTTATTTTTAAAATTCAAAGATTTTCTGTTTTGACTTTAAACTAATATTAGCATTTAATTTTGAAAATAAAAATAGTACTTTATCACGTTATCTAATGTCGTTTTCGATTGGACGTTCGGAATACGCCTTTTCTACTCCATTTTCACTCCATCTACTCCAAAAGCTCGGAGTATTTTTTCTGTTCCCGATTTGAAGGAGGAGTAGATTTGGAACACACGCATACACATACAGTTTTTCGTCGAACTACTTGTCAAAAGTGATGAATTCTTGAAGAAGCCATTTTATAAAATGTGTGCGTGTAAATTTGACAACATACTGTTTTCATATTCTATTGGAATCATAAAGGAGTAGAACAACCAGAAAATCCAATCGAAAACGACATAAGTCTAAGCAAATACAATCGACTTATTCTATCACAATAAAATATTTTAAGTCTAATGTAAGTACTAAGTACTCAAATCAACAAATTTAGAAATCAATTAAACTAAAATAACTGGGATAAATATCAGGAGAGGAAGCGTAGAAAGGCATGTCTCAGTGAAAATTTACTTAAGTTTAAGTAACATGTGTTAGAATTATTGGCCTTACTCCACATTCTACCGTCCGTATAGTCAGTACGATGGTATTGCAGTTGAAAAAGCGTCGTAGTTCGTAAATCAAAAACAATGTAGGTTGGTAATAAAACCGATCATGTGGGAGTAAACAGAGGCATGGAGGTTCTTTGTTTAAGGCATTGCGGTCTTCCATCGGTTGTGGTCCCTTGCACGCTCTTTCCAGTCATCGAGACCAAGCGCTATTGCGTCTGTAACCATCTGCTCCCTGTAGCGGAGGTTCGGCGTTCCTAGTCGTCTCGAACCTGGGGGCTGGGATTTTCTTGGCTGGGGTGTTGTTGTACATTCGCTCGATGTGGCCGAGCCAGAATAGTCGCCTTGTTTTGGCTCCTTGGAATACATTCACATCTTGGTACAGCCGTACAATTCATTGAATCTTGTCCTCCAATCGCCCTCTTCGCATATAGGACCAAATATGTATCTGCCGAAGAATTTTTCTCTCGAAAGTGCCCAGTATCAATTCTCCTTTTTTACTTATCGTCCAGCACTCAGCGCCGTAGAGTAGAACCGGTAAAATTAGCGTTTTGTATATTGTGCACTTTGTCTTCCGAGAAAGAAGTTTTGAACCCATTTGTTTGGCCAAACAAAAGCAGCAGCGGTTCGCTAAGGTAACTCTTCGTCGGATTTCCACTAAGGTGTTGTTCGTGGAATTGATGTTTGTTCCGAGGTAGGTGAACTCCTTGACTACCTTGAAATTACTGCTACCAACACTGACGTTTTTTCCTAGGTGATGGACAAATGGGGCTTTGTTTGTTGTTAGTATATACTCTGTTTTGTCCTCATTCACTACAAGACCAACGCGTTTCGCCTGTTCATTATTAGCTGTAACTGCTTCAAGTACAGCTCGCTTCGAGCGGCCGATGATGTCGATGTCATCCGCATAGCAAAGCAGTCGAGCAGACCTGTTGAAGATAGTGCCTTCCATGCTAACACCACTCTTGCGCACTCTCTGCTTCCGGAAAAGGTTGAAGAAATAACATGATAACGTATCTCCTTGTTCTGAGCTCTGCACTGCACACGTCTTTTGTAACGTTATGTGGCACAGCTGCCAATAGAAGCTCTTGACGACTTATACTACCATATGCGGCTTTGAAGTCAATGAATAGGTGGTGGGTCTTTGCTTGAAATTCATTGGTCTTTTCCAGGATTTGCTTCAGTGTGAAGATTTGGTCTATCGTTGATCTGTCTGGCCTGAAGCCACACTGGAACGTGCTGATCATGGTGTTGCAGAAAGGTTTTAGACGCTCACATACTACGTTGGATAGGATTTTGTAGGCAACATTAAGCAGGGATATGCCTCTGTAGTTTTTGCAAGACATAGCATCGCCTTTTTTGTAGATGGGGATATGGAGCTATTTGGCCAGTCATGGAGCATATGGAGCTCCTCCCACACTAGGTTAATGAGTTGGTGCATGCTCCTTACAAGGATCTCCTCCATACTTGAAAAGTTCCGAAGGGAAGGCCATCCGAGCCAGCGGATTTGTTGTTCTTAAGATTGTGGATGGCTTTCTTAACCTCTTCAGTACTGGGACTAGATCTTCATTGACTGGTTTCATACTTCTTTGTTCTTGTGTCGCTTTCTTTAAATAATGTCCATTAAGCAGTGGCTGAAAATGCTGCTTAAACATGTCTATAATTCCCTATGCTTCGGTGAATGTAGGTTCCTTTCGCTTTTTTAAAGAGTTTGCGTGCCGGTCCTAGAACCGGCGGATATTGGTGGTGGTGCTAGACTCCTCGAGATACCTGAACTGAGGGGCTGCGGATGCTCTTTTCTTTCTGTGCAGAGATTTTTCTCTTCGTCACTCTTCTATTGCTGCTCTCGGTTTCCGTTACAGCATTTGCATTCGTGCATTTTCCGTCTCCTGCATCAATACCGTGCATTCATCATAATACCGCAGTTTCTTTTTTTCTGGGTGGTTGAATGCCCATGGTGGTCTCAGCCGTCTCCTTAATGATGTCGCGATACTAGTTCCACTGGTTGTTGACGTTTGTGGCTGGGGCTACGAAAGAGAGTTTCCCGGTCAATTGCTCTTTGTAGTCTCTAGCTTTCTGAGATGTGCTATAAGGCATGCACTATTGAATTTCTTCCTTTGGGTGGTCTTCGTTTTCTTTTCGTTGGACAGTTGGGCTCTGAGCTTTGCGCCTCGGAAAGTTCGCACGTCCAAGATGTTCGATGCGTTCCTTGCGCCAATTAGCACGTGGTCGATTTTGTTGGCAGTTCGAACATCTGGAGATCGACAGGTTGCTGTGTGTATCTTTCGCCTGGGGAACTTAGTGCTAGTTATCACCGTATTACGAGATGCAGCAAAGTTGATTGGTCGGAAGCCGTTATCTGTTGTCGTTTCGTGGAGGCTGTGCTTTCTAACTAATTACCAAAGATATCTTCCTTCCTGACTTCAGCATTGAAGTCTCCGAGCACGACTTCGACTTCGTACTCCAGGAGGTTGTAAAACTCCGATTTTACAATTTTAATTTCATTATTTTTTTACAAAATGGCAGCCAATTCACATTGTATGTACATTAAGGTGGTCGTTATATGGATTTTTTTTTGAGATTATATATTTGGATGGGCCTAAATCAGTTCCAAATGAAGAATAAAAATTCTTTAATTTTTTTCAGATTTTTATTTTTATCCCCTGTTGTCGCTGTCGGGGGTTAATTAATTTGCTTATTATTTTTGCATATAGTTACTAGAAGATTCAAGTAAAATCTGCAGAGCATGAAAGTTGGAAGTAGACAAGAAAAAAATCCCACCAGACAGAGGTAATAGTCTTCCCTGCTTGGACAAGAAGGGTAGTTTTATAAAAAAAAACTACATCAAATAGAGACAAAAATTCACAAACAACGGCAACATTTACAGTATTGTTTTGTAACTTTTTGGAAAGTCAGAATTTTATTCTTATATTGTTTATTTCCAAAGACCACAAGGCGGTGGAATGAAGTACCTCGTGCCATAATGGTTAGTGCGTAGGACTGTCATGCCGAAGGTCTGGATTCGATTCCCAGCCGTTGCCAGCTAAAAACAGAAATGTTTTTTCCGAGGTACTGCCCCTTGCGAGAAACTGACAAATCCTCCAAGAGTATACTTATCTTGAATAATTAAGTAGGTCCTCTTCATTTCTGCAAGAAAATCGGACCTACCGAATGGACCATATATTATGTATGTACGTCGGCATCGTAGTAGCAGCCTTTTCTTTAAAAAGGAAAATATCAGAGATTGTTCTTTTGGGTCATAATAAAGATTCCATCATCCAATTCCAGTTTATATTTTTATTTTAAATTAATTAAAAAATAAGTTCATGTATTCACGTGAAATCTGTGCAAAAAGTATAGATTTGAGTTTGCCAAAATGGTATTCCTTCCAATAGCAAATCAAATTGAATCCTTTAAATTTAAAGAATCTTTTCTCTCCCACTAGAAGACTAAACTTAATTCACTTCCTCCCACACAGTTTTGAGAATAGTCCCATAAAACTTCATATATACTTTCATGATGCCAAAGAAGGCAAGCCAACTACAACAGTGGTCCCTTTTTTTGAATGATGGTGACAAAAATCACTTCCCATTCCCAAATTTAATACAAAACTAATGAAATTGAAGTATGATTTGTGTGTGCTTATTCCAGTTGAAATGCCTATATTTGTGATTGGTTAATATGAGAGTCTCGAAATTTTGGTCGGAATAAGCTTCTAGGTTGCCTAGTGACATTTGCTATATCAGACTGTGATTTAGTGACTTCTGCTTTCTCACATGTGATTAAGTCAGATATATAAGAATATTATGTAATTGATTTGGATAATATAAAGCTAATTTTAATTTTTAAATTTCGTGCCATATTTTGACCTATTTACAATTTGGAGCGCTCATTTTGCGCACCTAAATAAATTTGTGTATTGAATTTGACGAGGGAAATGATTTTAGTCGCCGAACATCAACAATGTCCCCACTGTGCGACGGACGAGACGCCTTAAACGAAACGTCTAATCAATTAGATTGTGGAGTGGCTTTATTCATACCAATTATCCAACTGAATGAAAATACATGCATTCAAATTAAATGTCATCCATTTTTAAAGTATAACATTATGGAGCCAGAAAGGAGTATGCATTGAATAAACTTTTCTTATGTTTCTTTTTTTCCTTTAAGGATTATTTATTTAATGCACAAAAATTGTAGGTTTTTGGAAAATTTGTGCCAACAAAATGTTTATCTTGTTTAACCAAATGCGGCTGGATAGTTTTGTGACTTTCTTATGCATATATTTTCGTTTTATGTTTTTTTTTTTTAATTTAAAAAGGAAAACAAAAACAAATATGAAAATGAAAATTAGTTTTGGCTATGTTTGTCTTCTTTTTTTATTTTATTTTATTTTATTTTTTTAAAATAGAATGTAAATTGAATCACGTGTATTGTCTTTTTTCTTTGTCTCTATCTCAGCTGGATGAAACTTTTCCATTTGACTATTGAAAATGACAGCACGTATCCTTGAAAGTTGTCAGGATAAACAAAACAAAATAATATTATTCGGACGCGGTGTGTGAGAAAATTAATATAAATTAATTATTATTATTTCTGCGGCACTTTTATGAGAAACTTTTAAAATGAAATTTTGAACATATTGTCATTGTTATTCCGAAAACATTATATGGTTTCACGCGATATTTAACTTCAAAGTACAGAAAAGGACAAATGCAATGCAGCATTTGAACATTGACTACCTTCTCAACATAAATGTGTCATGTGGCATCATTGAAAAGCTTAATCGTCTCAAACCCAAACTTGATCATACCTTGCGCCTCTATAAAGACCTTTTTGTTTCTCCAGTTTCGCGAATTTCCAGCTGTGAGTAGGAAGTGATGGATTCGAAAGCTGAATTGTCTAGGAGTATTTCGTCCATACAGGAGATTTCAGCCGGGATCCAGGTACGTGCCCTTGGCCTGTCCTCCTTAGCAATTACCTCAAGCTTCGCATCTGGCCAGACTTCTAGCCTGCTGATAGCCAGCTTAGAGATCGCTCTATCTCTGATCATCGCAGGCGATGAGTTTGACCCTGGTGTCAACCGCCATCACTTGTGATTGGAGGTGGTCCTGGGTTATCCCTCATTATACTTAAGAAGCCAGCCGAGAGCTTCAATTTCACCACCTGCCAATATCAGAAGAGATCGTACCATCAATATTACTTCTATCATATAACCGCAGCTATACGATTTATCTTTTAGAACATCTCTAAAAGATTTCATTGGGGGGTTTGAGGGGAGTGCTGGTGTTAAGCACTTTTGATCGTTTGGCGTAAGGCATGGTGCCTTCAATAGACCGTTGTCGCTTTGACGTGTAGTCGCCGCTGGTCTGGTGTTTAGCTAACAAGCTCTTAGCTCATCTTGCTTTCGCTTCCTGCTTTGAGTCACTTCCAACCTTCAGTCTCGCACAAAAGATCTTCGCAATCCTCTCAGCATTCCGCTTATCTTTGTAAAAGGACCCACCAGGTATAAGCTTACGCCTACCCCCGTTAGGACCCATGAGAGCTGCACTCTCATTAGTGGTGGAAGGGCCATGCTTTACGATCCTTCCGCCACTGGAATGGGGGTGTGAAGTTTGGGGTGGATTACTCTCCGTAGTAGTGGAAGGGCCGGCCATGCTTCACGATCCCTCCACTACAGAAGTTGGGTATTACTACCTTCCTCTCACTGTTCTTTTTGTCAGCAACTGGACCATGATTTCTCACGGTTTCGCCACCAACAGAGGTACAGCAGATGACTTTTCAGTCGCACTTCCGGCCGAACTTGACAAAGAACCCGACTTACCAATGACTTCATCTGAAAAATTATTCATTTAGTTCTCACGAGTATCGAAGAAGAGAAGGTCACTCTGCACAGAGATCCGTATATGCAGAGAAGGCTGGTTAATTTGAAGATTACCAGCTTGTCCAAATACTCAGTTAGCGAATGGGCTAATATTTGAACTGGGTCCTCAGCCAGGCTGATCATTGGCACGGGTCATATAACTCCCTGATCCACCCCAATATAGGGAAATTGAAAAAAGGTAAAGACATGATGATGTGGGGAGCGTCAGACAGCCTCATCGCCGTTCTGCCGAGAAGGAAATGAGGGAAGGAACACCGAACAGCTTTTTCGCCGTACCGGTGAGGGAGGAGGAGATGACAGACAGCAGCATCGCAGTACTGCCTAGGAGGGAATATATGATTGGAATCGCCGGACAGCTTCACCGTCGTACCAACGAGGGAGGTTATCCATTGGACAGCATCATCGCCGTACCGACGAGAAAGGAATGTCGGACAGCCTTGTTGCCGTACCTCAGAGGGAAGTGAAAACACGTTGGGAAGCATCTCGCCGTTCCGCCGAGGAAAAAGGGGGAAGGATGGAGGGAAGGAGTTTGGAAAGCACCCTTTGTTTTCATTACTCATCTCAAGAATCATTGACCCTACTCAGCTTCTACAACTCGACAAGTTCGACGCTTAGGTAGAAGTTGTTTGGCCCATAAGCATGCTGGTCCAGGACTGGAAGATTTAGAATAATTTTCAACCCTGCTTGTGGCATAGACCTCTGTGCCCCCGTTTTTGAGATTAATTTTTTCAACAGCCTTCCACCACACGATAGAACCATAGGTAAGTATGGGACGAACAATCGCCGTGTACATCCACTGGATGACCTTCGGTCGCATACCCCACCTTGTACCAAAAGTTCTTTTGCATGTGTAGAAAGCACAAACAGCATTGTTTGCCCGATCCTCAAGAAAGGCGATCCTCTGGACTGCACCAACTACAGAGGCATCAGTCTTCTTAATATCGCCTACAAGATCTTCTCTGCCGTACTTTGTGAACGCCTGAAGCCATTCGTCAACAACCTGATAGGTCCATATCAGTGTGGGTTTAGGCCAGGGAAGTCCACCATTGACCAAATATTTGCACTACGGCAGATATTGGAGAAAACCCAGGAGTTTCAAATCGATACCCACTACCTTTTCATCGATTTCAAAGCCGCGTATGACAGCATTTATTGAGACGAGCTATATAGAGCAATGTCTAGTTTTGGCATCCCTGCCAAACTCGTCCGTTTGTGCAGGAGAATGCACGCTGCTCCATCAAGGTTGGCAAAGACCTCACCGACACCTTTGATGTCGAAAAAGGTTTTAGGCAAGGCGACGCGCTGTCATGCGACTTCTTCAACATCGTTCTTGAAAGAATAGTGCAAAATTCTCACGTCAACACTAGAGGCACAATCTTTCAAAAGTCCGTCCAGTTACTCGCTTACGCTGACGACATTGACATAATCGGACGAACAAAGCGTGATGTCAGTGGTGCTTTTGTGAGTATTGAGAAGGAAGCCAAGCCTGCGAACGATACCAGTGCTGAGATCAAACTTGCCAATCGCTGTTTCTTCGGGCTAAGAAGGCAATTGAGAAGCAAAGCCCTCTCTCGAGCAACTACACTGTCCCTGTATAAGACACTTATCATCCCGGTCCTGATGTATGGTACAGAGGCATGGACACTGCTAATGGTGAATGAGAACGCGTTAGGCTGTTTCGAGAGGAAAATTCTCCGGGTGATTTTTGGTCCCGTCTGCATAGATGGGGAATGGAGAAGAAGATACAACCACGAACTGTGTGGGGCTGTACAGCGACACTGACCCAGCCACAAAAGTGAGAAGCCAACGACTAAGATGGCTGGGTCACCTAGAGCGAATGAACACCAATGCTCCGGCCCAGAAAGTCTTTGAATCCAACCCCGTGGGACAACGCAGTAGAGGTGGACAGCGTAAAAGGTGTCGCACGCAAGTGGACGAGGACCTCAACCAACTTGGCGCGCGAAACTGGAGACAGGTAGCTAGAAACCGAGTCGACTGGAAGAAGCTTGTTGGTTGAAGTCCTGGTCCACCCCGGACTGTAGCGCCACCTTAAGTAAGTAAGAAAGCACAAAGTGCTCTTTTCATTCACGCCGATTACAGAATCCGACGAATGAGCTGCGGAAAGAATCTGACTCAATTTTGACATTTGGCTCACAGTAAAAATGTCTAAATTGAGTCTGATTCCCTGCGCAGTCTATTAGTCGGATTCTGTAATCGGCGTGATTATTTTTTCTGTGTTCCGTTCCATGTTAGCTTGGGGTCAAAATTTCCTCCAAAGCATTTAGCTGCTTTGGAAAGTTTCAGAGGAGACTCATTAAGCTTAGGAGTCGTAAGGTCCTCTAAAATACTTTTCTTCGTAAACAGAGCTACATAGTTCAGTTTTTGCAGGATTAACCCTTAGACTGTTTCGTGCTGCCCAAGAAGATAGTTGTTGATGGTGGTTATAGATACTTACCTGATATCAAAATTACAATGTCGTCTGCATAGGCCACAATTTTAATGCCTTGATTCCCTCAATATTGTAAGAATTTTGCTAACAACGAGAACCCAAAAGAAAGGTGAAATTACCACTCTCTGTGGTGTGTCTCTTGTTATTGTTTTCTCAACAATAGTATCGCCAAGTTGCGAGTTTATGATTCTACCATTTGTATAAATCCAGCTCACAATGGCAGATTCAACTCCAACCTCTTCCAGACTCCGTTTTTATGTTGTTAAACGCTCTCTCGATGTCCAAAAATGTTGCCAGGGTGTGCTCGAGACTTTTCTCAATTTGTGAGACGACTTCGTGCAACGCAGTCTCTATTGACTTACCTCAATATGAATATGGCCGTTCGTTACAAGTCTTTCTAGCTTGTTTGAACTTGATCCAGGTTTCCTCAGTATAGGGTTTGCTCTATAACAACGGAAGCTTACTTTTCTCTAAACCTGATAACCTCTTTGAAGCTGAAATCAAACCATCAACTCTCTTTCGGTTTGATAGATTTTATCCTATGCGAGATAAAGTTTGTGACCCATATCTACACTGGAGTCTACGTCACTATAGACGAAGCATAGTGACCAGTTTAAGTCCCTGAAGAAACTGTTGAGGTCTACCCAGTTGGCTTTCCCGGTTCTCTTAGGGGTTTTTCTCTTTTGTTGGCACGAGAAATTGGCAGATATGACACAATGGTCTGATGTGCCTAGAGGAGATAATTCATTAATTTTGTATTTATCAAGTCAGAGGTAAGAAACATGTCTAGCGTGTTGGTGGTTAGACCTGCAACGTCAGGGGTTCAAGTTGGCTCGTCGACAAGCTGAGTTAGGTGGTTTAACTCAGCAAAGATCTCAACATACCTTCCTTTGGGTGTTGTGTGGCCAGAATAGTGAAGCCAGGAAGAATTGTGTACCTGTGAGCAACAATTCTTTGAATGGACAGAGCATCAAACTCGTTAAAAGTTGAGTTTCTTTCCAAATTTGGGCTTATTTACCGTAAATTTTAACCATGAAATTAAAGTTTGTGTGGGAACACAAACCGTATTGTGGTTAGAGTTGGTATACAACATCTTTTCTTATATGTTCGGCAAGACCATGGTGGGGGAAAGATAATGGCACCAAATTATACCCATTTATATTAAATTCCGAATGATCAGAATGTTCACCTATCTGCCCTGTTTTTTACAGATGTACGCGGCATAAGTCCACGAATGTTGCTAAATTCGACCCTGAACTTACCAAATACCAATCATCAAAATAATCAGAAATATCGAAAACTCAAGTCAGACACTATCTCAAAGTGAAGTTAACGAATGCAATCTTTTGATTGAATCCAATAAATTATATTTAATGATTGCATTCACAGAAGATTGCATTCTTTTACAACCCTTTCTATATGGATCAAAGTTGGTGTTGCAAAAACCTAATCTTTGTGCGTTTTAAATCCTTTTAATAGTACGTACTCATATTCGTCCTCAAACTTTATCAAAGAAACCCTTCTACGTCTCGTTTCTTTTTTTTTTTACAATTTCTTACATGTTTTAATTTAAGTTTATGGAAAGGTACTTACCCATGCAAAAGTCAAACAAAACCCATAATTATTCTTCTACTTCTTAAAATGATGTTGACATTTTTCATAAACACAACAAAAAAAAAAACACAAAAATAAATTCTAACTCTTAGGCTAATTGGCTTTTATCCAACACTAATTTGTCTGACCACTTTATTAGATTACGTCAGATTGAAAAGATTAAATGAGGGTGGGGACTGTGGGGACACTTAAAAACGGCTTAAGATTCTTAATCTAATCGTTTAATTTTTTTTGCCTCTTTTCTTTTATTTTATTACAGGGCGTAATAATTAGAGAAGTTGACGAAGGAACTCGTTGTGAGGAATGCAAAGCAGACTGCACTGGATTTGTGTCGCACGAATGGAGGTAAGTGAATTGAATTTTTATTTTTTTGTTTTTTGTTGTTTCATTTTACAAAAACGGAAGTGTGTGAAGGTTTTTTGCATTTTGCTTACTTCATGTATCTAAATGCAAATCTGAAATAGAATTTGGTGTCAAGATTTTTTTTTGTAGGTTTATTTGAAAAGAAAAGTACTTTTTTCAGTACATATACACATTTCGGCAGGATACTCAAAAAGGCATTAAGGATGCAGCTTTATTGTTGGCATACTGCCCTTAAGGGATTTATTTGTGTCTTGTCTAGGGAAAACTGCAATCTAACAGATTTTTTTTATCTTAAGCATCCGAGCCACTATTTTTGAAAGTTGTGTTAAAAAATTTTTGTTGTAGTTTTTCATACCTACAAATTTTGACAGTTCATTTACCACTTTTCTTTCACTTGACCGTGCTTATACCCCATGACGTGGAATCAATAACCACATAACCATTTCTGATGGAATAATAATAAATTACTCTATGATCCTCCAGGTGATGCCATTATTGAAATATAAACAAACGCTGATACTTTCTGTCAATTTGTAAAGTTAAAAATACAACAACAAATTAGTACATATCTCATGTTCACAAAATAAGCATTGTTTATCTTTCCCAAACGAGGCACTTATTTTGTCGTTCATCATCAATGCACACAGATGGCGTTGTTCTCAGGCGAACAGCACACTTCAACACTCAACACACACCGCATTGACTTTTACTGAAATAGTTTCCGCTGGAAAAATTATTGTGTGTCACTAAAAAATAAAAAGTAAAAATCTTTGCTTTTCCGCTAAAAGACAATGGCAAATAAATTGAACACTTTGTTCAACATTCACAATATATACTATGCCATGCCTCCACTTTGTGTACCGTTATTATGCCGCGCAATATGTGTGTTGTCCTCATCTCTGTACATTGAAGCCTTTTTATGGCTTCCGCGCTTCGAGTTTATTGCATTTTATAGTTATTTTTGTATTTTTTCCGTTAACAAAAGTGGCTAATTGACTTTGCCTTTGGCCAATTACTCGTGTGTCCTATATGTGAAAACGAGAGCCAAGCGAATACTTTGCTTTAAAAAGCTCAAAGCAAAACCAACGTCCGTCGACGATGGCAATATGGTGCGGTCGATAAATTGACTCTATGCGTGTGTCCTTGGTGATTTCTTGTTTTTTTTTTTCTTTTTAATAGAACAACAACAATAACAACACCGACGACAAAAAAAGGATACATCAGTCTGGTTTTTTGATGTTTCCCTTGACAGCAGCCAGGCGAGTTTGTCTTTTTAATTTTGGTCAAACTGTAATAAGGATTTATTCGCATTGAAATCATCCTTATATACCTACCTAGCTTACTCGTACATTGTATCCTTGTTAAGCTAAAATAAACAGAGGACGTCTTTGTAAATCATGAACATAATGGAAGCGTTTATTTTTAAACTCTTTCATTTGACATTCGTTTTTGGTTTTTAAAAAGATACTTAGGTACATAGTTATTTTTGGGTTTCCTGAATTGCCATGTCAGAGTGCTTAAAAAAGGATTGTTATTTTCTTGAATTAAAGGATTTATTTTCGAGATAACTCTAATTTTGGGTATAGGTTAGGTAGTTGGTAGCTTATAATTTCTGGTATGAATGGCTTTTTTTTTGTCTGTTGAGACAGTGATAACCAAGAGGGAAATGTCTTCATTTTTTTTGTTCGCTGTGTTTGCTTTAGATTTTTAGATTTAATTGAGTTAAAGGGTCAGTATTTTATCGTTTATTTTTGCCTTTGGAAGATGTGTAGATAAAAGGTTGGTGCGATAATCACATTGTTTGTTGGCATTTGTGGAGTGTTTTTATCTTTTAGATTCTTCTTCTCTTGACAAAAAAAAATTAAAATAGTATTTCTTTTATTAGCTTAATTCCATAGGGACCATTATTGCAGACATTTTTTCCATGAAGGGGAGAGTGACACGGTTTTGAACCTGGGGTACTTTTGACCAACACTAATCGACCTTCATCTCAATTTCGAAGATTTTGCATTTTTTCACCTTCAATAGAATTTTACAGTTGATAGCTTGACAGATATGTGACAAACTACAATTTTGATGGCAAGTGTAAATTTTTACCCAAATGTCATCCAATTGCCCTAAAATCACTTTTTTTCCAAGGTTGCAGGTACTTAAGAAATTTCTAGTTTCTAAGCCTTACGTAAATGGAATTTGACAATTGTTGATGGCTTAAAACATGCGGGACAAACTATATTCTGACCTAAAAAGTGGATCTAAGTGTCATCCAATTGCCCTAAAATCACATTTTTCCGGAGCAGTAAAAAAACTGTGAACATTATCACATATGTAGAGGTTTTTTAATTCATACGCATTTTATTGTTCGATAACACTACAGTTAATATCGTGTGATCATCAGCGTGAAAGATCATTCATTTTTTTGCTCTTCCGCTCTCCGCTTGAACATTCATAGTATTCGTGGGTCAAGTAGAGCAATCGTCAACGTCTGACGATAAGTAATATGTTGACACCAAAGGGTATAAATTGTGTTGATTGGGATGACACGTTATCGCATTTTTAAAACTACATTGACCGAATAGTCCGGGAGCCGATCGTAAGTTCACCTCTCATCGCGGCCACGCAAAAATTTGATGCCAACCGATAGCTTTAGTACAAACAATTACAAAACTACTGGTCGGACAAGCTTTTTCTGGTTGCAATGGTTAGAAAATGCACTTTTCAGGTTGCATTTTCCGCTAAATGTACCTACAATATAAGCAACTTCTGTAAATTGGGTATCAAATAAAAGTTAAGACTGTCCTCTACACCCCGTACGCCGTATTACAACAACAACAAACACGAGAGAATAATTTAAATAACACTAACAATCAGGAATATATGTACAATTATAAGCTTGAAAAATTTTACTAGCTATTAAACAATTATCAAATGAACACACAACATAGAACAAATTTTGACGTTTTACAAGTGGGGATCACAGGATCCACCATCTTCCATTGATTTTGTCACCATGCACAGAACGGTCAGTTTAAAATTGAAAACGCTAGTGATATTGCTTTTAATATGTGTACTGGGGACACAGTCTACGTTGGCAGTATATTGACGATGTTTTTGGTGACGTTAAACTTAAACATAACAATACCTTCATTTTCACCGACATGGTGGGTGTCCTTCTTGTCCTGAAGACTCTGACCTGCTGGTGCTAAAGTATAATAAATATATATTTATTTTATTTTATTACCAACTAAAACTAAATATTAAACCAGTGACTGTCTGTGTCTCCATGTTTCAGTGTAAGTTAGGTTTTCCCTTTTAATTTTTTTTTTTAACTTGTACTCCTTTTTTGTTAATTCTTCTTTCTTAGAAAATCTTTTTCAGTGCAAAAGATTCCGAAACACCCTGTATAGTGATTTGCTTTAAATTTACCATATTCATAGTTTTGATCATGCATGCATATTTTTATGATGAGGAGATTTTTTATGATTTTTTGACATATCAATTTTTTGATTATACCCCTGACCACAAAAATTGATTTTTTGACACTTTTTGTGGGTGTCTAGCTGGGTGTGGTGACACTTTAAACGTCTGGGACCCCAAAATTCTTAACCAAAGCGTAGTTCTCTTTAGTTTAAGCTTATATAAAAGTGGTTATACCCCCTACCCAAAAAAATCCATAAAATCACCGTTTTCAACCCCCTTTCTCCAGCCCTGGCGACAAAAGAATCATGCCAGACGACTGGATTTGAAACTAAGGCGCAATAACCTCAACATAAACGTTCGTGAACTTTGGTTATACCTCCACCCATACAATTTGCTCTCAGCTCTTAGACTAATATGTTTGATCCTTTACTTTGAGTTTCTGTGATTTTTGGCCCAAACTTCTGCCAATTTTTTTTTTTTTTGATATGAACTTTGACAAAACTTTGGACTAAAATGCGCAGAAATGCACAAAAATACAAAGTTAAGGAATAGTCCTAATATTTCAGATGAAAAATTGACAGTTTGTTATATTTTGGTGTTGCATTTTATTTGAAAATGAAAATAGAAGAAATTACCGTCGAAATGAACTGAAGAACACAATTATTTGGAAACCTTAGCACCATAACGGACGACATGAAAAAACAAAAAAAAATCACATCAAACGAGAAAAAAACTGACTTAAGATTCTGAACTGTTTTTTTTTTCTAAATTTATTTTGACATCTTTTTGATAAAACTCTCCATATTTTTATTGCAATCACTTCGTTTCTGATTTCGTTCTCGAGTTGGAGTCCCCAGAACACAGTACACAAATCTATGGTATTATACTGCGCACGTTGTCAAAACTGAAATAAAAAATGGCTGTGAACGTGATGACAAAAACACAAGTAAGAACGCAATAAATTAAAATTGAGATTGTCAGAAATAAAAAATGGATATGAACGTGATGACAAAAAAACAACACGTAAAATAACCACAGTATACAAATCTAGCGTACTATAATACTGCGCAGGTTGTCAGTCGAAAATAAAAAATGGCTGTGAACGTGAGGAAGAAAACACACGTCAAAACAACAACAAATTAAAATTGAAACTGTCACAAATCAAAATGGCTGGGAACTAGATGACTTAAATACACGCAAAAACAACAACAAATATTGACATTTGACACAAATTTTAATATATGCGCAGAAGAAACAAAAATCAAAACTTTAATGATATTACCTTTAATAGGTGAACCGTGACCCCAGAAAGTTTTCGTTTCACCTCAGCAGCGACTTTACTGACGACAGTATTCTGAAACGAATTTCAAACAATGAAAGTATATGAGGATATACACAATGAAGCGTTTCTCGTTGTCACGTCAAGCTAAGGATTCGAAAAATTGAAAAAAATATGTGACGAGACGACGATTTTCTTTTTTGACAGCTTATTTATGTAATGAAAGTATTTTTTAAAGAAAAAATACGATAATTTAAAATTAAAAGATAAAGTAATTCTAATCTGTTGTCTTTAAAGCTTTTTGTGATAATTTTATTATTTTTTATTTTTAAGAATCTGAAGTGTAAAAAAAAACAGTTCTAGTTGTAAAAAATCTCGCCGCATTGTGAATTGGGAAACGATTTTATAACTAGAAAAAGACGACAGCGAATCACGTCACGCTCTCGTCTCGTTTTCCCGTGTCGTCGCATTGTGAATCAGGCTAATGGATGTTTTTTTTGTTATTTGAGTTTTATTGAAAACAAAATTGAAGAAAATAATTGTATAGAGCAAGAAAATGAATAAAAAAACAAACAAATTCCATTTGAAAATGGAAAATAAGACCGTGGGTGTTTTTTCCTTTTATTTTGGGAAAGAAGGCCCACGGGCTTTACTACCGCGAGTATTTTTCCACTGCACCTATTTTGACATCTGATATTTGAAAGTCTCCATATTTACCCGCAATCGTTTTGTTTATCTTTTCGCTGTTTTTTTAGGTGACCACTAGCACTAAATACTATACGTAGTAGTTTAGTTTGGTTATGTCAATTATATTCGTTCCCTATCTGTCAAGTAAGACTGTGAAATTCCCTACCTGTCAAGTAAGAGTGACAATTATTTATGTCATAACACTGGCAAAATTATGGAATAAATAAATCCCTTAAGCTGCACTTACACCTTCGTTGTTATCGTCCGTGTACGTTGTTCGTTGTTGCCCGTACGCGGAACAACGAAGGTGTAAATGATAACACCGAACACGAACAACGAAAGAATTCTAAGCCGTTTTGAATTTTGGATGAACTTTACTCGTTGTTCGTTTTTTGTGGAACAACGTTTACCGAATGAAGAACGAAGGTGTAAATCCAGCTTTAATGACATTCATATATGATGTATGTACAGCTGCGGTCAAAATAATAGTAGTACTCCATTTCAAAAAATCAAAATTGAAAAAAAGTGGATCCCTCGATTTTCAACAAATTAATACCCATGTGATTTTGAAATTGGTGTTCTTAAGCTTTCATTTTCAAAAAAAAAAATTAAAATTCAAATTCAATATATTTTCAAATTTATTGAAGAACCTTTGAAAAACAGCGGTCAAAAAAATAGCAGTGCGAAGATAATCCACCTTTAACTATTACAAAAAAGCAAATATAAGACAAAAATTGTATCATAAGATGTAGTTGAGGGTTTGAACCTTAAACTTACATTTAGTTGCTTAGTCCCTCAATGGAACAAACAGCAGCACAACGGCGCGTTGCATTGGGTTTATCAGGTTTTCACGTCTTTCTACGCTTATCGACTTCCATGAGTGCTAAATAACTTCCCTAAGGGCTTTATTGTTAGATGGCTGGCAAGTAGCAACATATTTCTTTGCATCGCACAACAAGTTCTCAATGAAATTTGAGTCCGGAGACTTTGCGGCCAGTCCATCACATTAACTGTTTTTGCCTGGAATCATTGCTTCGCAAGTTTACTAGTAGGCTTTGGGTCATTTTCTCACTGAAAGACACATTTCAGTGGTATTTCATCTTCAGCATAGGGTTGCATTACTTCCTGCATGATCTTAACAAAGATTTGCTAATCCATGATACCTTCACTTTGGTGTATTGGAAAAACACCATACAAGGAAAACCATGTCCAAACCATTATGCTGGGTCCTCCGTGTTTAATTGTTTTTGCTTTGTCTAAGATCTGCCAATAATTATTATATAAGTTACCAATAAAAACGACTATAGTGCTTCCAATTTTAAAAACAATCCTCTTAAAAACATGTACCTATTTTATTCTATTATTTCAGATCGAATTAATCAACTTGAGTGATTTCATTCAATCCAACAAGCTGCTTTATCTTAAAAGCATTGTATTATAATTTGCTATTTTGTTTTATAAGAAAAGCTTAAAAAGCAAACATACCGAACATACTAAAATGTAGATATTCATAAAACTATAAATCATTGCATATACTGTTGACTTGCCTGTTTACCAAACTGTTGAAAGCTTTGTGATTTTGTTTTAAGCTTTGAGGTTTGCACTACTTGTAAAAAGAGGGCGCTGCTATAAAATTATATTTTAAATGAAGAGACAAATGCAACAAAGTTTAGCCTAAAATGATTCATTCTTTTTTTTCGTTATGAATTAATTTTATTTTCTATAAATTATACTATTTGAAGACCTGCAATTAGGAATATTATGTGTATTGTTTTCTTTGTGGTGGTTAAAAACTATTTCAGCAAGGCCGATTCTGTTGTTATAATTTGTGTTGAACAATTGTATTTTTAGTGTGTAACATTTAACTGGGTAATTGAGATGGAGATTTTTGTTGGGAGTAATTTCGTGATAGCCGATTTCCGCAAACAAATTCTTTCCTGTTGGTATTGCAAACAATTGTTGAATTTGAAATTAATGAAATAATTATTTAAATTTGTGTAGTATTTAATTTCTTTTTTTTACCTGTCTATTGTTCCATGTTAACATTCATTCAATATTCAAAACTTACTCATCTGCATATATCTAGTTAGCGGCAATAAACGGGAGGCATTTTTTCACTATAAAATTTGACCCAAATTTTTGAGGCCATTTTTCATCAAAGATTAATTTCAAATGAAGATTTTAAGATTTGTGGGTAAATGATGAGGAAACAGATTTTATGTTTAATTCACATGCTCTATTTATTCAATTTTGGAATGCCCTTAGCTCTTTCGTATACGATGAGTGTCTTAAGTTCGTATTTTTACTTGCGATACATAGGTATCTACGACCTGTACATAAATGGGAAGTTATGCATTCGTTAAAAACAAATTTTATATTTTACTCTAGATTTTGTTAAGTGTTATTACGATGATAAGGCAGACAAAAAAAAAATGGCGCACATAGTTCTGTCTGTCTGTCTGTTCTACTCATACTATACTGCAGGCTGCAGCATCGAGTTTCTTCAAACTTGGTACAAAGTGGTTTTTGGGTGATGGTTTTTAATGGTATCTTATAAAGAACCATTTTATATTTTTATTTTATTGAAAATGGTGAAGCCAAAAAAATGCGTACCAAAATTATAAAAAGAAAAACTAGAACTAGATCACTAATAGTGTCGAAAGGAAATACTTTTAGTGCAGGCTTTTTACACATTTATAAAAATAAAATTGTTAACAGCAGTTTAACGATTGAATATGGTGAAGGGGGTTATAAGGAATTAAAAAAAAAAACTATTTCCCAGAAGCGGAGTTGGTGTGGGTATTTGGGGGGTGAAAAAGAGGGGGGAAATTGTATTATTGCGTTTTCCGACTAAAGTTGACCCCAAAATGAAAAGTGTTCAATAGAAATGTTGTAGATCACGCAAAAATCTACAGCTTTCATATATACTACTTTTTAACGTAACCCCAAAATTTCCGAGATATTGGCAAAAACCCGTATTTTTTTCTGGTTTTTGTTTTTTATTTTTCATTTTTCCAAAAAATGATACACACACTAAAACCACCTCCACTTCCCGATTGCAACTAAGTTGAAACTTATCTAGCAATTTATTTTTAACGAAGTTAAGTAACGTGTTGCATGTAACTTTCCGGTGAAAGTTTCTGCTTATTCCGCGATTTTAAAGCGGTTTTGTGTTCACCGCACCAAGTCGGAAGGTTTTGTTCTTTGCAGACGGCGTACTAAATTCGACTCGTCAAGAATGTCAATAATCGTTGGATTAGCGTGATCTAATAACCGATTTCTATGTTTTCGCGCGAAACTCTTAATTTCGTCTCGAACCGTAGGAATCCCGAGATCCCTGTGAAGATCTTCGTTTCTTATATACCATGGTGCATTTCCAAATGACCTAAGCAATTTATTTTCAAACGTTTGTAATTTATTTAAATTTGTATCGCAGGTACAACCCCAGAGTTGTATACCGTAAGTCCAGACAGGTTTAAGTACCTGCCTGTATAAAATCAACTTATTATCAATACTAAGCTTGGAATATTTACCGAGTAGCCAGTTCATATCTCTTAATTTAATGATGAATTTGAATGCAACTTTGTGAAAATATATCTTGTTGTGTCCTTAGTTAGGACATTTTTTTCAAGCATAACCATTGATCAGTTTTTGAGATATTCAATTTTGTTTGGAAAAAAATACTTTTTTTTTCAAATGAAAAATGTACTTCAGAAAAATCATCGTACCGAGTTCATTTAAGGATTATTAGTTTTAAAATTATTACATAAGTTCAGATTGTGAAGAAGTTAAAGACGCTTGTACGGTAAGCTTATATTTATAGACTTAAAAGACAAGTAAATAATAAAATCTAGATAGCCGTACAAAATATAATATGTGTCCTGTGAAAATATTGGGTGATATGAATAAAACGGAGCACAGGAGGTGCTTAGTAAAAATTTCCTGCTACTGTTTCGTATGAAAAAAATTATAATCAAAATCGAAAACACCCTTCATTCAAACGGAGTAGCTGCTTTTACCCAGTTGTGGTGGTTACTCTATCCAACGACTGGATTTAAGCTTTTTGACATCCACGATCGTGTCCAATCGTTAATCTTTTTGTTCATGTTTACCCAGAAGTATCGCTCTGTGAAAGATATTTTCCATATTTTTTTTCAAGGCATCGATACATCGGGCTGTTCGTCAAATATGCAATTGGAAGTTGTTCTTAAACGTCAACTACAAAAGTTAACTGTTCTAAAACTCAAAACGAAATTTATAAACAGAAGCATTAATTTCGATAATGCGATGCTTGCTAAAGTCATATGTTCAATAGCATTATTCGCAGTAAAAAAAATAACATAAGAGCGTTTTCGTGTACTTCAAACGCGTTTGCAAGAAAATTGATTGACGTTGACCAAACTGATTTTAAGCAAACAGGGTGCTTTAATTAACGTTGATTTGACGTTTTCGAAAACAGCCATATTTGACATTTTCCTACTTTAAAAAATTTGTTTTGCATATAGTTTCGACGTGAAAAAATGTGACAATATCTCTTTAAGCTTTGAAATATGATGGCAAGAGTTTATTCCTCCCTAGAGCTGAGCCTAGGCTAAAACAAACATGTCCATTTTCCAACCGTCATAAGCCAGAACATCTGTCATTCATGCTGCCAGGATCGGGCTACAGTGTCCTGTAAATTATGTGCCGTACTATGGTGGTTAACTTCCTTATGTGAAGATTTTTTTTGAAAGGAATTTGAATTATAAAACTCTCTTTTTTAACAGTCTTTGATTTATCACCGCAGTGCCGTTATACCTCACGATTGGTGTATAAGTCAAAATGAAAAAGCTTTCAGATATTTGAGTCTATATATGTAGTCTAAGCAGAAGACTAAAATTGTGAATAACTCTTCCTGTAATGAGAAGCCAATATAAAGCATCTTCACCATGATATTCTTTTGAAACTTATTCAACGCTGAGTTATTTGATGAGTATTCACCTTGATCTTTTGCGTTTGTGGTGTATTGTTCTAAAGCTGTAATAATTTACATGCGACTTGTCATTTAAAAGTACATTAAGACTTGCTTCAAACGCTTTTATTAGTTTTTATGGTAAGCTCTAGACTAGACTTGAATATAGACAGACACACTATTCATATATTGATTCACTTTAAAATGCACGATGTGCAATCGACGGCAGTCAGGTGTCACTATATTAATTACTCGTAATAAAACATGTCAATAGAATCAATTCCTTCTAAATGTTAATGCACCTAAACGAGTAGAATGAGAATTCTATTAATTATTTTAAACACATCATTAGCTGAGTTACTAAGCCGACTGACTGACCGACATAAGGTGTGTCAGCAACTGTCTGGTGTAATCCAATACAGATATATATGAAGCTATTAATAAACTTAACATCAACTTCAACTATTGTCTTCCATTTTAATTGAGCATACGACCTTAGTCTTCGACGATACTTGAATCTATCATAATTTCCCTCAATTTGTCGTGCAATTATCTTGATTCTTCCAAACAACAAAAAATATTTGCAATTTTAATGTTCGTCAGAATTGTATAGTTGCACCTGTCAACACAACACATAAGTAAAAGTGCTAAGCATCAAAGATTGTCATCACAGACGGTCTATTTTTGATTAGCACACTGCAATCTCTCAGAAAAATATTTTATATCTAATTGCCAATATATGAATGCAACTCATTGAGTCACCACATCAGCTCTCGAGTCGAAGTGATTTATTGCAACTTTTATAATGCAGAGCATCTGAAAGATATCTTCTTTGTTCTCTTATAAAGTTTTGCATTAGTTTTGAAATCACTTATTTTCATTTTTATTTAATCTGCAATGAAAGTCTTAAAGATTCAATTTGCAATTTGCGCCATTTCTTGGGAGACTATACAGATTTTCAGAGGTCGATTTAGATTTTAGGTAAATCATATTTTTTTTTGGTTTGTGTTTGTTTATTTTGAAAGAAAATAGCACACTGACGTTCAACGGACTATAAACAGGAACATTTAAAATTACAATATTATTATTAGGTACCGGCGGGCGATTATCTTTCATATACGTTACCCGCTGCTGCCGCCTCCACAACTTGCAATACAAAATTTCTGGCTATACACAATGTAGTTTTTTCCTCCTGAACCAGAGAAGAACAATTTTATGTTAATAGTTTTTGATTAGGTGCAAATCATAGTTTTTTCGCCGAATGGCCCCATCTCGGGATGCAATTGGCATTGCGCCATACACTGCGCTGTTTTCTAAGCTAAGTTTTTTTTTTGTGATGGTGCAGAACTGCATGGGGTTAAAAGGGTGCCAAATGATGGGTATTCTGCAGATAGTTGCAATTATATTTCTGACTGACGAAAATTTATTCGTTTCCATTATTAATTGCTTTTGCATGAAATAGAAGGCAGGTATAATAAATTGAAGAACACCTACACGATATTACTCATTTCTATGAATGAGAAACAGTTGGTTTTTGGCAGGTGTTTCGTGGTGCAAGTGTGGTCAATTTTTTTTAATTTTTAAATCTTGAACAATGAGTCAAAATATTTAACATTCTCTCTACGTATTCATGTGTGTTAGCTTAATTAAAGAAACTAGTACATCCAGCCCTCGAAACTCGAGTGCTAATAACACTATCGTCTAGTTGGCAAACTTCTAGAAAATCGTTCAAAACACGATCAATCAATCGATCTTTTGATCATTTTCATTTCACTGAATTTATTTTCGATTCAATTTTATTCATTTGGATTTCGCTTGCATAAAATCTCCCCGATTATTATTAAATTACAAATTGTTGATGAATTTTTACTGCTCCAAAAAGGCACTGATTTTAAGGCAATTCAAAGCAATCAAAATATACTTTTCAGTCAAAATAAAGTTCACCCCCTATATTTAAAGCCGTCAACTGTCAAATTCCATTGACGGATGGCAACCATGCCGATGGATTGAAAAACCCTCTAAATTTTTGAATAATTTTCACTGCTCCGCAAAAAGGTGATTTAAGTGCAATTGAGTGGTATTTGGATCGAAATACACCTTTGACACCTTTAATGTCAAAGTATAGTTAATTTCCCATCTTTTAAGTCATCAACTGTCAAATTCCATTAACGGATGGCTAGGATGTCAATGGATTAAGAAACCTGTACAAAATCTGAAATAATTGATATATTTTTACTGCTCCAGAAAAAGGTGATTTTAAGGCAATTGGCTGATATTTTGATCAAAATATACTTTCTTTGTGTACGAATAGTTTGTCTCCTATATTTCAAGCCATCAACTGTCAAATTCAATTGACGGATGGCTACGATGTCGATGAATTAAAACCCCCAAAAATGTGAAATAAAAAAAAAAAAATTACTGCTCCAGAAAAAGGAAATTTTAAAGCAATTGAGTGACATTTGGATCAAAATACACCTTTTCTGTCAAAATACAGTTCACCCACTCTTTCAAGCCATTAACTGTCAAATTCCATTGACGGATGGCTTCGATGTCAATGACGATGTTCACAATGCTGACATTACGTGAAGCGACTCATTTTGACGTCTTTTATTTTTATCTCACTCTCATCTCTTGGAAAGAGATGGTCAAGTGAGGCAGAAGTTTTTAATATTTTTGAAAATTTCCACCTCACTTTGCCATCTCTTTCTTCCAATGAATAGGAATGAGATAAAAATAGAGACGTCAAAATGAGTCGCATGACGTGAAGCTGGTATTAACACCGTCAATGGATTAAAAAATCTCTATAAGAAATCTGAAATTTTTGATGAATTTTTAGTGCTCCAGAAAAAAGTGATTTTAAGGAAATTTGGTGACATTTGTATCAAAATATATGTACTTTTCTGTCAAAATATAGCTTGCCCTTCGTGCCATCAACTGTCAAATTCCATTGACGGATGGCTACGATGTCGATGGATTAAATAGCCTCTAAAAATTCTAAAATTATTGAGGAATTTTTACTGCTCTAGAAAAAGATGATTTTTAGGCAATTGGGTGACATCTAGAAAAAGATGATTTTTAGGCAATTGGGTGACAATTTGAGCCAGCATGTTGATCTAAATGCATACATTTCTCGGCACATAACTTAAAAGCGGATACAAACTGTGTTATCGGCGTGTAGTAGACACTAAAAGTTTACTTGTCAACACGTTGACAGTTCGTAGCAAAATTGACGTTTGCATAGAATTGGGGCTTAGTTGAACCAAGAGAACTGGTATTTGCATACGATTCATTGATTACAAATTCATTCACGGAGGTAAAGGACAACCACTTCGGGCTAAGCTAAACGAAGAGAATTATCAGCCCTTAATTTAAATGTGTTAACACAACAAACGCTTAAGTTATAAACGCGTTGACAACTTATAGCTTTTTGCAAGCATGGATGAAGTCGGTAGAAAAAAACCAGACCGGGACTTACCGAAGCCATCACAGAAAAAACGTGGAGTTTCCATTCAAACTATCGATAACATATATGGAATTCATGCCGGTAACACAGTTTTTCTCCGTGCTTAAGTTAAGCACTGGAAAATCTCCGGGCTTAGGCTGATGAGCACCGACATCATTTCTTTCATCCAATTCCGTACGGGCTTGCAAAAAGCCAGGGCTATTATCGATCACGTATGATAGTCCACTTAAAACAAAAATTGACGTTTGCATAAAATTTTTGTATAGCAAAATGAGCCATAGGGTATTTGCATACGATTTTTAGTTGTACTCCAACATTAAGTCAAAAATCGCAAGGATAGTTCCATCGTGTAAAAGCAGTCTTGATCGTGTAGAAGAACTGAGCTACTTATCATTATTTCCTGCAACACTGAACGCTGCCATCCGAACTTTTCCATAATATCTTTCCAGTCGTGCTGGAAGATTGGTTGGTTGGTGGGTGTCAAAATCAAAACGTCACCGACGAAAGTAGAAGTACTTCATCTTCTGTGTCACCGACAAATTAAAACAAACTAAAAGTGAATAAAAAAGAAACAACAAATAGAAAGAAAAAAAATGTTAGGAAATATATCATCATATTATAAAATGGCAAAGACGAATCTTGCATATATAAAACAATAGTGTCGTGAATTTATTTATTTATTTATTTGTCTATAAGTACAAAAACTTTCTTAGACTTTAACAATTTGTTGCTTTAAAACTAAATAATAATGAATAAATTATATCACTTACGGAAAATTGAAAAACAGATATGTAAATAAACATGAATAAAAAATAAATAATTATCTTTCGATTTGAATCAAATTCATTAATTTGTTTTTGAACACATCTTTGGACCAATCAAGATCGATTACATCGGCATATTTATTGAAAAAGTGGCAAGCTTTAGTTACTGGTTCATTAATACCGTAATTGGTTGAATGCTGAGGGATAGAGAAAAAGTGGTTAACCCGTGGTCTTAAACAACGAGCTGGAGTGTTAAGCTTAAACAAAAATTGCAATTCCGGACAATCGATATGACCAGTTATGACATCACGAGCAAATGAGATCAAAAAGTAAACTCTTCTGGCCTCAAGACTTTTCAAGTCAATTAATATACATCTATCTTTATACGACGGCAAGGGTAAAGTCCAATTTAGATGTCTAAGCGAAAATCGTGTAAAGCGTTTTTGAATTTTTTCAATTCTAATCGAAGCATTTTTGTAAAATGGCGACCAAACAACGGAACAATATTCTAAAACAGGACGAACAAAACTTACAAAAAGGGACTTCCGCGTGAAAGGACATTTAAAGTCTTTGGAATTTCTTATCAGGAAACCAAGCATGGAGTTGCCTTTAGAGACAATGTAATCCACATGCATCTTGAAATCTAATTTAGAGTCAAATATTACTCCTAAATCTTTATGGTTACAAACTCTCTTTAGCTCATTGCTTGAAATTTTGTAACTATAAATTACACTAGTTTACAAAATTTTGGGTCATGGTAGGGTCCTTAGAAAAAATATATTTTCTAGACTAATTTTGGGTCACTGAACACGAAAATCAAAATTATATTTTTTTCCAAAGAAGCGTTTTCGAGATATGCGCAAAAATCATTTTCTCAGCTATTTTTTCAGATATTCCTATAAATCTCGAAAACGGCATAGTTAATTTACATAAAATGTGTATTTTCTGAATTATGTGATCTGTCTCCTTCCGACGATGTACTGTTTGTATAAGTCGGACTGAAATTTTATAAGTTACAGGCATTCAAAGTTTCAAAAACGAGTATTTTTGAAAAATTTCTAGTTTTTGGTTGCGCCATATGGATAGAAAAAAAATACTTAAAATAATTTTAAGGACTCAACTAAAAACCAATCTTTTTAACAAAGATTTGAGCCAAAGTTTTTCAAAATCGGACGATAAATGTAGAAGTTATTAAATAATTAGTGAAAAAAGGCAATTTAATTTTTTTCAATCAAAGTCATATAAATGTATATTAGGGTGTCTGTTATTTCCCAAAATCATTTTTTAAAATCAGGAACCCCTAAAATCAAAATTCTATGTCCTTAAATAAAGTTTTTGACCACAAAATTTTTATCTAAGGTGATAAATCGTTGCCTCTTAGGCCATTCTCTTTTCCATACAAAGGAGTATTGAACACACCAAACTCCAAGACCAATAATGACGTGATATATATCGTTGGAAAGGTATTTTTATGAACTACAATAGTTACTAAAAGAGTTCTTTTCAAATCTCTTTGTGAAAAAAGTTATTCGCTGGCCAAAATTGTGTTTCAGCGCATTTTGGTGTGAAAAAACTATACTTAACTAGCGAATAACTTTTTTCACGTAGAGATTTGAAATGAACTTCCTTAGTAACTATTGTAGTTCATAAAAATACCTTTCCAACGATATATATCACGTCATTATTGGTCTTGGAGTTTGGTGTGTTCAATACTCCTTTGTATGGAAAAGAGAATGGCCTAAGAGGCAACGATTTATCACCTTAGATAAAAATTTTGTGGTCAAAAACTTTATTTAAGGACATAGAATTTTGATTTTAGGGGTTCCTGATTTTAAAAAATGATTTTGGGAAATAACAGACACCCTAATATACATTTATATGACTTTGATTGAAAAAAATTAAATTGCCTTTTTTCACTAATTATTTAATAACTTCTACATTTATCGTCCGATTTTGAAAAACTTTGGCTCAAATCTTTGTTAAAAAGATTGGTTTTTAGTTGAGTCCTTAAAATTATTTTAAGTATTTTTTTTTCTATCCATATGGCGCAACCAAAAACTAGAAATTTTTCAAAAATACTCGTTTTTGAAACTTTGAATGCCTGTAACTTATAAAATTTCAGTCCGACTTATACAAACAGTACATCGTCGGAAGGAGACAGATCACATTATTCAGAAAATACACATTTTATGTAAATTAACTATGCCGTTTTCGAGATTTATGGGAATATCTGAAAAAATAGCTGAGAAAATGATTTTTGCGCATATCTCGAAAACGCTTCTTTGGAAAAAAATATAATTTTGATTTTCGTGTTCAGTGACCCAAAATTAGTCTAGAAAATATATTTTTTCTAAGGACCCTACCATGACCCAAAATTTTGTAAACTAGTGTTATTGGAAAAGACGATCTTGAAAAGGAAAGAATACTACATTTATTGATATTAAGAGATAGGTCATTCAAAGTACACCATTCAAAAATTGTATCAAAGTCTTCTTGAAGCTGAATGCAATCAGCAAAAGATTTTATTTTCCTGAATATTTTAGCATCATCTGCAAAGATCAAACAAGAGGAATAGGATATGAAAAGGGGCAAGTCATTAATAAAAAGTAAGAACAGGAGTGGTCCAAGATGACTGCCTTGGGGAACACCCGAGCTATTCAATATTTTCTTAGATTTTTCTGGACCAATTTTGACATATTGAACGCGATTTGTCAGATAACTTTTCAACCAGTTCAACAAATGACCATGAAAACCTAAAGATTCCAGTTTTTTCAACAGAATTTTATGGTTCACTCTGTCAAACGCTTTGGAAAAGTCCGTGTAAATAACATCAACTTGATTTCCTTTTTCCATATTATTAACACAGAAATTTGTAAATAAAGTGAGATTAGTTGCGGTTGACTTACCACATACAAATCCGTGTTGAAAAGGTGATATATACTTTTTTACAACTTCATACATCCTATTTTTAACAAGTGATTCAAAAATTTTAGGGATCAACTGTAGTTTGGCAATAGGCCTATAGTTTTCAACACATTGCTTTGGTCCCGATTTATAAATTGGGGTAATGTAGGAGCTCTTCCAACAATCAAGAAAAACACCCTTTTTTAAAGACAAATTAAAAATATTTAGCAGTGGTTTTACTAGATTTGATCTGCAGTTTCTTAAGAATACTGCGGGAATGTTATCAGGAGGCATGCTCAAACTGTTTTTCAAACTGCTTAATTCAGAGAAGACCTCGTCTTCCGATAGACAAATAGTAGAAATGTCCAAATCAGTTAAAGAAGAGCTCATAGAGTTAAACGCAAAATCATTATTGCCTAGTTTAAAATTTGATTGAAAGAAAGAGGCGAAAAAATCACAAATATTTTTAAGATCACTACTTACAATTCCGTTGTAGCTCATAGCCGAAGGAATTCCAAAGGATTTCCTTTTAGAATTAATGAACTGCCAGAAGCACTTTGAGTTAGTTTTAATTCTAGACTCAATGGACCAAACATACTGTCTATGCAAAAAGTTTTTCAAATATTCATACTCCCGGCGGCGTAAACGACAATATTCACTGCGACAACTTGTGTCTTTTTTACTTTTGCTCTGCATTTTTAACATTGCATTTTTTAGTCGCGATAAACTCTTGCAGAACCAAGCAGGTTTACTACTTTTCTTACACGATCACCAATAGGCCAAATAGAGGCGTGCATAATTTTTTCAATGTATATTTCAGGAACTGCTGCTTTGAAGTTTAGAAAAGAGAGATTTGTTATGTCTGTACCTCTCTTAACTAGCATAATAACTTTTATAAGGTTAGGTGAAATTTCAAGCACATCGGCAATGTATGTAGCGAGTGAGTCTTCTGATGTGTTGGTGCCTAAATGGGAAAAATGCAACCATTTCGCTTTAGGAACCGAAACACCTTCAAGTAATGTAGAAGAGCTGTTTCCAATTATGCCTCTACGAAGAGGCTTTTCATTTTGGCGGTCGAGGATTAAGATGGGGGAAGGGGTAATGGCTTCCACTTGTTCGGTGTCAGTGTTGTTGGTTACACCATTACACTCTTCACTGGTTCCAGAGGAATAATTGTTGTTCTCTTCGGAACCGGTGCAATTATTAACATGAACTGCAACTTTTTTAGATTTATTTGAGTTTTTATTTGGGATTTTATTCGATGCACTGTTTATTGATGTTTTTTGAGTTTTGTTAAGACAATTTACTTGTTCTTTAAGGTCTTTAAACTCGGTTGTTATCTTATCAAGTTTATCGAAAAAAACATTAACAATTTGACGTGATACAGTACACGAATTACATCGCCACATCATGTTTGCATCGGTGACCAGAACTTTAAAACTCGCTTCGGATATACCGGCACATTTTTTATGATATTTATTTTTACAAAAGTATTCACATTCAACATAGTTAGAATCAGATACTTCTGCACAACAAGATCCACATAAATTAGATGACATTTTGGCAAGGTTTATAGCAATAGACACAAATAAGAAATTAATTCAAGAGCTTAACAGAAGACGTCTGACCGCTTTAAGCTTAACGAATCGAATTTTTTAAAGTAAACATTTTTATCAAAAATTAAGTGTTGCGAACAAATACTCGGTCTCGCTCTGGCTCTCGCTCGCACTTATTGTGCAATTTTCTTTTATTATTTATTAGTTATTGTGGTGAAACTTGTTAATAAATTTTTGCATTCTGCACTTCTGTGCAAAAAAAACTTTCAATTGATATATAATTTATATGCCTTTGGCTTTGTAGACCGCGTGAATTGTACCACAAGATTCGTGTTTGCCGTTTTATAATATGATGATAAATGCAGAAAAACTCATACATTCCACATTGACATAGTACAAATGTTGTTGATGGTGTATAAATGCAATGCATGACTGGAATTGCACAGACTCAATATTTTCAAAATAGTAAGCATAGAAAATGCAACTTATTTGGCTGATTAATATATCGACTAAGAAGGAAATGGCAAATGTATAGAAGTAATTTATATCTTCTTTGATTTATTTTTAAAATATTTTTTTTTGTTGAATTACATTATATTGTTCAAAGTAGGTACACGTACATTGTTTGAAAAGGTGCTATGATATTCATCAGACCACTAATTGGGAATATAGAAATAACCCTGAAAAAAATTTTGAGCAAGTTGCAAAAATTAAAAGCCTGAAAAGTTACATACAAAACCTTTAAGGATTTGTTCACTGTGCTTTTTTTATTAAACCTCAATAAAAATCGTTTTAATTGACAAATAAAGTCTTTCATTTCAAATCTTTTTGTTTGGTATACGTTTGATTCAGTTAAGGTATTTGAAATCATGATTTCATAAAACAAATTTGAACAATAATGAAAATAGGAGTCCAATTTCATGAAATTTACCAAAGCAAAGAACCAAAAATAAAAATACGTATACGCCATAGTGATCATGAAGTTTTTTTTATTATAATTCTAAACTATAATAGTATATCATTTACAGAAAATCAGACAGTAACATTTTCAAAAATTAATAAGGAATAGCTGGTAACAATTAGTATCTATTAAATAAAAGTATAATATAAATAGTGATGTACAATTATTGTACATGTGACATTTCATACAAAATATTCGAAAACTAAATATTTTCTTCGTTTTAGACTATTTCATAGATTTATAGTACAGAGGCCAAAAAATAATTTAACTAAAATACTAAATCAGTTGAATTTTCGATTAACACTTTTGGTGTAAACGAAAAAAATGAGCACCAATTTTTATATGTTTTTTTTGTTTTGGACCTATTCGGCTAGTGAAATACTTTATTATTGAATAACTTTGTTTGGAGCATAAACGTGCTTAAAACCGAAAATGTAACAAACGTATCCTTGTGATTCAGAGGGAATGGTCACACTGGTTATTTTTCAATATTTTTGGTATAACTCGGAAACTAAGACCTATTGAGAGTTTTACACATAAAACTTTTTGTTCAAAATTAAATTTCCTAAGGATAAGTCATTTAACAAAATTAACAAAAGAATTTTAGCTGACAAAAAAAAACAAAAAAAAAAAAAGAATGAAAAATTAAAGATTTGTGAATTTCAACTAAATTTGCTCATATATTTTTTTTGGATCAACGATAGGCTCAAAAAATGCCTAAACAAAAAATTTAATTTGTAATTTTCCTTTAATTTGTGACTATTTAACTGGATTTTAAATGTAACACTCATAAAGTAACTTTAAAAAAAAGTCTTTTATTTAACTTTCACTAGGTTATAAGATATTGTATCTTGCTGTGTAAGCTTTCAAATTGAATAAAATACTAAATACTAATACTAAAATAAAGTAGATGCTCAAGGTTTTAATATGACATGTACAAAAAGCCTTTTTTAACTAAATATTTGCGATTCCATTAAAACATTACAATTTCTAATAATTTTGTGCAGTTTTTATTCGAAAGAATTTAAGTACTCCAGGTGTGGAAGCATCTCAAAGCTTCTGGAAAACAAAATTTCGAATTTTTCTACTTTAAAATATTTTCTATAATCGTAAGCCTCATACATTTGAGTTCGAATATTTGTATACGAATGTGAAATTTGCAATAACATCAGTCACACAGGTCGTATTTGACTATCATCTAATCCGGATCAATTTTTGCACGTAATTGCAAAAACAACATGAGATCCTGACTTTAATCTTGATCTTTCTTAATTATCCAAAAGTTAATTTTAACTGTGGTGGCTTTGAGGCTTTTTACTATTGTGAATAGTCTCAGTAGTGCAAAAAAAAAGAGATGGCAGACAGATGAAAAATAAACAAACGTAAGGCAAAAGGAGACGGGTGTATAACACCTCTTGTCACTATTAGTTTTTTTTTCTATTGGATTTTGAGAAACTATAAAAATACGTCGATATTCAATCAGCGCGTGAGTCCAAATGGGTTGTCGCAGAAAAAAAACTTGAACAAAGATTTGTTACAAATTGTGTATACTTTCAATTGTACTTTGGTGAAAGTAACGAATAATTGATAGTTTTCGAACCATAATCGAAAAACTACTAAAATGTGCATTTTTGCATCATTTATTGCATTTTTACCCATTACGTCAAGAAATTTCAGTCGCAAACCTCATATTCGGATTCAGTTCCCCTGAAAAAAAAACTAAAATAAAGCAGGATTTAAATCAAAACTACCCTATAACTTGCTTGGTTAGGGATTTTTACAAGTTGTAGTACCGAAGGAGAGGTTTTCAGACCACAAATGCAAATAACAATAAGAAATGGTAAAATTTGAATGTTTATATATCTCTGTTGTCATCTTTGAATAAAAATGTTTTGTTGAACATGTCATATTTAAATGTTGAGGCTTTACATTATTTTGTTTACAAATATCTTGAGCTCATCTCTGTCTGGAAAAATGTATGCGCAATAGACTATTAATCCCCCTAAAATTTGAGCTATTTATATTGATATTTAGATGTGGCGCATCACTTTTCTGTTTTTCATACAAATTGTGTGGAAAAAAACATGGTGTTGCGTTCTCATGGTTATATCACAAAAAGTGTCTAGTCCATGGAAAAGTTACTATATTAAATCGATAGTATTTATATGTGAAAAGTATGACCAAAGGGACAGGGGGTGGAATATTATCAAAACGGTGCGGTATACGAAAATTTTACTCAAGTCCTTTTCTACAAGAACGTAAAATTTTCTATCGATCTAATATAGTTACGTTTCCATGGACTAGATTTGTTTTAGATACACGGAGAGAATTGAAAAATCACCAATTGAAAAATTTGCAGTTGCAATTTACGAATCATGTTTTATTCATAAATCAAGGCATTTTATTCCCAAATTAATACAAAAACTTGTAATTTAACATTCAAAACGTAGCAATTTACAAAATTTGTTTCTTTGTGATTTGCAATTAAAATCCATGATTTAAGCTTGTACTTTTCATAGCAAAATACAACTTTTTTGGCGTAATTTACTCTCCAAAGGAATAATATTACAAACAGCATTTGAAAATATTGATTTGCGATAAAAATTTAGTAACTTACATCATGCACAATCACTGATTTACGTTTTTCTTGTCGCAATTTGCAACTACATCAGAAAAGTCGCAAATCACCAACAAAAAAATCCTAAATCACGACTTTCTTGTCGCAATTTACTTCTCGAAGAGATAGAGCACCACAAGATGGCAGGTATCTCATCATCAATGTGTGACACCAACGATCTGTAATGCAAATTGGCCTGGGGGTTGCATGCTCGCTCCGCAACTGGAGGGTTGCGAGTTCAAATCCAAGTAGAGTCAAGCGTAAAGTATTTATTTCAAATAAATTAAATTAAATGTGTATACCTGCAAAATGAAGGGTAGAGCAGGATTGATATTTCCAAGTGGCAATATCACGAAATAAAAGTGGTGATCACAAATCTTTTTTGCAAATTTACAAATTGTGCAATTGAGGAATATTTGGATCAAATTGCGATTTGTTGTTCGCAATTTTGTTTTCTCTCGATAGCATAATTGATACTTAAAGAGGGTTGATTTACGATGTTTGAGTATCAATATCTTCATTTTGCTCAGTTTTGCAAATGGCAAACAAATAGTCGTAAATTACGAAATCCGGAGCCAAGGTATAAATCGGGATTCATTTTTCGTAATTTGCAGCTCATTTTTCGTGATATGATCCAAGAATCCTTTCCGTGTATAATCATGATGACGCAACATAATGGTTTTGTCCATTCATCCAGAAAATTGCGATCTCTAAAAATCAATATTAATAGCTCAAATTTAAGGAGCATTAATATTTTTGGAGCCTCTACCGAAATTTTAAGACCAATCATGAAAAATCAAAAATTCGATTTTTTTGGCAGTCTGATGCGCAATCTTGTAAAAAATTAGAAATCTATGTTTTTTTTTCTGTTAGTTTCTGTTTAATTGTCCTGCTTAAACCTTTTTAAATAATTTTTTAAACGATCCATTCCAATAAGAAACTCAATTTTTAACGAAAAGATTTGGAAGTGAAATTGTCCAATTCGGCTTAGTCTCCTAGTTATACCTTACATATTGAAAAGTGGCCAGTGATACAATTTCCTCAGAAACGCAAGCTTGATTATACCAAAAACAAACATATTCAATAGTAAAACTCTTGAACGTAAGTGTTCCTTTTCAAAAGGTATATTCATATAGCCTAGTAGATAAGATTTCGAAATTATATGATTTTACAAAACAACTTTGAGCCTCTTTTAATATGAATCAGATGATTAGTGAAATCTATTAAAACCAACAGCAAAAAGTGGAAGAAAAGACCAAAGTTGATTGAATTTAGGTCAAACTAAATACTGAAAAATAAATTACGTATACGCCACAGTGATCATAAAGTACAGTCGACTCCCTCTAACTCGAATTTTCACGGGATATCAAAATCAGTTCGAGTTAGAGAGAGTTTTGCAAAAATTCGAGTTAGAGAAAAATAAAATTTGAGGGGAATAAAAGTTAGGGCGAAAAAGTTCGACTTAGAGGGAGTTCGACTTAGAGGGAGTCGACTGTATTTTGTTTATTATAATTCTTTACTATAACCGCATTTATGTAGGATTAGCAAAATTATAAAAAGGAATAGCAAGGGATATCTGGTGTCTTTTTATATAAATAGTGATAACAGGGATAGAATCGTAAGAAAGTATCGACCTGATTTCTATATATTTTAATGTATTTTATTTTATCATTTTTCGTCTTTTTTATCCGTTAGTTTCTTTTTTTACCTTTTTTGCTTATTTTGCGTAATGTACCTTCCATTTTTTTTATCTTTATGATCAAAGTATGTTGTTTTAAAGTTCAAAAAAATTCTTTAAATATTTTTTTTTTAAATTGAAAGCAGCATGAAGTTGTTATTTGTGATAGATAGGTATGGCAAGTTATGCATTCATAAAAAATCGAACTTGAGATAGGGAATACGAGAAAAGTGGTTTCGTAATTCTGTCTTAGTCAGCACAACTTAAGCTGCTTAATCGATTCTCGTTAATTTTGAAACATAGCGTGTTTTTTTCACACGTTTTTTCCATTTAAGTTTATTTACAATTTAACAACATCTGATTTTTCTCAAATATTCCGGAAAATTTCGTTTTTTATTTAATAAATTATTGCCTATTTTTTATGCAGAAAATCTAAAAAATATAAATAGTACTGTCCAACAAAATTGTCAAAAAAATGTAAATACACAAACAAATATTTTAATTTTATTTTTTTTTCAAAACTAAAAATTTCGGGAATTACATAATCGACTTCTTTGAAGCTTTAAATTCTAATAATTTCTTACTACTAAAAAGAATATTAAAAAACACTAGATATTATGCAAAAAAATAACGGTATCTTCCATACAAATTTTAGAAAACATTTAAGGAATATTCTATTTATCTCAAAAACGGCTGCTACAATTTTAATAAATTTGTGTGTGCTTTACAATAAGAATGGTCTTAGTCTAAAACAACAAAAAAAAATATTTTAACTAACATTATTTTTCTCATAGAACTTTAATTTCGCAAATGTTCCGGTTTTAAAAAATTCAAAGAAAATTTAGAAAAAGTGAAAGAGTCGATTGCTATGAAGTGTTGAAAAAGTTCACTGCTGTTTTTAATGAAAGTTTGGGAGTCTAAAATGGTGAGCGATGCTATAAAGAATGGTGACGTCAATTTAAAACTTCTGATAACATTAAATGAATGGTATAGATAGAGAGCTTTGAATGGGTTCCGCTCATTTATGTTCCAAGTAAAAGGGCCTTTAGCTCCTCCAAGGCACGCTTCCCAGAAACAGACGTAGAAGGGTGACATTTTTAAAAAGCTGCTGGTAGTGCAATGATACTATGATAAATTAAACTTTAAGTTATGTTAATATTCTTTTTATTTAATAAATGCCTTTTTTTTGCATTTTTAAGAATTTTATTTTGCCTTCTTTATATCAAGTGGTAATGTGGCGTAGATTTTTGAATTGTCAAACCGAAGTGGCAGCGGTTCGCTAGAGTCGGATTTCCACTAAGGTGGCGTTCGTGGAATTGACGTTTGTTTCGAGGTTGGTTAACTCCTTGACAACCTCGAAATTACTGCTACCACAACGGTGACATTATTTTGGAAAACAATGAAATCCAAAGAAAAAGTTTTTCGGTCCCGAGTTTCTGTTTTTGGTTCGCAAGGTTTTTATTTTTTGAAGTGCAAAAGTGAGAAGGCCACGGTACTGTGAAATTGAATTTTGAATTTTGGCTTGCGGGACTTTGTATCACTCCCGGTTTATACAGTAACTGTAACATGTCTTTGAGATCTATTAACTGTCGAGACAAGCTGCGGAAAAAGCACCAAACATGTACATGAACAACAAATTTATGCCAAAATATCAATAATTTCCTGCTCCCAGACATTTAAATGATTAGAAACTTTTTAAAATCTGTCTCAAATCATAGGACCAAATTGCAAAATCTACTAAATTTGTGATCCCATTAGCAAATTGAGACATCAGTGGCCACAAATATTTGCGAACTTTTATTTTATTAAATTACTGACTAACTTAAAGTAGCACTGCATTCAGAGAAGACCAAGGCCTCAACGGACAACCTTTGTCGAACCAGATCAGTCATTATGGGTAGCTATTTTCGCATACCAAGTTAGTTGAGGATTTATCATACCGATGTACTATTCCATTTGCTTTAAATGACGCAGCCACATGTGTCAGTGTACAGTTCGTATAGAATAGCGAGTCCTCCACTTCTGGTGTATATGTAGACAGAATCAAAAATCACCCAGAGAAAACAGTGTACAATGCAAGGCAGTCTCACCCACCTTTGCAAGGTCTATGTCTCTGCACTTAATATCAGGATCAGGATAATTAGGTCTTTAATAGAAGAATACTTAAGGTGCTCAAGAGATGGTTTTACTAATCAATTGCCTTCCTAGCCCAAAGGAGCAGTAATTGAAAAGAGTTTTTTTTTCAATTGATTTCAGATCAGGTACCTACCTTTGTAAGAGTTGATAGTGGATTCTTAGTACATATAAAAAGTCCTTAACTACCTTTTGTTATAACTGTCTTATATCTCTATGGAAATATTCTGTCCAAGACAGTGCTTTTAATATTGCTAGTTATTAATTTCTCAAAGATATGGGGCAGAAACTAAAAAAGTTTAAACATAATTTATTTTCAATAGTTCGGCAACTCTGTTACATATTTACCAAAAGAACATATTCATATCCCTCCATTAGCCATTTTACAGCCCATTTCGTTATTCAGTGTTATTTTTACGTTTTTTTCCATACACAAGCAATGATAAAAGCTAACAAAATAAAAAAAGCTTCTATCACGTCTGTTTCTCTTCCTCTTTTCGTAAACATAAACACAAACCCTCACTCATGTCAATGCCACCCACAACTACTGCACCACCACATACTCGTAATTTTCGCACGTGCTCCGGGAAAACCAAAACAAATCTCTCACCCACCATCATCATTGGAAAACCGTACAGCTTTGTGGTTGTGTGCTGTGCATGCACAGGCAGAGAAAGGCACACACTGCTGGTTCACCGTTAACACAAAATATAAGAAAACGCCGCAAGGCATTCATACGACAGAAACACGTTCAGTTTTCCATGTTGGAAAACCACATCATAAGGAGGGCGAAGGAGATGGTCTACGTTTAATGAATGTGTTAGTTGGGAAGTTTCATTCATAAACATCTCCCACAGCCACTAGTTGAATATGTTGTTAAGCCACACTGTGCACCGTGCCTCTCATCGTTACCACCACCCGCCATTGCCAGGCATTATAGCAAACAACTTTGGTTAACAGAAGCTTATTAATGGTCTTTTACTGTTTGCTAATTGAGAGGGAAGAGGTGCTAGTGCTGAGTCTTATGGTGGTCGCCTTGTGTAGTAGCCTAAGTGCGCCTTGCACGAATAATAATGCTTTCAGTTAAGATAGTTTGCGGATCTTTGGCGGATGTTGTTATGAGATTCTAATGTGAAAAGTATCTAAAAACTGTCGTTTTTTTTCGATCGAGATGCATAAAGTAAATTAATTTTTGTCAATTTCGAAAAGTGTGTGCTTTCGCATGAATCTGCAAGTGAAAATTTTTAGAAATCAAATGTGTGTAGATGTAAGTTTGAAATGCTCTACTTTGTAAAGCATCTTCGGGAGGTTGTGTTTGATTTTCCCATTCATCGCAGTGTGCGCAGTTGTAAGCATTTCAATTGATTTTTAAAATAAATTCAAAACTAAATCGTAAAATAAATTGTTTAAAAAAAAAAAACATTTAAACGCATAGATAATGTTTATAAAATGTAAACAAAGCTTTATAAAATATAATTACTCGGTGGGAAATTTTGGTTGTTGTACGTATTCAAGCTAAAAGTCCACGTGACAGAGACGTAGGTACTTATAAATACTTTGTTTATTTTATGGATGTACACAAATCAAATATTATACACAAATCTATTAATAATATTTTTAAAGAAAATATTAAAATTATATTATTCTCAATGGCAGTTGCAATATCAAGATTTTATTTTGTCTGTAAGTAGCATGGAAAATGGAGATTTTATGGTCAGCCTCAGAAGAGTAAAAAACACAACATATAAGATTAATGATTAATGGATAAATTAGTTAAAGTTATTTTTCATTAAACTTCTACCTGTTTCCTTGCATATCTCAGTACTTTTCCACCGCAGAAACGACAGAAAAAAATTTGAATTTCTTCAGTGAACACCAAATTAACAAAGAATTTATTTGCTTGAGAAACCATGTTTGAAAAACAAAAAGAACGGTGTCTACCTGGACTATTAAGAAAAATATTATTTTTCTCGATAACATTTTTTCAATTTTGATTCTACATATAAGTGGTAGATAGTGTTACACAGTTTAACAGGTTTACAATTTAACCATTTTCTTTTTCTGACCCAAAATATACTTATCCGAAGACTTTGGATGTCCTGAGCTCAAATCGGACTTTGAAAAGCTCAGCTTTTGTCAGCTTTTAAAAATCATTCTAATCAAAATTTTAAGAAATAAATTGCAGATTTTTTTTAAGAAAAATTTCGGAGCCGTTTTTAAGAAAAATACCATTATGTAAAATTGCTTAAAAAAGTGTTTAGCATCAGGTACCGTTATTTTTGGTTCTAAAAAAAAGAAACATAAAACGGCTAGGGGAAATGACCAAAAACCACTATGTACAAGTTTGAAAAAAAAAATCGATACAGCCGATTAGGAAACAGGCAGGCAGACAGAGATAGAATTGTGAGACCAACTTCTTTGTCTTTCCTATCATCGTAATAATAATACTAATGATTATCAAAATATCGAGTTCATTTTTTCTAACGAATAAAAACTTGCCATATTCGAAACGGCAAGTTAAAACATTGTTTTAGCTTCTTACGTACATACATTCCAAATGCATTTTTTTCACAGCACAGCTTTTCCGCTTCAAAATTCATTTGGCATTACAATATTTTTATAATCCGGAGAAATCCTCTCTAAAAATTTTCAAGTTTAGCAAAAAAGTGGGATTTAAAAAAAAAACGTTTGAAGGTCCAAGTGAAACAAACGACACACCGATTCCTTAAGGGCCCTGGAGACGCTCGTACATGGTGCGAGTGAACCTAGTTCGACTAAACTCCGCAGACACTGAAATCAAATTTCCCGAACTTCATTATTCTTACGGCTTATTTGTCATTCACAATATTCACTGTCACATTTATTTTATTTTTATTCGGGTTATTTGACATTTTTTTTTATATTTTTAATATTGAACTCAAAATTAAACCGAAATGTTCGAGTAAACATACGAAACCGGTCCGCAAACAGTCGAATCTGGCACGACAAACGATAAGCCCCGCCCTCGAACATCGAAAAATATCAAACTCTTTTTGAATTTGGTGAGACCAAATTTTTGTTTAGTGACACCAAATAATTTTTACTCGAACCAGCCCGCAGACAAATAAAATCAACTCGAACATAGTACTTGAACCATGTTCACTCGCACCAAGTTCGAGCGTCTCCACAGCCCTTTAAGCCCGTATGACACCACAGTACACAAATGTGTACTGTGGTATGACACTACATTTTTCTCTCATTTTTAATGAACTGCAAATGAAATAAAAGCAGAACGTATAATTTCTTATTCGATCTTCGATAGGTGTGAGTGGGTACGCACTATATCCATAAATGTAAAAATGTCGCAAAAAAATTATGAAAATATGACTTTCAAATAATATTTGTCAGGTCCTGGCAGATTTTCTTGACATTTCAGAATTAAAAATCAAAAATAATTTCAAGGTACACTCAGTCACAAAAGAAAATATACATTGAACCCTACAGAACACTAGTTTATGATATGTATTCACTTTTGGGGTACATTTTAATTGTGAAAACTAATTTAGAGAGATGCTATCTCTTTCTCAAAAACACTTTTTATCCCTTTTTTGCTCTGCTGTCACTTTGATTGTTTTAATGAGAAATTAAATGAATAATAATAATTGATTTAAAAGATTCAAAATAGGACTTAAAAGGCAAGATAATTAGTGCTTTTACGCAGTAACAAGTTTTTTATTTGGACTTACAAATTTGAACTTGAATTACATACAAAACTGAAAATTCTGTTTCTTCAAAATCACATTGAAGGTATCGGTGCAAAATGTTTTTTTGAGTTATTTCAAAAGCAAGCTCCGTTTCTGGGAAAAGGGCATGCAATTCTCACTTTACAGTGAAGTGGGCGCAGTCAGCTTGGGGACTATAAAATAAAATTCAGCAGATTCTTAAATATTAATTTTACAAGAAAATTCAATTAAATTTAATCAAAACAGTTTAGTGCTCTTTTTTAAAATATAGTTTTTTAAATTATTGGAAAAGTTTTATTTAAATTTTTCCGGTTGTATAATTAAAAGTTCCTTACATAAATGTGTGTGTATATTCTAAAGAAAATAAATTGTTTAAATCTTTGGTTTACGATCATGCATTTTTGTACCTCTGAGATTTTTAAAATAAAATGTATCTGTATAAGGAAAACTGCAATAATTTGAATGGAGAACATTTCATACATATATAGATGGGCTTCTGTACATTAACTATAGAAATTTGTTTTGAATCTTTTAATTTTTTAATTTTTAATTTCTTGTTTTTAACAAACTAATTAAGGTTTTACAACATTTTGGATTCAGAATGATTTTGTTTAGTACACAAAAATTGCGGTTTCATCCCGTATTTTTTCGGACTCATCAGTGAGGAGCTTGTTAATATCCAATTTTTTTTCTTACAAAAATCCAATTATTCAGATTATCCGGATTTAAAAAAAAAAATCTTTAGGTCGTACATATATAGAAAGTTTACACAGCTCGTTTGACATCCTGCTGAGTTTAAGTGGTAACCATAGACTTGCGTTATTTGAAATTCCACCATTTGTAGAGCATCAAGAAGTAGAAGCTTCTACCAGAAGCTACTTCTAACAAAATATGCAATGCTCTTGGTAGAACAAAGTCAAAGTGTTTTTAATATATTTTTTGTTTTACTTAAATATAATATTTAAAGGAATAATAAAAATATTTCTTTATAAAAGCTTTTTATGGCCCTTAGTCCTAAAAATTGACGTTTCGGCCGGCTAATTCAAATTGCATATGACAAGACCCTCATTATGTCACTGATGAGTCCAAGTGAGTAAGCCGGACGAAACGCCAATTTGTAGGAAGGACTAAGGGCCATAAAAAGCTATTTTGAATCAAGAATTCAACAAGTCCAAACTTATGCTAAGTTTTCTAATTTATTTCAGTAGTAATAGAATTTGTATTATAAAAAAACCTTCTTATAAAAATATTTTTTTCGTGTCATTAGTTAGTGAAAAGAATAAACAGTACAAGCGACATTGCATACAAATTTAAAAAAAAATGTTAGTTCTGTTTAAATATGTATTATTATGAAGTAATGAATTTTGGGAACTATTCACTCATTTATGGAATCTCTAGTTCTAGATAATCATATACATAAAAAAAATATGTGTTTTGCCTGCACGTAATAATTTATTTCTGTTTTTCTTAAAAGTATTTTTTGACTCTACTTTTCTTTTCTCGACCCACCGATTCAATTGAATTAAGAAAACCGAATGCAACGCAATCATAGCGACTCTATTGCAAGGCAAATTTTGAAATGCAAATCTCTTAAGTATATTTTATTTACTTATGTGCATATAAAATAAAACTTCAAAAAAATGTTAATCCGTTTTTGAAATATCGAATTTTCAAAAAAATATTTGAGAAACTTTTTTTTTTTAATTCAAAAATGTTTGTTTTGAAAATTTTTATACGAATTTTATTTAAGCTTATTTGAGATTTGTTCATAAAAAATAATTTAAATCCGTTCAATTTATTCATTATCGGAATGAAAAAATTTAAATAAGAAATCGTTCTATGGGAGTTACTTTTAATAAAAATTGCTAAGTGTATATTTGTTTGTAGTAGATTGCACTAGTTTTAACATGCTTAAAAAAGTGTTATCAAAATCCTTGGAACTTATTTTGAGAAAAATAAAATTCACTTTAACAGTATTTAAAAATTTGTTCAGAAGGAACTGTTTTGTAGGTATTATTTTTTAGTTATTATATGGTGCTAAAAATACCTTAGATATCGAGTTTGGTAAAAATCGACCATATTTTTTTTCGAAAGATGTATATATTAAAATTTCAAAAAATAAATAAATTGGAATATTTTGTAAAAATCCGAACAAAAATATTTTGGAAAATTTTCGTACACAATACTGTTTAATTGAAAAAAAAGTTTATTTGGTGGAACCATTAATAATCAGTTTTTTTTAAAACTTTTTTTTCACCCAAAAGCTACTAAAAGTAATTTATTGAACGTTTTGAGAAAAATACAAAAAATATCTAAAAAAATTGAATGGAACATACTGGTAACTTTAAAAAAAAAATCATCAATTCAAGATCTTCAAAAACGTTATCAGGTATTCAATATGCAATCAAGTAAAACCCAACGACTTGCTTACTTGCTTTCGATTTCAGTTCAGTTTTTTCTTAATTTCTCGGAAACTAACAGTTTTTTTTTTTAATAAATGTGAAGGTAAGAATTGTATATAAGAAGGTTTTATAATACAAATTCTATATACTACTGAGATAAATCAGCCAAGTAGAAGACTTAGCATTAAGGATTGGACTTGTTGAATTATTGATTCAAAATAGCTTTTTATGGCCTTTAGTCCTATAAATTGGCGTTTCGTTCGGCTTACTCACTTGAACTCATCAGTGACATAGTGAGGGCTTTGTCATACGCAATAAGAATTATAATTATAATTATAATTATAATTATAATTATAATTATATATAATTAAAATAAGGTAAGAATTGTAGCTTATGTAATTCTACACAAAAAAGATTAATATACTTTTGTTCATATAATTATCCTTCAAAAATTAATGAATTCAGATAAAATTGTGCAAGAGCTTCATTGTGGAACAAATTTTTTTCAAAAACTTTAATAAAATTTCATTAATCGATGTGCAAAATTGATCTGTGTTTAGCTACATCTCCTCTAATGAGGTAAAACCATCACTTTCAAATCACTTTCTTTTTCCAGATGGTGGCCTTTCCCTTACCCCGAGCACCCCAAAATAAACTGCTAGTTTTCGAGAATTTAAGAAAAAACTGAATGTTACCCCTTTTTACCCCGCCTAAAAAATTTAGCACACGCCCGAATTTACAGAACGTTTTAGGAAATGCCTAAGACGTCAAAACAAAGCTCTCCACCAAAATTCAGCTTTGTCAGAATTTTTTCGAAGTTTTGCGATTTTTTTGTCTAATTTTCCTGGGCTTAAACAAACAAAAAAAATTAAAACTTTTGGTATTGTTTCTTGGTGTTTTTTTTCTTGCGTTTCGTCCAGGCACGATATTTAGGCTCGATAAAAAATTGCGTCTTAGAAGGGTACGATAGTCTTCTAAAACTGATGAGCCCAACTATCGTACCTAAGCGAAACGTAATATGGAGTTGAGCTCATTTGAACTTCTAACTTGATTTACCGATTTTCCGATGCGAATATCTAACGAACCGAGCTTTAAAAATCGTTGCGGTTTTCAGTGCTGAATAGGAAATTAACACACCTTTCCAAAAATGTAAAAATTTGATCACGAACATTTTTCCCTTGCCGTTTTTTTTCAAACAAAAATTACTTTTTTTTCAAAGTTTTTTAAAAGTTAAAAATAAATCGTGCTATAAGTTTTTGGAAAGGTCTATTAAACTCTATAAGCACATGCAAGCCAAATTTTGCTTGGTTTGGTTGAGAAAATATTCGCATCCAAAGTGTTTTTACCGATTTCTGCCCCAACTACCTACCTTATTGTCTTTGGATGGTGATATTTCAGAATCCATACCTCGTAGAAGTAAAATAAAATCAAGAGAGATTTTCAAGAGCTTTCCAAAACTGAAAACCAAAACCTTCTACGATATCTGGTTCTCGAGATATACGCATCCAAAGTTACTTGCGTATATATGCGTAGAAATGCGTCGATCTGCGTAGATATGTGCAGACTTGCGAAAACTTTTTGTATTTTTAATAAAATAAATTGCATTGCACGTCAATGGAAAGGTCTTTTCAAACCCTATCGACACTTGCAAGCCAATATTCATGGTCTGGTTGAGGAAATATTCGAGCCAAAGTGTTACTTTAATATATATTCAGTCACTCCACTTAAACAGAAGACTTTTCTAATTTTTCTTTTTTAATTTTCTTCATTTTCTATTATTAAATTTATAGTCTTAAATTTCTCTATAGAAGACTCAATGATTATAGCTAAAACTCTCCAGCTATCTACGTTTATAAATTTAAAGGCTACGTCAAAACCCTTTTCCATGCATGCTTTCAAATAATAAAATAATACATTTTAGCAATTTATTGATGACGTGACGGCGACGCACGCAAAAGACGAATTAAATATTTTTCCTTAATCCTAAAAAGCTTTCGAGTATGTTGACCTCCTTCTTTTAGTTAGTCCAGTACTGTTGATTCATATGCCATTCATCCATTTATTTCGGTCAATGTCTTACTTTTTTTTAATCATTAATTCGATAACGTTAGGCTACACTGTTTCAACTTTCCTGTATAGGGTGTTTTTTAATATTAAGAGTTAGTAATATGGAGGACTCACAGCTGAACCGAGCCAAGTCAGAAAAAGAAAATTCGAAGATAATAAGAGGATAAGTAAACAAACTGCCTTTAAAAAATTCTTCTACGCGTAAAAAGGACAAGTCTTAAGTTTATTCTCTAAATTAAATAATAATAATTATTATTCTCTTATTTAAAAATGAGAAACTAAGAGTTGAGTCTCTGGTTCTTTTTTTGTAAATATACAACCAACAGCTGCTCAGTATTTTATGACTAAATTCAACTCAGATAATGACAAATTTGGGATTTCAATGATTTATTTTTTTTTATGAATTTTTACTATTTCTAAGTAAGCTACGATTTTCTTACTCAAGCAAAGATCAAAATAAAAACATGACTTAGAAGGGCAGTATATAGGAGGCCAGCCAAATAAAAGATGAACAACGTATTTGGTTCAACGATGGACAAGAACTGCCTGTTTATTTAATAATTTGCATATTAGTACATAAGATAAGATTAACAATTTACTGTTGCATGTGCATGATCATCCGATTGTTTAAATAAATAGTAAAGTATACATATTACATAGAAAGATCATACGATAAGCGATAGGTACCTATTCTTAGTTGGTATGATAAGGTAAGTACATTATGTGTTTTAGTAAATAAAATAACATTGTATGATAATAGATCTATACGATAAGTACATCATGATAAAATAATACATAGTATTGAGTTGTGTATTTCTTAGTTAAATTAAAGCCTACATTTCGGCCATTCCTGACATAAAATCGACTCGATTTTCTATAATATCTTTTCTTTGGTATTTTCAAAGCAAAATAATTTTTCTTCGAACTTTAAGCTTAGAATATGATTTGATTACAAATTATTTGCCTTAAACGATACGGCAGATAAATACGAATGTATCTAGTCTGAAAAGGAAACAGAACAAGTCGATCAAAATTGTGTTTAGTTAAATATTTTTTTTTTTTATTTTAATTGTTCACCACATACGGCTTCATGTTTTCGGGACTAGATATTCCTTCATATCGAATCCGAGAAACCTGAAGATTTTCAAGATCTTTAATGCGATACCTATCGTTAGGCAAAACTTCGTGGACTTCGTAGGGGCCTTTGTATTTAGGCAAAAGTTTTTTGTTAACGCCCGCCGTAGTAATTATATTTTTGACTACGACATAGTCGCCTACTTTATAACGATGTGGTTTTTTATGATTTTTATTCGTATTGGATTTTATTTCTCTCTTGGTTTCGCGTGATTTTTAAACTTGCATTTTCTCTCTCTTCAGTCATGTTTATATGGTCTTTTTGAAATATGAACGACTCAAGGTACTCGCGGACTTTATCGTAAGCTTCTCCTTTTTGTGGGACGCCAAACAGCAAAACACTTGGACTAGTTCCTGTGCTTCTATTGATAGTGTTATTTATAGAAAATTCTATCTTATTCAAATGTTTCGACCATTCGCCTGGCTCGATTTCTGTTTCTTTTGACAACATAGCGGTCAAAAGCCTATTGATTCTCTCCACCTGACCATTGGATTGGGGAGAATGAGTGGCGACTTTTATATGTGTTACGTCAGAGTCTCGACAAAATAGTGAAAACTCTTCAGAGGTAAAACAGGACCCCCTATCTGAAATTAACCTTTTTGGTCGACTGTAAGTTGAATAATAATTTTGCAAACATTGTATTACTTCCTTAGAGCTTGTGGTCTTAACCGAATATAACTTCGTAAACTTTGTAAATCCATCCACTATGAGGAAAATATGTTTCTTTAAATTTCTAACACCAGCTGGAAGAGGTCCGTAATGGTCGACATGAATTGTGTCAAATGGTTTATTTCCCTTTGGGATATTATGTAATTCGCCTTCCTTTTTCCCAGAAGGGACCGCAAAATAGATGCATTTCAAACAAGATTTGATGTAGTCTTTGATTTTATTTTTCATTGAGGGGAACCAGTATGTCTTTCTTAGGTATTCAAATACTTTATCCGCGCCTACATGACAAAGACCATCGTGGTGACTTTGGATGATAACTTTTTCCATCTGTTTTGGAACATAAAACGCAACAGAGTCTTTGCATTTCCGGTAAATAAGACCATTTATCATCTCATAAAACGGAAGTTGCTTATGTTCCAAAATTTTAGCTATATTTTGAATGGATGCGTCTTTGTTTTGGGCACTAGCAAGTGCATATTCAAAGGAATCAGGTTGAATCAAAAGAATATTATGACACCTGCTTAATGCATCGACGTGATTCATTCTACATGAATCTCTATGTTCCACTAAATAGTCATATTCTTGGAGTTCCAAGGCCCACCTGGATATCCGAGGGTTGATCATTTTCTTACCTAAAGTGAGCGTTAAAGACTTACAGTCTGTTATAATTTTGAAGTTTATGCCCATTAAGTAAGTCCGAAATCTTCTTAAAGCATATATAATCGCAAGAGTTTCAAGTTCGAAGGAATGATACCTTGACTCTGCGGGTGTACACCTTTTGGAAAAAAAGAAAATGGGATGAAACTTTTTATCCTGCTGCCTCTGCAATAAAACTGCACCAAAGCCTAGTGAACTGGCATCGCAGTGAAGTTCAGTTTCCGCCTGTGGAGAGTAAATACTCAAAACTGGCGCCTGAAGCAGTATTTGCTTCAAGTTTTCAAAAGTTTTTATCTCTTTTTCACCAAATTGGTATTGAACGTTTTGCTTTAATAGATCATAAAGTGGTTTTGATATAACTGAAAAATTTTGAATGAATTTCCTAAAATAGGAACATAATCCGAGAAATGAGTGAAGCTCTTTAACGTTTTTTGGAGTTGGAAAATTTTGTACTGCGGATAATCCACTTGCATTAGGCTTTATACCATCGGCACTCACTTCATAACCTAGATACGTGATTGTTTCCGCCATAAAAAGACATTTGTCATATCTTAGTTCTAAATTGAATTCGGAAATAATTTTAGAAACTTTTTCCAGAATATCAAAATGCTCCTCTTTAGTTTCAGTGGCCACGAGCAGGTCGTCAATATAAATAAGTATTTTACCATCGTCTATTAAACCTTTAAAGATTGAATTAATGTAACGCTGAAACGTAGCTGGCGCGTTTTTAAGCCCAAATGGCATATAAAGGTACTCATACTGTCCTAAAGGCGTAACAAACGAAGTAAGTTTCACGGAATCATCTGCCATTTTTACGTGGTGAAACCCATTTTTCAGATCTAACAATGAAAAGTACTTTTTATTTCTTAACCTGTCTAAATGATCCTCAATTAAGGGAAGAGGGTAATTATCCTTTTGCGTTACACGGTTTAACTGCCTATAATCGATGCACAATCTAAATGCTCCGTTTTTTTTTCTTAGTTAGAACGATAGGCGATGCAAATGGTGAATTACTCTCCCGTACTATTTTCCGTTTCAAAAGATCATCCAAAATTTTTTTCAATTCGATAGTATGCATATAAGGTAACCGCCGCGGTGCACAATTAAAATTTACATTTGCATTTGAAAGATTAATCTTCATTTCATAAGAGGCATTTGAATGCAAAATATTTTTATCTAACTTGGTCTGCTTCATAATATCGTATACTCTTTGTTCTTCTTCATAAGTTAAATTACTATTAATTTTTAAATTAAAATCGTTTTTGTCATAGCAAGTATCTATATTTAAAATATCTTTCGCGAAATTATCGTCACTTGGTTCTAAGTTATCATATTTGCTCTTGAAATTACCATCACAATTTGTTTCGTTAAAGTTTTCAAAATCATTTAAATTATTTGTAGCAACATTTTTAGCATAATTTTTAGAATAAGTAGCATAAGTTTTTAAAATATTTGTTCCGACATTTTTTTCATGATTTATCAATTTAATTTTAGAATTATCATAACTCAATTTAATATTACTTGCTTGTAAAAAATCTCTGCCAAGAACAACAGAGTAAGTCATTGTTTTATTTTTAACTACATGCAACATGCAACTTAAAGAACTATCACTTACATAAATTATACAGTTAACTCTTCCAAGTATTGTTAGTTTTGCTTCGTTTATTCCAAAATATTGAACGCTGTCATCTTCTAGTGGCAGGATTACAAAAGATGGTATGAATTGTTCCTGAACGAAGCTTATTGGGCTTCCTGTATCTACCATAGTATTTGCTTTAAATTCAAAAACATCATTAGTAAAATTACACAAAAATCTGTACTTAACATAAAGTGTAAAGTCGTCGTTAAATATTTTCTTCATTACTTCGTCTTCTTCAGGTCCTGGTTGATTGTCTGGCTGCTGTACCAATAGAACCGCAGATGGCTTAGCAAATGGATTAGCAGGTAAACTGTTGTTTTTACAAGCTGTTGCCAGATGCCCTTGCTTCCCGCACTTGAAGCAACTTCCTCTCTCACGACGAGGCCTTGGACAGCTGTTGGCAATATGTCCGGACTCGTTGCAATTAAAGCACCTGTCATTAAGAAGTCCCTTCGTGTTAGCTGATGAAGATGCAGTCGGTGTTGGATAAGCAGGTGTATATTCCATGGTATACGATCTCATTTTCTGATACTTCTTAAGCATTTGTTTGAGGTCATCCATACTTTTTGCAGTAAGAAGGAGTTGTTTGTTACTAAAAGCATCAGGAATCCCTTTTATGATGTAATGCATAAGGTCCTCGTCTTCAATATCCGCATGGTATGCAATCTCTTGCATGGCAAGCGTATATTGGTGAATACTCTCGTCCCTCCTCTTCCTTCGGCTTCTGAGGGTATCGTGAACATCAGCTGACGTCACTGCTCGGTGAAACTCTTGAAGCAGGCTAGATTTAAGCTCCATCCAAGTTGAGCAACGGGAAGAGCGGAGGTACAGTTTGGCGGTTCCTTTGAGACTTCGCCTCGCATAAATAAATGATTGTTGCTCATCCCATCTATGAAATGTTCTAGCCTCTTCAAAACTCCGCACCCATTGCTTAATTGAAAAATTATCGTCTCCAGAGAAATAGGGAACAGTGTCTTCAATATCTTTGTATGACATTGAACACGAGGCAGTATCACTCGGCATACACAGTGCTGCAAGTTTTTCCTTGAGCGCTAAAATCTCCTGTTGTTTTCTTATTTTTTCTTGAAGTGCGTTGATTTCAACTTGTAGATCGTCTTCTTCCTCATTATTGGATGCCACTTCGTCTTGATCATATGGAAAATGAATGATTAACTCAGGTTCGTTTAGCTCGTCCACGTGCTCTTGCAGCCTCATCTTCAACACGGCCTTATTGCCGTCAGTATTGAGACCGAAACTGGTTAATTTTTCTTTTAAAGATGCTACTGTTGCCTCCTGCACAAATTTCTCAGCTCGTGCCTTTGCCATAATTTTCTTCTTTTTTTTTTTCCACACACGATAATTATTAGTCTTAAGAATAAAAAAAATGTATCGACTGTACAAAATAAGAAAAATTTTCGGGTAAACAGATCCACTTCTGATTTATAGGAGGCCAGCCAAATAAAAGATGAACAACGTATTTGGTTCAACGATGGACAAGAACTGCCTGTTTATTTAATAATTTGCATATTAGTACATAAGATAAGATTAACAATTTACTGTTGCATGTGCATGATCATCCGATTGTTTAAATAAATAGTAAAGTATACATATTACATAGAAAGATCATACGATAAGCGATAGGTACCTATTCTTAGTTGGTATGATAAGGTAAGTACATTATGTGTTTTAGTAAATAAAATAACATTGTATGATAATAGATCTATACGATAAGTACATCATGATAAAATAATACATAGTATTGAGTTGTGTATGTCTTAGTTAAATTAAAGCCTACAAGTATAACACCAGCCATATTGGTGACGCAATAAAAGGAGGGATATTGATAGAACCCAGCCCCAATAAGATTTGTTTGCTTAGTAAATATCCAAACATCATTTCCCAAAATATTGCCATTTTACTTCGAAACACCCTATACCTAAAAACCATGCTTACTTACCAAATTCAAGTTGCTTGTAGCGATTTTAATTATCTCCTTGAGAAGGTTAAACCACTCACGAGTGTTACCTTTTTCGTCATTATATTATATTGATTTTTAGGTGCGGGAACTTAAATCGGGGTATTTGTAAGTTTACACTGTCATGTCAGAGGGAAAAAATTGGGTCTTTTTGTGTATTTTCAACAATAATTTCTCAAGATAAAAAAAAAAACTACATCACCAAGCACGTTGACAAAATAAAATCTGAAGGCTCTAAAATCACTTAGAAATCAAGGTCTGGTCATCCAGAGTTTCCTTGATGACAATTTGAAGTTTTGCTTTTCAACAAGAAAAATCAAAAACAACAACCAAATTCCAAATAATAAACAAATCAATGTCAAGATTTATTTTTTGGTGAATTTGTTTATTCTTAAATAAATATTCAAACAAAAAAAATTAACATCATAAAATTATATTCAAATGACCATTGTGGTTGTGGTTAAACGGGAATGAACCCCATGTTTACTTAACACAGAGGGGGAAATATAATTTCAAATTTTTGCGATAGAATATTTCATTCGTATTCGTCTATCTGCAAAATCGTTGTCATTTTGCATTTCTTGACGTCGTCCGCCCATCAATCACGAGCGGCGAAACAAAAATGCACGTCAGGTGCACACGAAGCAATAACACCCAGCGGATAGCAATAGCAATATAATAATAATGTTCGCAATAAAGTCAAGGCCACAACCACATGGTTCACATAGAAGGAGAGGCTTACTTACAATTTACATTTTCTGTTTTTGCATCTCCATTTTCATTTTCATCACAAAATGCTTGCTATGCAAATTGATGGGTATAAATGGTGTTGTTGTGTTTTGGTCGAAATGGTGTCGGTGTATAGGTGCTTGCAACTTTTGCATATGCGATATAATAATTATTGCAGCTTACATGACCTACAGGATTTGAGTGGTGTTGCATTGTGGTTTTGTTGTTAACCGGTGTGATGGAGGGCCGCATTTGTTGTAAAATCAAACAAGGCGTTTGTAAGGATTGGTAAGGATTGTCGATGTGACACTCATGGCTGTTTTTAATATGAGATTATTGGAGATGACGAAGTCGCCAACCATTTAAACACAAATGATATGTAAAGACACCAATTGAAACTAAACAAAAAAAAACGCAGAAGTCAATTTTACTTTCTGACAAATATTTTTCTTTTTCATAAAGATTTTATTTTATTCTATTCTATTCTATTCTATTTTATTTTATTTTATTTTATTTTATTTTATTTTATTTTATTTTATTTTATTTTATTTTATTTTATTTTATTTTATTTTATTTTATTTTATTTTATTTTATTTTATTTTATTTTATTTTATTTTATTTTATTTTATTTTATTTTATTTTATTTATTTTATTTTATTTTGTTTAAACATTAAAACTTTGGTTAAAATTATCTATGAAATTGCAGATATTTTGAAGAAATGTGTACATTCGCCCAATGGTAAATATAAATATAGATCTGAGCTTTGTTGATGTAACAGTCTTCACAATTGAAAATATTAACCAAGGAGGGCGCCAATTTTTCCAGAGCCGCTACTGATTATGCTTTATCAATGCTTGAACTCGTTATTATTTAAACAACTCAATATGAAAGTATTGATTCAGTAAAAAATAGAGAAGAAAAAGAAAGGATCTTTTATGAGGTGCTTCAAGACAAGTCCTTTTCTGATGGTTGTTTTGATGCTGAAGTTGTTACATAAATTCAGGCCATATGTCCACTTAAGAAATTTCTTTTTACATAAAATCACTTGAGTGGTAGTTTAATACCCAATAACGGTATTTTTATCGCCTGAACTTGATTTTTAGTGCGATTGGTTGTTATCGTAATGACTTGTTTTACAAAGTTGTAAACATTAAATAAATTAGTTGAGGCAACATTATAGAAACATTAATCTTCTGTGATTCTGATATGTTATATACAGGGTGTCCCGTAATGAGTGGATAACACTGCAACTGGTGATAGCAGGCCTTATGACTGCTCAGAAAAAAATATAAACAAAAATATTTTTCCTGTGGTCTCCATGGTATAATTTATTTTCGAAAAAGTTAAAAAATTCAGGGTCTGCTTAAATACCTAATTACAACGGCCAACCATAAAGGATTCTTATTATTTTTGTATTTTAATAATATTTTTGAATAACCGTTCTAAATGATGGGTAGTAAATTTTAACACCAGCTGATGCATTTTTTGTGTTATAATTTTTTTGAAATTATTTTTTTATTCTAAAATAATTCAATATTTTTTTTCACCAAAGTTTGAAAAATAATAAAGGGAGAAAAATGTATGAGAACAGGCAAATTTGATAAAAATTGGCCTGTTTAATGTACTTTCCAAAATGATATAACACATGTTTGTGTCTACAACCATAACCAATAAAATTGGCATTTAATCTACTAAAGTAGTTTCTTAACATTTTATCAAATGAAATTAAGTTACAAAGTTAAGTAAACACTACGACGACGAATGAATAACTCATATTGTTTTTTAAATTTTTATTGCATTTAAAAATAACCGTTCTTAAATAAAGGCAGTAACATTTAACATTAGTTGCTGGACTTTTTTTTAATAAGTTTTTTAATTAATTTAAAAAAAAAAAATGATTAAATATTTATTTTCATCAAAGTTTGTAAGTTAATAAAAAAGACAAAAAACTGAAAACTTTCGTGGCAAATAATATTAAAAAAATCTCTTTTTAATGTACTTTCCCAAATGGTAAATCACATGCTTCTATCTACAGCAATAACACATTAAATTGGCTTTTAATCTACTAGAGAAGATTTTTAACACTTTCTCAAATCAAAATTGACTTGTAATAAAATAGACATTAAAATGCATAAAAAAGTATTATTTGCAAATATTGTCAATTCTCTGTCATTACATAACGTATAACGTTGTTATACTGGTTTCGTCGGAGGACGTTTACCGCGAGAAGAAATTGATGGTATTGTGCTGAATGAAATTGAAGCAGATTCAACTACATCAACACGGGTGATTGCAAGACGAACAGGGATCGCAAAATCATCAGTTCATAAGGTATTGCAAAAATATAAATTTCATCCTTTTCATTTCACGCGTGTTCAGACTCTGCTACCAAGAGATTTCCCCGCAAGAGTTATTTTTTGTCAAAAAATGTTGGAAAAAATTCACGAAGATCCGATCCGGAGTTCTTCAAAAAAAATATTGTGGAGTGATGAGTCGTCTCTTAAAAGGGATGGATATTTCAATATCCATAATTTACATAGCTGGCAACTGGAAAATCCAAATTTAGTGCGCGAGGAAAGATCGCAGTACCAATTCAAAATCAATTACTGGGCAGGTATCCTGAATGGACAAATTATAGGCCCTTTTGCATTACCAGGCAACTTAGATGGTGAAGCCTATCGTAATTTCTTGCAACCTAATTTGCCAATTCTATTGCAAGAAGTGCCCGAGGAGCTAAGGAATTCAATGTGGCTTCAAAACGATGGATGTCCTGCTCATTATGCTGTAAATGTAAGGAGGTACTTGAATCGAACGTATCCCAACAGGTGGATAGGCCGTCTGGGCCCAATTTTGTGGCCACCACGTTCGCCAGACCTAAATCCTTTTGACTTTTTCTACTGGGGGTGCCTGAAAGAAATGGTTTATACTAAACCTATTACATCCATTACGGAACTGCGTCGTCGTGTTCAAGACGCTGTGATGAAAATAAATGAGCGCCAATATGCTCGTTTTATTGAGAGGTCCTTCATTAGAAGATGCAGAGCCTGTATCACAGTGCATGGGGGACAGTTTGAACACTTGATATACATTTATGTAAAAATACAAGAATCATAATTTTTAATACTGTTGTTCTTATCTATCGCATTTCCCATACCTAAATCAAAACCTTTTTGAAAGTGCATACTATTATTTTAGTTAGTGAATTTAGCAGACATAATAGTGACACTGGTATATCTATTGACTTTTCCTTACAACTCAATTTTTGTTGTCATCAAACTTTGATGAAAATAAATATTTAATCATTTTTTATTAAAAAATTAATTAAAAAAAATTTTAAAAAAATATCCAGCAACTAGTGTTAAATGTTACTGCCTTTATTTAAGAACGGTTATTTTTAAATGCAATAAAAATTAAAAATTAAAAATTAATGTTTACTTAACTTTGTAACTTAATTTCATCTAATAAAATGTTAAAAAACTACTTTAGTAGATTAAATGCCAATTATTATTATATACAATATTTTTCAAACTTTGGTGAAAAAAAATATTGAATTATATTAATTTTAAAAATTATAACACAAAAAATTCATCAGCTGGTGTTAAAATTTACTACCCATCATTTAGAACGGTTATTTAAAAATATTATAAAATACAAAAATAATAAGAATCCTTAATGGGTGGCCGTTGTAATTAGGTGTTTTAGGAGATCCTATTAAAGAGCCAATTAAATTAAAAATCGCGATCGTTTTTATAATTTTGCTAACTGAACTTTTAAAAGAAATTTTCAAAAAAGTAGGCTAAATGAGTCCCTTAGAAAATTTTAAAGAGATATAATTTTCGAATCGAAGTTTTGTGATACACAGAATTTTAATATTATTCGAAATGATTTTTGTGAAATTTGAATTTTTGAAATATGCAATCAGGTAATTTTAAAAATTTCGCGCGAAATTTCTGTCTGTCTGTCTGTTCGTCTACAGCCTAAACGGCTCGATCGATTTTCTTCAAACTTGGTACAAAGTGGTTTTTGGTGATTATGGCCACACGTTTTTTAATTTTTTTTTTTTGAGAACCAAAAATAAAAGGTACCTGCCATACAATTTTTTTTGGCAAATTTACATAATCGTATTTTTCTCAAAAACGGCTCGACAACTTTTCTTAAAAAAATTCAATAAATTTATTTTAGTAAAGGCTTTCTTTGGGTGGAAAACCATTTTTCAAAAATGGTTATTAATGGTACCTCCCAAGGAACCATTTTTTTAATTTTTGATTTTCTTCAAAATGGTATGACCGATTTCAATTATTTTTTTTTTATACAGAAGCTTCCAAAAAATGTTAATAGTTTTGTGTACCAACATTTTTGAAAAAATATTTTTTGGATTTTTAAAAAATATTTCAAATTTGTTTTTGGAAAATAAAATATTTCGAAAACGGCATCTTAGATTTTTTTAAACTCGATATTTAAAACTTTTTTAGTACTCTCTAAAATATTTTTAGTAAAAATTTTACATTTATGAAAAAATAACGGTACCTTCCATACAAAAGTGAAAAAACCGCAAAAGAAAATATTTTTTGCTTGAAAACGACTTCTACGATTTTGATCAAACTTTTTTCATATACTAAAATTAGTACGATCTACCATCAAAAATTATAAAATTTTACACATAGCAACTATTAGTAGTACCTGTCATAGAACGTATTTTTTTTATTTTGAGTTTTCTCGTTAACAGCTTAACGGATTTAAATGATTTTTTTTTATATACAAATTTCAGATAAGAATTAATAATATTGCATATCAAAATTTTCAAAAAAAAAGTTTTTGGATTTTTAAAAAAAGTTTCAAACTTTTTTTTTGAAAATTCGATATCTCAAAAACGGGTTGACAATTTTTTTCAAATTTTGTTTTTAATACACATAAATATATAGTTTAAATCTGCATACCAAAATTTGTTCTTAAAAATGTTTTAAGAATTTTATATATAAAAAAATAATTACAAAAAAAAACCGCTCCAACGATTTTAAAATTTTTTTCCCATACAATCATATTCCATCATGAATTAAGATGGCATACTTTTTTTTCACCTCAAACTGTCAAAAGAGTTGTTTTAGCTAATTTAAATGTCGTATTTCATGCTTCTCTACATTTTTCTCACATAATTTCCATGTTTGTATACACAATTTTCTTAAACTCGCAGTGTCTTGAACATAAGAGCAAGCACGTGCGACCCAGTCGTGCCTTTTATTTACTTATCGTCCAGAAATCGGCACCGCCGTAGAGTTGGGAAAATTTACGTTTTGTATAGCGTGCAATTTGTCTTTCGAGAATTGAGTTTTGAACCTATTTGTTTGGCCAAACCGAAGTAGCAGCGGCAGCGGTTCGCTAGGGCAATTTTTCGTCGGATTTCCACTAAGGTGCCGTTCGCGGAATTGATGTTTTTTCCGAGGTAGGTGAACTTCTTGACTATCTCGAAATTACTGCTACCAAAAGTGACGTTTTGTTCTAGGCGATGGGAGAGATGAGGCTTTGTTTTTTAATAGCATATACTTTGTTTCGTCCTCATTCACTTCAAGACCAACTCGTTTCGCCTGTTCATCAATAGCTGTGAATGCTTCAAGTACAGCTCGCTTGGAACGGCCGATGATGTCGATGTCCTCCGCATAGCCAAGCAGTTGAGAAGACGTGTTGAAGATAGTGCCTTCCAGGTTAACACCACTCTTGCGCACTATCTACACCAAGACTAGGTTGAAGAAATCGCATAACAGTGCATCTCCTTGTCTGAGCCCTGTACATGTCTGGAATAGTTCGAATGAGCTGTTACCCATTTGCACGTTGCACCACGTATTTTGTAACATCATGCGGCATAGCTTGATCAGTTTTTTTCAGGATCCCGAGTTTCGACATCACCAATAAAAGCTATTAATGTGGCCTTGAAGTGGTGGGTCTCGACTTTAAACTCATTTGCCTATTCCAGGATTTGCCTCAATGTGAAGATTTGGTCCATCGTTGATCTGCCTGGCCAGAAGCCACACTGGTACGTGCCGACCATAGTGTTGCAGAAAGGTTTAAGACCCTCACATAGTACGTTGGATAGGATCTTGTAGGTGACATTGAACAGGGATATGCCTCTGTAGTCCTTGCAGGACATAGGATTGCCTTTTTTGTTGATTGGGCATATCGCATATATGGAGCTATTTGACCATTCGGGCATACTTTACTCCTCCCACACTTGATTGATGAGTTGGTGCACGCACCTTACCAGGACATCTCCATACTTTAAAACTTCCGCAGGTAGGCCATACGAGCCAAGGGATTCGTTGTTCTTAAGCTTGTGGATAGCTTTCTTAACCTCTTCAGAACTGGGCGCTGGGACTGTATCTTTATTAACTGGTCTCATACTTCTTTGTTCTTGTGTCGCTTCCTCTATATAATGCCCACTAAGCAGTTGCTGGAAATACTGCTTAAACACGTCTACAATTCCCTCTGCTTCGGTTACTATGTAGGTTCTTTTTGCTGTTTCAAAGAGGTTGCGTGTCGGTCCTTTAACCAGATGCTAGTTGCTTTGGCTATTTTAATAGAATGGGCGGGTGTTGATGGTAGTGCTATATTCCTCGAAATACCTGAGCTGCAGATGCTCTTTTCTTTCTGCGCAGAGTTTTTTTCTCTTCAGTACTCCTCTCCTGCTGCTCTTGTTTTCCGTTGCAGTATTTGCATTCTTGCATTTTCCGTCTCCTGCTTCAATACCGTGCATTCATACCACGGGCTCTTTTTTCTGGGTGGGTTGATAGCCTATGATGGTCTCGGCTGTCTCCTTAATGATGTCACAATACTGGTTTAGCTGGTTGTTCACGCTTGTGGCTAGGGGTATGACAGAGAGTTTCCCAGTTAATTGCTCACTGTAGTCTCTGACTTTCTCAGATGTGCTAAGGCAATGCATGCTTTGAATTTCTTCCTTTGGGCGGTCTTCGTTTTTTTTTCGTTGGACAGTCGGGTTCTGAACTTTGTCACAATAAGAAAGTGGTCAGAGTCCACGTTTGCACATCGGGAAGTTCGCTCATCCAAGATGTTCGATGCGTACCTTGCGCCAGTTAGCACGTGGTTGATTTGGTTGGCGGTTCAACCATCTGGAGATCGTCAGGTTGCTGTGTGTATCCTTCGCCTGGGGAACCTAGTGCTACTTATCACCGTACTACGAGCTGCAGCAAAGTTGATTAGTCGGAAGCCGTTATCTATTGTCGTTTCACGGAGGCTGTGGTTTCCAACTAATCCGCCAAAGAAGTTTTCCTTTCCGACATAATCATTGAAGCTTCCGAGCACGACTTTTACTAGGCTCCGTCGAGGAGGTCGTAAAACTCCTACTCGTTAGACTCTTCAACTTCATCGGTAGGGGCGTGTGCACATATTATGCTGATATTTTGGAAGGAAGCTTTAATGCGGATCACAGCCATGTGATCGCTAATTGGCTTAAAATCGATGACTTTCGATCTGAGTCGATTTCTCGCGAAAAATTAATTCAATCCAGGCATTCTTTGATGACAGCTATAATAAATGTCGCAATCTTTTCTTTTCGTTATTCCTGATCCTATCCATCATATCTCCTGGATCGTGGTAATGTCTGCCTTTTACGTTGTACCAGGAGAGGACATATTCAAGTTTTTGAGTAATACCTGCTATACGCCAGTGTCCTTACATTCCAGGTGCATACTCAAGGATCGTAGTTCATTTTCGTTGCGGTTCTGGCTGCCATTTGAGGAGGGTCGTTATCCGAGGTTTCACGCGTCTCTCTCACAACAATGGATTTTTTGTTCTGTAGTCGGGTCGTTAACCCAACGCACTAACCTCCAATCTGTAGGGCCATGGGTTTAATGTTGCGATTCATTGATCAACATTAACATTCGCACTTACAAGCTTTGTAAGTCATGACACAAAGCCAAGACTAGTATCCGGCGGCTACCAACTTGGAGGTAATATAAGCACTTGATGTGTAAGGAAAGATATAGCTCGAGGCCCCCATGCATTTCCTACAAAATCCAACCACTAATATAAATTTACCAAAATAAAATAATTGGTTCCACAGTGATGAGATCCAAACTAAGCATTCACTTGACCTAATTTAGATAACGAAAGTCCATTTTAATTAAAATTTTTTGAAACTTGAAAAAGAAAAACAATTTCAATCTTGTTTAACGTCTTTAAACTCTTTCCAATTTATTTATTTTTATGCAAAACTATTTTCGTCAATCACAATGTAAACCATAAAATTGTGACTAATTTCTCCCTGCAATAATCAGAAAACAAAAAATAGTTGTTTGTGTTTCTCACTTAATTTAAAATTATAGTTCTTTTTCTGTTTTGTAGACAATATGTTCAAACTTATGAAAAAAATCCTAAAGGTCACAGTTTAGACACAAAGTCTTAAATCTGACAGTGAAAAAAGTCGTACCGATTTAATATTTTTAAATTTGTGCTTCGCTTATTTATTTTTAATTAATAAATTAATTCTTAGGTGTCAATTAAATTACTATTTTTTGCCACTCTGTTTTCCTTTTTTTTTTGTTGCAAAAATGATGTTGAATTTGACACATATTTGACTGAAAGAAATGTCAAAATAAAATGAAAAGACATGACACATTTCTAAATGGTCTGCAATTAATTGTCAATGATTTGGATATGCTTTGGCATTCATTTGTCATACAGAGTCACCACACTGTTTGTGTTTGTACTCGTATAGTGGCGGTCAAATGTTTGTGTGACCACTTTTGATAATAACATGTCGAAATATTTACCCAATTTGGATTATATTTAAACACCGCCAACGACATTTTAATTGGACTGTCAAGTCAAATGGACCGGTTCAGCAATTGGATAGTCTTACAGCGCTGCGGTGCAATTAAACTTAATGAAGTTCAGTAAGCTTTCTTATGGAGGAAATATAAAAATGGTGTATGATTGTTGGTAGTTTTATTTGCCATTCGTTCCGCACGAAAAATTCCGTTTTTATTATTTGACACTTTCATTATACAATGTTATCCACTGCAAGACTGCAACGTCTTCACATTTACAAAAAGATTAAACTGTGGTACAAAAGAGTGAAGTCTCTAATATAAAAAAAAAACACACTGAGAGTATTCATGAAACTTCGTAAATCACTTGATAAGTTTACAATTTGGTTAAGTTTATCATTTGGTTTATGAACTGTCAAATTGTGTATGGGAAATGATTAACACAATTTGGTTAAAATTAACAAAGGATTTTGCTGCGGAAAATCAACCAAATTTTTTTGGATAAACTTACATATACCCAAACGTCATTGTGACTTTTATAAAACTAGGCGTGTTCAGAAATATGATATCTCAGAGAACTAAAAAAAACTCTGACCATGTTCTGTAACTATCGTACCGCGATTGGCTGGCGATAAAAGTTTTGAATTAAAACGTTGTTTATAGAAAAAAATAATTAGGACGTCTACATTTACTCAACTATTAGAAAAGTTACTTGTAGGCTCTCCGAAATCAACGCGAATCATTCGCTGATGACGACTAAACAACACCAACAACGAGTTATTTTCATTGACAACAAAGTTATTGTTATTCTAGTTTTCGTCATCCTCGTCAACGAATGATTCACATTTGGCTTGGGAGATCCTTAATAGACGGAAACTGTCATTTGTATTGTCGTGGTTGAGCTATAATAGTGGATAGCTCACTGAAGTGGTCGCAAGAAAAAGAGTGAATACATGAAAACCATGTGGCATGCCCATAATTAAGTTTTGCTACTTTTCGTCAAGTTTCGTTAAGTTTTGCTTTCGGAAGAGGAGAGTGATTCAGTGTAGTGTTAGTAGTTAGAGAGCAACAAACTATGAACTTAAGACTTACACAACATTTAAGAGCGTGGTACACTGGTCTTCAATGTAGCTTTGAGTCTTTTCTTAATTATATTAAATCAAAAAAAATTGAGTTCAAATTCAGAATGTTGCACATGCGGGTAAAAGGCTCATGCATTCCATAATTAGTACGGTGTTGAGATATATACATTAGTTCTGGACTACGAGTGTTGTGACCTCCCCCACGGTAGTTAAGGGTAGTACAAGATAATGGACACGTTCCGATGGTTATTCTCAGTTATCCGGATAGCTTTGTGTTGTTGTAATCCCTTGTTAAAAAACAGCTGATAATCACTGACGCAACAACAACTCAAGTTATCTCAAAATTTTTGGGATAACTAGGTAGCATAGCGAATAAACATTGGAACGCGAGGAATCACCCCGATTACAGAATCCGACGAATGAGTAGGGAATCTGACTCAATTTTGACATTTGGCTCATAGTAAAAATGTCAAAATTGAGACTGATTCCCTCCGCAGCTCATTCGTCGGATTCTGTGGTCGGGGTGATTAAATCAGGTGCATCAATAACGCCCGTTAAATAAAAAATAAATTGGGTGGCGCAATAGCTCGTGGAGAACCTGACTTACAACTCACAACCATTCCTGTGTGTGTGTGCGTGTTTGTTGACAGGAATGGAGGGGACCTACAGTTTTTTGCCGAGTTCGAACGGCTAGATGAGAAACACTTTTTCATGACAAGTATACTCTTAGAGGATTTGTCAGTTCCTTGCAAAAGGCAGTACCTCGAATAAAACATTTCTGTTTTTAGGTGGCACGGCTGGGACTCGAACCCACGCCTTCGGCATGACAGTCCTACGCACTAACCATCATGCCACGAGGTACTACAACCCCCGTTAAAAGTTGGTGAATAAATAAAATATCATTATTAATTCTCCTTTGTGCCAAAGTTTGAATCTGAAGACGGTTAATCCGGTGTTCATAAGGAGGAAGATTATAAGAATCGGACCACTGTAGTCCTTTCAAGGCGAAACGTATAAAATTACGCTGTACTGCTTCTAGTCTATTCTTATGGACATCGCAAAAAGGAGTCCATACCTGTGATGCGTATTCAAGATGAGGACGAACAAGACTGTTGTAGAGAGCGAGGGTAACATAAGGATCCTAAAATTCCTTAGACCATCGTTTAACAAACCCTAAAATAGAGTTTGACTTGTTGGCTATTAAATTGATATGCTTCGTAAAATCAAGATTAAAAGTAAAATGAACCCCTAGGTCTTTGAAACCATCATCACGACACAACGTGTGCTGCGATATTTCATAACTAAATGAACTAGGAACTCTTTTAAAAAAAAAAATCATCGCCTGACATTAAATAGGGTTGAGATTTAAACCGTTTTTATTACACCAAATAACAAAACTGTTTATATCTTCTTGCAAAAATAAACGATCACTCACAGATCTGACGCTTTTGAAAATTTTCATATCATCCGCAAAAATAAGAATTTCACTATAACGTATACAGTGGGAAACGTACGTCGTTGATAGCTAAGATAAAAAGAAGTAGGCCTAAATGATTACCCTGAGGAACTCCAGATTTGGCAAAGAAAGGGTTGGAGACAGAGCTCCTAAATCGAACCACATAGGATCTATTATGCAGAAAAGAAGAAACCCAAGTGATGAGTTTAGGAGGGAACCCAAACACCTTTAACTTAAACGTAATAATGTCATGAGAAAGTTGATCAAAAGCCTTAGAAAAATCTGTATAGATGCAGTCGAGTACTTGACCATGTTCCAACGCAGTTGAGCACTTATGCAAGAATGCAAGTAAATTGGTTATCGTCGAACGCTTTTGCATGAATACATGTTGTTGATTGCAAATTATATTCTTACAGTTGAATGTCAAACTATCGCACATAAATTGCTCAAAAAGCTTAAGAATGCAAAATAGTTTGGAGATTGGCCTGTAATTGTATATCAGATCTGTTACCCTTTTAAAAAAACTGGTGTAGTAAATGATTTTTTCCAAATATGAGCTTGGAAATTAACATTTACATTTATTTATCGTTCCGGGACCTCGTTTTCGCGTTGGTTCGGGAGAGATTTTCCATTTAAAAATAACTTTGAAATCTGAACCCGTCTAATCTGTCACGTGTTTGACGATTTTTATTTGACGTTTATTGAACAGCTGATTCAATTACACAGCATTTAACCCAATGAATGAAAAGGTCGTTTGCATAGGCGCCCGGAGGGGGGGGGGGGCAAGGGGAGCAGATGCCCCCCCTGGTTTTGGACAATACCACACCACACACTACATGGTCCCCATCTGCCAAGCCATTCATTTCCAAAGTCTGTTGAAGAATGGCTACGATGTCGATGCTTTAAGAAAACTTCTAAAAAATCAAAAATTTTCACATTTTTTACAAAAAGGTGATTTTATGGCCTTTTCGAATGGGGATAGAATGACAGTTTTTGTTCTGAAAAGGAGAGAAAATTGTTCCGGATTTGATTTCAGAATCGTTCACACGTATCGAATCGGTCTTTCGGATTGCCAATCGAAAAGGCCATTAGGGAAATCCGTTGACATTTGCATATTTTCAAAACAGGGTGTTTCAAAAACATGTCAACATTTTTCAACTTCGTTGTTCCTTGAAAGATTTCAATGAAATTGACACAGGTGATAGCTTATACAGAATTAAAAAAGAAAAAATATTTTCAAAACAGGGTGCTTTAAAAAAAAATGTCAACTTCGTTGTTTCTTGAGTGATTTCAGTAAAATGACAGGATAGCTGAGACAGAGTTATAACAGAAACGAATATTTTCAAAACGGTGTTTCAAAAAATGACACCATCATCACCATGACCTGTGGCAATTTCATTGAAATCACTCAATTCGATTTCATTGAAATCTCTTAAGGTTAAAAGATTTCGAAATTGTCCTTTTTCCTTTTGTAAAATTACATTTTTATTTCTTATTTCAAAGGTTCGTGAATGGATCTTTAATAGTTAGATAGTTTTACTGACTCCTTTTATTTCATTAAATATAAATACTTATAGATTTAAGTGAATATTGAATCTTAAGTCTTATTGGTATGGCCTATGGCCGTCTACCAGATTGACATTTTCGAATATAAATACATTTCTGTGGTGTTTGGTAGAAACATGATAACTCCATTTTAAAATTTGCGTCCGTGCGTCCACTTTACATCGACCTACAACCTAAACGGGTGAACCGATTTTCTTCAAATTTGAAACATAATTTTTCAAAGGTTATGTTCATAAGTATTCCAAATTTGAAGAAAATCTGTGGCCTCGTTTACACTCTACCTTGATTTAAAGTGGGCGTAAAGACGCTAATTTTAAAATGGAGTTATCAGGTTTCTACCAAACACCACAGATTTAAATGGCAAAAAGTAGAACATTTTAAGAAATATAAAACTGTACTAATTTAAAAATTAAAATTCTTCTTCTATAATACATCTTCTATATCGTAGTGCAGTGACAGTAAAGTTATAAAGCGCATCTCATCCTTCTTCCCCATCGAGTATGTTCAGAAACACCAATTCACAAAGGCTGAGTTTATTGAAGTACCTCATCCGGAATTCTCTTAAAACCGGGCATTCTGCAATAAAGTGATATGTATCCTCGTGTTCTTTCATATTGCAGAGACTACATTGTAAGGGCAGATCTGGACGATGTCATATAATATAGATCAAGCAATTCACCTCTCGTCTTAAAAATAATGTTTATTTTATCCACTGGGGTTGTATTCGGTGGATACGTTTTGTTCTGCAGATTGAAATTCAAACGGCTATAGTAGCTCCTAAACTCTGACGAACTGGCTTCAGCTGCGAATCTTTCATAGAGAACACTTCCAAACTTTTCCAATATCGCATTAAACTTACTTTTTAATAGAGACGGCTGCTCGTTTGGTACTATGACTAAATCAATGCCACATGTTGCAGCAAGATTCTTCCACTCAACTATCATAGGGGCGGTGCCCCTGTCTCCAGATAGAGCATATAGTTAGGTGTACTCCTTGGCAGTCGAAAAATCCTTTTAATAAAACATCGTAGACATTTTTCCACGGCGATATCCCCAAACTTGAGCACCATAGAGAAGAACTGCTGTTGATGTGGAGCGGAATGTCTTTTGCTTTGCGCTGTGCTGAATGTATTTGCTCTTTATACACCGTTCCCATACCGACGAGATCGCTCGTTTTGCCTCCGCTAATTTCCAATCTAGGTGCTTATTCATGTTCAGATGCGACGTTATTAAAACTCCCAGGTATTTGTACTCCCGTACGATTTCAATTGTTCTCGCATAATAAATTCGGAACGAACCATATTTTATAGATCCCACATCCTAGCATTTTTGGTTCGATCTTGAAAATTAATTTTGTTTTAATCGAATCAAAAATAACATTCCCTTTTGATTTTTTCACGAGTGAACGAATGAAATTTAATTTTTCTATGAACCTTGCTTTTTATACAAAACCTTCCAAAAAAATGTCTGTGTGCTTAAATAAGTTCGGTCTACTATTAAATATAAAATAGTTTTACGCTAGATAGTTCATTATTGACTGAAACATTTAAAAGAAATTACACTAGTCAACAAAATTAAAGGAACAAATATTTTTCAATTTTTGTTAGCGTTTTTTGAAGAGCTGTATCTTTGTGACGAGTGGTCGTATTGAGTTGAAATAAAAAGCATTTTACAGCTTTATGTTTTTTGTTTCGAGATTTTTTTGCAAAAAAATTTTTTTGAAGTTCCGTTATTGCGTAATGTCAAAAACTGAGACGAGACAACAAAATTTTTTTTTTTTATTTTTCTTGAAGGTCCTCATTTCTATGGATAAATGAAATAAAAAGTACATTTTTCAAGTAAATCAAGTTTTTTGGTTTGAAAAATTTTTGAAATTATTTTTTTTTTTTTTTTTAAATGTACTTTTTGTTTCATTTCAATTCAAAAAAGTATCTAACTAATGCAAAACTTTGAAAAAAATCCACTGGAATTACGGTTTTCTTGTCATTTTGATGACGACTACGCATTGTTTAGGAACAACACAATTTGTTCCTTTACCTGGTTTGTAAGACTTTGAAGTTTTGGTGAGGAAAAACGGTTCAATGAATCAATTTGAAAATTAACAAGAATATTGATGATTTAAAAGTCTATAAATTTGCATACCAATGCAAGCCATGTAATCAATATTTACAAAGAAAAAAAAAAGATTTACGAAAAGCCCACAAAACGTCGGTTTTTAGTACTTTTTTTAAACTAACGGTGAACGGTAAAAAAAAATATTTTCTACAAAATCTTAAAAAAATCTTGTAAAACGCTTTCTCAAATTTCCAAAACTGTCTTTGAATTTTTTATAACATCATTATTTGCTGAGATATTGGTCATCAAGGCTAAAAGTATCTTTTTTCATTCAAAGTCAGATAAACCATGTCAAAAAAAATCGTACGACAACAACAAAAAAATTGAATTGAAGCTGAATAAGCAAGGTATCTGATCATGACATTTAATTGACTCAAAAAAATGTATCCATAGAGATGAGGACCTTCAGAAAATAAAAAAAAATGTTTTTGTTGTCTCGTCTCATTTTTTGACACTACGCAATAACGGTACTTCAAAAAAATTTGTTTGCAAACAAATCTCGAAACAAAAAACATAAAGCTGTAAAATGCTTTTTATTTCAACTCAATACGACCACTCGTCACAAAGATACAGCTCTTCAAAAAACGCTAACAAAAATTGAAAAAATATTTGTTCCTTTAATTTTGTTGACTAGTGTATTTATAAAAACTTCCAAAAAGTTCTATTTATATTGCATATTAAAATTAAAATTTTTTTTTTTTGAATACCCATTTTTTCGAAAATTCGATATCTCAAAATTGGTTTGGTGTTTGCCCCCCCTGGACAAAATCCTGCGGGCGCCTATGGTCGTTCGTCTAAACGTTTGCGCAAACTTATCATTTTACACAATTTGTAAATTTACGACGTTGCATACCCTTATAAAGAAATTATTTTAACAATAAGTACCAAGTCGAATCTGATGATACAAAATAGTGAACTAAGTGGCTGTAAAAAGGTTTGCTTCTGGGATGGTCAGTTCCTAGTACAAAAAACATAGAATTGTTTGCGGAACAAAATATAGGACGGCTGATTTTCACATATCTGAAAAAAGCTTTTAGAAAACCTTTAGTTTTCGGAATGGACCACCATTGCTTCGGCCCGGAAATTATTTAAGTGTACCCCAAGGGAAGGTTTAATGAGGAATGATATCGACTCAACTTACTGATAAAGCTTGTCGATCGGCGGGAGACCCAGTTCTATACCAGACTGAACGCCAGTGAGTGGGAAATTGCATAGCGGTGTCATATCTCTCTGATTTGAATTCTGTCTCTTGTTTGTGCCACTCATCAGCTACATATGGCTGCAATACAATCCCAAATTTAATTTGTTTGCTTCTCAGCGCAGCGCTTTGCCATTCACTGTCTGCCCTTGGCCGAGACTATTTTTTATTGATAAATAAATTGCTTGTCTTATGGTACCCATATTGGAATTATAAATTACTTTAAAGGTTTGCTAAAAGTTTCAAGAGACATGAAGCTTAGTTAAAAATTTAATTTTTAATTTTCGATCAGCTTAAAAGATCCACTAGTTACGGCTTAATCTTCTTCTCCAACGTACACTTTCAGATCCAATTTCAATTATGACATAAGAGTGTGTGATCGTACCACAAAATCAAATCAATTTATCGCGAGGCGTAGCAAATTATTTTCTTATTTTTTCTTTTTTTTTTAAATATTGAACTTTCGTCTGAACCTAAGTTCAAAGTTACAACATAAACTGCTTCCCTCTAGGCAATATTATTCATATTAACGCATTAACATAACGACAATACAAAAACCTTATTACCTTGCATCATTACGTGGTCTCCATTTTGGAGCTTTATTTTCGTAATTCTCCCGGTTGAATGTTAAAACAACAAAAACTTCAACCAAACCATATACCTATTCCCTCCAACCTCGAATTCATTACTTAAAGCCAAAGGTAGATAAATACAAATCGTTGTTTTGTTTTTGTTCAAGTTTGACTTGAAAATGGAGAAGTTAAAAAAGAAATAAAAATAAAAAAAAAAAATAGTTTAAAACTTTTGTCGGTTTTGGATGAGAGAGCACATGTATGTAAATTATATAACAAAATTGAAAAAAGAAACAAAAATAAAGGAAACAGTGAACAAATTGCAAGTGGCTCGGTGTTGGATTTGCGTCTCTAAGTTGATTGCACGCGCTATAATGCTCCAACTCCAACATGAGGTTTGAGTAGCTTACAAACAGTTGTCATTCGGTCTGGCCGTGCGACGGACGTTTTGTTTTTTATTTTTCTGTCAATCGTGTGAGTTGTGCATTTTTTGACACCACTTTTTTTTTTGTATCGTTTATCGACTTCCCCATCTATTTAGTTCCCTTTCTGGCTTCAAGTTTTGTGCGGTGACAAACAAAATGATTGTTAATTTATGTTAATTAAACGCGTGAATGCAACTAGCCAGCAAAAGACGAAGTGAATCTATTGAATATCGATCGAGTAGTATTGTTTCACACTTCACTATACCTATCTTATAGCTCTACTCTGTTAGGACGATTTCATAAACTACACTTCACCTTCATACAAAACGATGGATATTTGTATTTAGGTTGTGAAGTTTTTTCAGTGATCAATATATTGATCGTTCGGTGAACTGAATTAAGCCTAATCACTACCAATTGCAAACTGTTAAGTAAATACTATGTAGTAGCTGAATGCATGCTGTGTGCGAGTTTATCTTATCTCTTTATTGATTATTTCCAAAGCGAGTGAAACAGAGGATATTGTGATAACCTCGATGGATATCCAATACAAAACCAAACGATATTCAACCGACTGATGTGTGTGTGAGTGTTAGAGAGAGAGAGATAAAGCTTGTTGTTCATTTGTGCTCGATCAATTAAAATAATTAAACTTTTCATCTGGACAATTTGTTGCATGTGTAACTTCTCTCTGATGTGTAAGGTGACTAGTTATACCTACTTACTGATTGCAGTTAATGATATTTTGTAAGGGCTGAACTTTGGACACTAAACCTAACCTATAATCAGTTTTGTGTATATTTGTTCAGTGATTAATAATATTTTAAAAAGAATAAAAATGAGGGGAAGAAAGGAACAAAGGTTTTTATTATTGAATATGTTAGTTTGGGACCTAAGCCGAAAATGCTACTAAATTCAATCTTGCGTTTCTAAGGGAATGGTAACACTGGCCTCTTTTCAATATATTTGGGGTGTAGCTCTCGCAAACTGAGCACAGTCTTACAATTTTACACTTAAAACTTTTTCTCCAAAGTTAGATTTCCTTTCAATATGGATGGCATACAAAAGTAACAAATGCCAACCATAAAAAGCCGAAAATCAAAGATTTCTAGGTTTTATTAAACTGTGCATACACATTTTTTTGGAGCAAAGATAGGCTCAAGACATGTTTAAACAAAATACAGAATAGGCGTAAGATGTTAATACCATATTTCCCTAAAGTGGTTTTTATTGAAAACAAGGCGAGATAAATATATTCAACTTTACCATTTCTTATCATTTTTTGAAGTTTTGTCTAAAAGAATCTGGCAAATGTCACATTCATAAATGTATTGGAACTCAAGATTTTGATCAAATTATGACATGACGATTATAGAAGAAGACTTGGTAGATACTACGCGCAAAGAATGTGGAAATGCCATGTTCCAAGAAATATGCCTTTGGACAAAATCTGCCAAAAATGATAAGGAAATGGTTAACTTTGAATGGCCGTATATATTTTTAGTTTTGTCCACTTTTTCTGGCTCAATTTTCTTACAAAATTTAATTTTGTACAACAAGTAAAATTTGTAAAAAAAAAAAAAAAAAAAAAAAAAAAAAAAAAAAAAAAAAAAAAAAAAAAAAATTATTGCCATTCGGCGTTTTTCGTTTTTAGCTCCGAGCATAGCACTGAACTGTCAAAAAAAGATTTGTGTTTCTTTTTTAGCTCCGAGCACTCAGAGCGCTCAACTTATGTTACTTTTTTAAATCGGAGCTAGCTCGGAGTACGCTACATGAGCTCAGAATAAAAAGACCGAGCGAATGGAACAAATAGCTGTGCGCAGCCAACTTCACTCTTTTTTCACTCATTTCAAGTGGCCGCGTTCGACACATCAATTTCAGTTCACAATTTGGAAATCTTTCGAGTTTTTGATTGGCCAGCTGTCTGATGAAAATTAAGTCATTACTTATTTTGGTGAGTTGAACGCATCGCAATCGTATGACAGTTCCTGAGCTCTGAACTGTGTTTCAAAATTATATCGGAGAGCTCTGATCATACTCTGCTCAGAGCTAACTCTGATAGCTCGAGCTAAAAAAGCAAAACGCCTATTATAGAGAGTCTTACAACAACGCAAGGTGTTTTTTTTACACAGTGGGCAGCTATCCGACTCCTTGGTAGTGCAACAGGGTGTGAGGCAAGGGGATGTTTTATCGCCAATTTTCTTCCTGCTGGCGATGGACGACGCACATATTGACAGCCAGTGTTGGTACAGCGGAGCAACAGGGCATTCAATGGAGACTGTTTGAAAGGCTCAGTCATTTAGACTATGCTGATGACATAGGTATATGTCTCCTGGCAAATAACATCACTGGGCTCAACGGGATATGTCAAACACTGCAAGTGAAGGGAGAGTCGAGTGATCCAAATATAAACATCAAAAAGACAAAAATAATGCACACAGGCCGCTCCATACAGCAGTGTATTATTCTACAGGAGAGGCCAGTGGAAGAAGCCGAACAGTTTAACTACCTTGTCTGTATTGTTTCTGCAAATGGCGGTACGGATCTAGACGTTCAAAGTAGAATTAATAAAGCTCGTGCTGCCCTGTCCCCAATTTGGAAATCCAGTCCAATCTCTTTACGCACTAAGTTGGTATTCTTCGAATCCAATGTCAAATCCGTGCTGTTATATGCTTGCGAAACCTGGAAAGTCACTTCTACTATTTCGAGGAAATTTCGAGGAATCGCTGTATACGCCACATCCTAAAGATACGCTGGTCACAAATTATATTTAACCAGGAATTATGGGGCAGAACTAGTAAAGAGCGGCTGGACATTGACATAATAAAGCGAAAATGGTGATGAATCAGTCACACACTTAGGAAACCAAACGAATATATTGCGTAGAAGTCCTTTGAATGGAATTCTTAGAGTGTATGGTGGATTGGAAGACCAAGAACAACATGAAAATCAACTGTCCTAGCAACGCAGAATCCCAGAGAAAGACGTGGCCACAATAAGAATATTTTGCAGCAGACCGTGAAGGATGGTGACGATTTTTTGGTGTCCTATGCCCTGTTATGAGTTGGGTTGGCCACGGGGGCGTCTTCGGTGCTGGAAAAGGGGCCTTTACATGCTTGTTTCAGCTTGGCCAAGCTTGACGGGACGGGGTGGTTCTTGCCATACACCTCCCATTAAACAGTCCCAACCTGTAACCCCGGACACGATGATGATGGTCAGTCTTTAGCCTATTTTTGCACCTAAAAAGTTATGCGTAGTTTAGAAAACAAATTTAGAAATCTCTAATTTTTCAATTTTGGTTTGGTGGTTAACTTTTTCTGCTTAAATTTGTTGACAAAATTTCGATTGGAAATTTAGGTAATTGCAAAATTTTTAGGTTTAAATTTTCAAATTTGGCCTTAAGTTTCCGTTAGTTGTGATCATCCTCCCAGAAACACAAGGCTGAATTCAGTAGTTTTTTCAGTCTTAACTTAAGAACTCAGCCGACGAAATGTTTGATTTTTGAGAAGAAATAGTCCTCTCCTCATTTGCATTTATCTGAGAATCAGCAGTTTGTATCTCACATAATTGTTTCTTCTTTCATTCGAAAAGGAGTAGATCGGATATCAGAATTTATCGCCCTCGTGAAATTTACGTGAAATGGCCGCAATCTTTTTTTTTTTTTTTAGTTTAGATTTAGATTAGATTTAGATTTTAGATTTTAGTTCTGACTCAATAAGCTTTCAAGACTAGATTGAATTATATTTGGTGGGCGCCACAATTCATGGAGAACCAGGACCTAGTGGCTTGCAACTCCCAAGCATTCCTGTGTGCGTGTTGTTTGCCGGAATGGAGGGGACCTACAATTTTTGCCTCACTTATTCATGACAGCTGATGCTCTTGGAGGAAGCAGTGCTTCGGAAAAAAAATCATTCTTTGTTTTTTTTTTTTTTTGGTGGGCATAGCGGCTGGGACTCGAACCCAGACCTTCGGCATGACAGTCCAACGGACTAACCGTTATGCAACGTGGTTCTACTTGCAAAACTAAATGTGTGGAAAACTAATCTTACTAATTTATATGTGAACAAAAATTTTGCAAAATTTTCAATATTAAAAAAAATAAAATCAAACAAAGTTAAAAAGTTTAAATTTTGAAGGTACTTTGAAAATGCAATATTCTCGACTGAGCGTGCATTACGATGATGCACAAGCTTTACGACATCAGTAACGCTTCCACTCTCTTCAAATTTCTTCACAATTTTACAGATTTTTTGCGTAGTCAGTCGATTATGACGACCATAATCATCGCGTAATGCGTGAAAAGTGGCAACGTTTCAGTCCCCACTTTTGTAGTAAGAAATGAATGACCCTGTACTTTTTTATGTCAACGGGTGGAACCTCCACTTTTTAATAATTTTCAATATTTTGACCATCCAAAAAAGTTGCAGAAATGCCTGCAGCTACCAAACAGGAATTGGGAATTAGTAATCGATACCTCAAAAAACAGGTGCACAATGGTCTTGGTTGTATGGAAAAGGCGTCAAAATTCAATAAAATCTGAACCACTCAACCGATTTTAATGAAAGTTTCAGCTTAGACAGTAAATTACTAAAAAAATCATCACAATAAATTTCCACCTCCTGCCACGCCTACTTTTTGAATAAGGTGATATAGTCACCCAAACTGGCAAAAGCTTAGATTAACTTTTGAGATATTTTTTTTAGAAAATGCTCTTTTAAGAAATTCGTCTACAAAAAAATGTTTGCCACGCCGACTTTTTGGGTGTTTTAACCCTCCTTTGCATCATGGGGTCCATTTGGACCCCAGACCATGTTTAAACACTTATAACTTTTTGTTTTTCATTTTTTCGCCTTAGGATTAATATACTCAGTGAATAAAATAAATTCAATTTTTTATTAATTGCTAACGTTTTGATGGTCTCTTAATTTTTACAGAATTTTCTGTGATTTTTTTCTGGAAATAAAAATTTGGACCCCACTGTACTGAAACTCTTACAAAAATCATTTTTTTTTCTAGTAAATTAGGTATTTTTTCAATAAGAACATAGTAATACCAATTTTACTTGAAGTTGTTGGCAATTCCGGGAGACATTTGATGCATACGTTATTTGTGTGGCAAACAGAGCCGAATTTAAAGGTCTGGAGGCCCCCTGGCACCTCATTATTTTCCAAATAAAATGAACAATTTTTAAGTCGAGTGTTAATAATTTATTCCCAGAAAATTTCCATTTCTCGGTGACCCAATTAGTCCCCTGTTGTAGCTGTCATTAAAAATTTTGTTCTTCGATTTTGAGGTGGTGGTGGGTCTGTAGCCCCGGTTGCCCTCCCCTAAATCCGGCACTGGTGGCAAAGGCAAAAATATCTACCACAGCAATCGCTTTGAATTTTTTTTCAATTCAACAAGTTTTTTGATAACCTTATATATGATTTTTCTAATTAAATTTCAACCTTATACTGTTTCGAAAAATTTTTGAAAATCATTCATATAGACCAAGAATAATTTATCATAGATACATAGGTATAAAAAAAATCATAGAAAACATTGTGGAGTCCATTTGGACCCCATGTCCGTTTGTACCTATTTTTACGGTGGTGTTGTAGAGGAGGGTTAAACATGTTTTTTGAGTCTCAACCTATACAATCCAAACAAATCAACCGATTTTGATGCAGTTTTGAAGCATGATAAAAGACAGCATGAGAAAATTTAAAAAATCAGAAACTGTAAACACTGTAGTAAATGTTTTTCAAAAAGCGTACGTTACATTAAGAACAAAGTTAAAACTTTACTTTAACTTCGAAAAAAAATTAAAAAAAGCAACTTTAATGTCTACTGGCCTTAACGAAAACAACTTTTGAAATAAAAATAAAAATGTCACCTAGTAAAAATAAAATACTTTAAACACCTTTTGTAATTCCATTATACAAACAAATTTCGCAAATATTACTTTTATCTTGAAAAAAATCACTTTTAATTAAGTCAATTTTACGCACAAATTCGATTGAATGTTAAGGCCAAACAGTTAGCTCTTTTTTAACGCGAAAACGAAACTGATAACACGTGACACTTAAGATACAATCTTTGCAATGGTAAATATTAAACCATAATCTACTATAAATAGTCAAGAAACAAAAAAAATAAGCACTGTTATTTTTTCATTTTTGTCGTATGAGCGAAACCACTGTGAGGTGTTGAGAAGACACACCTTCGGTTTGAACTTCAATGTTGCCACATTTGGGGAACATAGTTTTGTTGATGTCAAAGGGTGATATTTCTACTTTGTTGGTAATTTTTAATATTTATAATACGGAAAAAAAAGCAAAAACTCCTCAAAATGCAAAATGTTTTTTCGTGTTCAAAATACCTACCATTTGACATCAAAAAATTATGTTCCCGAAATGTGGTAACACTTACATTCTAACCGAAGCTATTTTTACTCAAAACCTATCTTTTAAGACATCATCTGTTATTTTTCAAACCCACGTTTGTCTTCTTGAAGTGTTTCCGAAACTTTTTTCATGCTAAAAAAATATTTAAAATTGTCAAAAAAAGGGGAAGTCCCACCCGTTAACATTAAAAAGAAGTACTTCTCCGAAAAGTGGCAACACCAAAATTTGACTCGAAGGTACGTCTACTCAACATCTATTACGACATCAAACGATATTTTGTTCATGGAAATTTTCCAAGTAATTTGCGAGTTCTTTTCAATTGACCATTTTCCACAGTTTGAGCTCCATTTTTGAAAATGGTGTCAAAGCGACAAGATTACAACAATGACTTCTAAGCTAAATTAAATCCTTAGCATGTCAAAAATTAATTACGAATGTAAAATTATGAGGTCCCCCCATTAAAAGCGGAGGAATTAAGGCTTCCTGACTCAACTACAGATTGGAGCCCATTTTGCAAAATGGCGTTCAAGTGACAGGTTTTCAAAAATGACTCCCAAGCTAAATTTCATCGTGTCTAAGGAATGAGGTAGTAACTTCGTGGCATGATGGTTAGTGCGTAGGACTGTCATGCCGAAGGTGTGGGTTCGATTCCCAGCCGTGCCACGTAAAAACAGAAATGTTTTATCCTAGGTACTGTCTCTTGCGATGAACTGACAAATCCTCCAAGAGTATACTTGTCATAAATAAGAGCTTCTCATCTAGCCGTTCGGATAGTATAAATTGCTGGGTGTTTATGTTTAGACGTGTGGTTTTCAATCTGGCAATACTTTTGTTGGTCTTTTTGACAGCTGTCACTTGATTTATGCACATGGTTTATGGTTTGCCATTTCATATTGAATAGACTAAAAAAAAAATGATGGTTCACGCTGCGTCCAATATTCGGTTGCCATAAACCCTGTTCCTTGGTTTAGTCCCAAACAGTTTCAAACAGTTTCAGACCACCAGATTTGGTGCGGACCAGTACAATTTTTCAAGTGTGGAACGACTTCGGACTAAATCTGGCGGTTTCAAACTGTTTGAAAGTCGGCAAGGAACAATCCTATAATGGCCCAGCTGAGTCGGTAATTCGAGCAACCATGGATCGGTTTCGCACCACGTTTACTCTAGTAAATAATGCGCATCCTCAGAGACGCCGTACAGTGCGCACCGAAGACGCTATTGCTGCTGTGGAGCAGAGTATCGAGGAAGACCCAAATGAGTCCATCCGCCATCGCGTCGAAAATTGGTGGTCGAAAATTGGGCCTCTCGGCTGGAATTTATTCGAGACAGCCGCGGCGGCCACTTGCCCGAAATCATTTTTAAAACATAATGGCAAGCCCTTATCTTTATAATAAAGCTAAATTCTTGGCCAAAACACTAAACTATATGCGTTTTGTTTCTTCTTGAAAACCAAATATCTAAAGAAAACGCTTTAGAATTTGTATAAGCGAACTTAAGTCTACAAAGTTTTGGAATGTATTAACATTTCTAAACTTCTACATATAATTCAATTCGGAATTTTAGAGAGAAAAATCATTAGTCTATTTCGATTTTGTGTAGAAAGTGTAAGTAGATACCCATTATTAAGGAAGTGTCTTGAACATTTTCATTTGTAGAAAGAACAAAAACATTGATCATTACCAGTTCATAAACCCTCTACATGGAAAAGGAAACTGTCTTTTTTTCTAACTCTTCTCTAGACATTATGTTTCTTTCTTCTTTTACTTTTCATTTAAAGTCCTTTGACAATTTTCAGTATCTGAAGTTCATGAATTATGCTGGTGAACTTAAGCTAGACAGCTTTTACAAACATTCATTCAAATAAACCGTAAAACACAGTTCATAAATGAATGTGCTTAGGTTTCTTAAAGCTCAGATTACATCTCAGGCAGTTAAATTTGAATTCATTTTTTTTTTTGGGGTCAGATAACATATTTAAATTTCAAGTTACGAGGTTAACAAAAACTATATAGTTCAAAGAATCAGTGTATACTGCATGTTCGTTAGATAAATAAAGTCACGAAGTCACTAATATTAGATGGTTTTCTGATGATTCAGATTGTACACAAACCTTACGTAAGTCCGGATGGCTTTTCAGAAAACATGTCCACAAAGCAAAAAGCGTAATTCCGAATTGATTTGATTCTAGAGTCACATTGTTACAATGGTTCTTTCTTCTATGTATAAATAAATATGCCAGCAACTTGATAGTTTTCTATGAATTAAAAACCAATTAAAGTGCTCATCACGAATTAGTAGGAGGACGAATACACCCGTTCCCCTTTCTTGTATAACATCAAATAAATAATTAAGATAGCTGGCGCTGACTGTTTTCAACTCCAAAACAGCACACAATCATTTATCCATCAATTGATTCTCGAATGAATGTAGTATATGCAAACAGCTACTGAAACTATTTATCGTTCGATCTGATCAGTACGCGATAGATCGTTTTTTAAAGTAGGTAGATAGTACGTCTGAGTGTTTGTTTTGGTTTTTTTTTTTTTGGTTCTCGTCTTGTTTACCCTATAAATTATAAATTTTCATTTTATTTATTTTCGTCTTGTTCTTTTTCTTCTTCGAATTGATAATAATTTGAAATTACTTAAAAATGTGTTCTTATCTCTCTCTCCTAACACACCCCTCAAACTCACACACAATCACATTCGAACGAAATATGAGAAATGAGAGCCTCTATATCGACATCGAGTTTAAACATTAAACGTCAATATTTTTTCAATTTTTTTTTTTTTGAGATAAGAAACTCCGACTTGACAGTTCATTTTGAAATTCCTATTCGCTTACAGTTAGTTCCTGATTCTCAGCCTTATACAATAAATTACATTTGAGCGCGGTGTTGAAAATATCTTCTTTAAATTTTTTGTATTCAAATTTAAAAAGAAAAGAGTAACTTTTTTGATAAATAAATCAAAATAAGTTTGAAGTTTCGAAAAGAAGTGTCAAAATAATTGTGAATCTTGTTTATTTTCGGCTTATTGCAAGATTTGTTTTTTTTTTTTGTATAACAAATGGGTTTCGTCGATAATTGTTCGTGTACAATTGCTGCCCAACAAGTGGAAAACAAACGATTAAATAACTACACAAATGGATTAAAACAACAAAAGGAACCATTAGATGAGTTCGAAGTTCAGCCGATTTTTATTCGAAAAACTCCGAAATTCCCAACACGGGAACGTCACATGGCTATTCGAAGGAAGAAATCAACAAATTTTTGTAGCGGACCAAAGTCATGCTGTCATCGCAAGTGTGCAAATGAGTAAGAACAATAATATTGTTTTCATTTTGTTTGAAACAAAAAATAATGAAAAAAAAACTAAAATGAATAATGAAATTAAAATAATCAAGGTTGAGAGGTGGTTTGGTATTTGTTTTTTTTGATTGAAAACAAAAGGTACATTCGTATATGCATGTGTGTTTGAGAGTTTTAAATAAAATTGCCGGTTATAAACTACATAAAAGATCAATTAGTGTGTTAGTTGTTTTTTTATGTTGAAATTTGTTTGCTCTCTTTTACTTTGATAATACAAACAAAAAATGAGAGCTATACTCATTAAATTAAATTATTATAAAGTCACTTGTGTATTTTTATTCTCGATAACAAAAAAAAATTACTGATAGCGTGCAATATTTTTAGTTTTTATAATATTGTCATGGCCAGTATGTTGCGTTCGAATGGACATTTAATGAAGAGCTCAACTTTAACCAATCATTTAATTAGTATTCAAACTTATATAATTTGAAAAAAGACTCGTCACATACCTATCTAAATGTTTTCCACCTGTGTTAAGGCGGAAGATGGCATTGATGACATATGATAAGGAAGTACATATATATGTTTGTATGTTCATTAGAGTGGTCCTTATAATTTCTTCTAAATAAATACAAAAATTCCTAATTACCTTAATGTTTGAGGGTTTCACAATTTTGATCAGAACATTGTAAAAATTTTCAAAATGTGAAATAAAGCACTGTCCAAGTCAGGATCTTAGTAAATTTTTGTTTGAAATGTTTTATATGTGCCTGGGTTGTATTCTTTCGTCAAAATCCAAAATTAAGAAAATTTAGTCCAAAATGTTAAGCAAAGCTAACAAGCTATTAACTGATTTAAGTTCTATTCTTTCGATTGTTTTAATTGAAAATTAATTTAAGACCTAAACTGATTGAATCTGAAATAAATCTGACAATTCTGATAGTTGGAAGTTGTCAATGAAATTTTTGGTCAACTATTAAAAAACTCGATTTCAATCGCAATTTGTATGCAAAAGCTTCTTCAAAATGTTTGTAATACTGTATATTAAAATTTTGAAAAAAATAAGTTTTGGATTCAAAAAAAAATTTTTTTTTCAAAATTAAATATTTCAAAAACGTGTTGATGATTTTTTTTTTTTTTTAAATTGTATTTTTAACTGTAAATTATTAAATGCTCGAAACTTCTCCATTGTTTTATTTTTGGTTAAATGTGGCATCTCGAAAGAATTTTGAAACCCTCGAAGATCTCGAATACAAAACCAATAATTACAAAAATCTCTAAAACAAAATCTTGAATGGCCAAAATATCGAAACACCCTTCACTTTTGAGCAATGGTAAACTTCGTGCGCCTCCTTGCCTCAAAAGTGAATATGGTTTTTCAACATCTTAATTACACTTGCATCTTGCCTTATTATCAATTCCAAGGAAACAAATTGGCAATAGAGATCTGCAAATGATAGTCCCACCTGTCAACACTAAGAGTAACATCACTTCGTTCGAATTTTCAACTCCCTTTTTGGGTCCTATATAAGGCTCACCTTGCTGAGCTTAAGGTATATTAAGGTATGTCATCAGTATGTCAACAGTTTTCTTGGACAATAGTACTGTCACAGTGCCACAGTTGTATACTTTTCCACTGTTTCACTGATAACACTTGTCACTCTCGTAGCGGAAAATAACCAATGTCACACAATAACACTCTAGGCAATTCTGGAGTCACTGCCTTTTAGTTTAGAAAGTTTAAACTTTATGAGGTATAATTTTTATATTTTTTTTTTTTTTTTTTTCATTTTTGACATTCTGTCCTTCGAGATTTCAGCACGTTCGAAAAACAAAACATCTAAGTACTTTGAGCTATGCATCTTTCTTTAAATGGTTTTAAGCTCTCAGGGTCCAAACCATGACCTTAGGGCCTTGAGGGCACTATCAAAATCATTTTAAAACTTTTCCGTCCCAATTAGTTTGCACAGGACAGTATTTTTAAGAGTTCTTAAGCTTAAAGCAACTTGCACTATGAGAAAGTACGTGCGATCCATCAGTCTTGCATTTTATTGGGTTTGCAAGCATTACGTGTCGGATACTTTCTTAAGTTGAATTTCATAGAATCTATTTAATATTAAAACATAATTATGTCTATTGGGTGCAGGGAAATAATTTCAAGGGCATCTGCTCCACATGGGAATTTATTTCATCTTTGGTCGGAATCTGCCCCACTTTTCAAAGTGAAGTTAATTTTCACAGAGAGGGAATTTACTGCACCTTTTAATGAGAAAGATCTCATCTTGGAGAGTTTAGTTCTTTGCCACTTCTGAGAACCAATTTCACCTCTTTTTTTGTACTCGTTCTTAGTAGGTATATTTGTATAACAATTTTTTTTTATTGTTATTAACTCGCAAATGTAGGAGCTGATTAATGCTATTTGTTCAAACCTGAGGATAGAAGATTCTTGATTGACGGAACTTTTAATGTCGTTACCACGGTGCAGGGCAGTAAGGTCCGCGGTTATAAGGTCCAAAATAAAAGAAAAAAACAAAAACACCCACGAGTTTAATTTTCATTTTGAAATGAAAACAAAAGCTATGGGTTCTGTTTCCTTTTTCTTGTGGATTTTAACTCCAATTATGAATGGAAAGAAGACCCATTCAACAAAATGTAAATATAGGATAAATTCAAAGTTTCCTTAAATCCAGATTCTGTAAATGCAAAAGAAACTTTGCATACACCCAACCTCGCACCCACCCCAAATCCTATAGTGTGCTCAAGCAGGGGGGTTACATACCTCACTGTTTATTCGTCGTAATGCTGATTGCCAGTACTCTATTTACATACGTAAGGCAAGGCAAGTGAAAATAAGATCAGTGCAAGCAGCCAGCATTACGATGAATATACAGTGAGCTATCTATGATGGGGCATGCTGCCCCCTGCAACTTTTCAAAAGTCTGCTTTCAAAATTCAGTTTTTTATAATTTAGCTTTTCAAAATTATGTTTTCAAATTTCCGTCTCTCATAATTCTGTTTTACAAAATTCTGCAAATAATAAAAAAAGAAGTCATTCTTTTCGACTTCTTTTTATTATTTGCAGAGTTTTGTAAAAAAAATTAAAATGTAAGTTTAAATTTCGAATAATATTAACCTGGGGCCAAATTACCGCATCCGTTATCGAGGACAAAGTGACTGAATTATGTGAGTTTGGCATTACCGCTTCCGTTTCGAGCAATCTAGTATACCAAAATTTGATGTGGTTACTCGTTCATTCGATCACTGATGGCACTCACTTTCTCGGTCACTTAAGCGGTATTTCGGCCCCTGTTTCGAATTCATGCGGTGCATGTCATGTTTATCTGATTGCTTCCGACATTTTTGGACCGCAAACTGTTGCCGAACATCTAACCTAAACACAAAAGAATGAATAAGAACAAAAACATATCAACAGCTCGACGGGATTTGTTTTATGTCAACTTCACTCGCTAGTAAGCGTCAGTATTTCCTTCACAAAAATACTATGCCCTTTCAAAAAAAAAAAAAAAAATCATAAGCCCACAAGAACTCGGTATGAGAAAACGGCTTTGTGTTTGTATGGCTGAACTGCTAAATGGGTCAATATTTCAAAACATTAATATTTTTCACTCCAAAGTGGAACCTCGCTCAAAAGAACCTATTTTGGTAGACGAACAATTATGTCTCTTAATTACTCTATAATAACCACTTTAAAACAAAGAGTCATAACATTTGATCAAATCTAACGGGTTTTTAAGTCAGGGAAATAATACTTGTATCAGGGGAATGACAAAAATTTATATTTACTCCGTTGATTAGATGGATATTTAGTTTTGCGAATGGTTTCAGGAGTGTAAAGAAAAAGAAGAACAAATACTAACATGAAAAATAGCATCCACGACTATGTTGCACGAACTTGCTCTCATGATTCAAGAATTTTGCGAGATAAAACATTTTATAGTAATAATCGTATTTTTTTATGATATTTTGACCGAGAAAATGTGAAAAAATTCAAAACTACTAAAAATACTGTAAATATGCTTAAATGTAATATTATAGATTCTTCTAGAGTTACCAAAACGCAATCAATCATTATAATGAAAACTTAGAAGTCAGGGGAATGACACAAAAAATGATGTTAGGGGAATGACTCCGAAGGGTGTTTTATGAGAATTAAATGGAGGTTATTAGAAAATTAGATGTTTTATATTATTTTTCACGTAGGCCCTCGCAAAAGACACCGACGAGTAAAACTTTTTAATTTTTATACCACACGGTTTAGTAAAAAACAAGCGTTAGAGGAATGACAATTTCGCTTGACGAAAAACAAAATCACTGCCTTAACTTCATATAAAAAAGACAACAAAGTTTTTTTGAAACCCTTACTTCAATTTTCATAAAGAGCAATTCTGTACCGTTAAACAACAAAAAAATCAGTTTTCTATTTTGAGCTTATATATAGTTTTTTTAAATTTCCATTGGTGGGATAGAAATGATAAATTTATGGGGGACACTTACTTAATAGCTCCTATTTAAAAAAATAAAGCAACTTAAAATCATTTAACTATTTTTTAGTAAGGATGCATATATTATTAAAAAGACTGCATCATTAGATTTTTTGTATTGTTTTTAGTTTCGTTGCTAAAATTCAGACAGTGTGGTAAGTAGGCCTGGGGACACGTCAGGGGAATGACATTTTGGGTGTTTAAATGGAGATAGCGGGTATGATATTTTTTTTAACTTTATTTTTTCTAGAGCGAATATTAGAACCCGTTTGTTTCAAGCCATCCAATTAACAAACTTATAATAAAATTTTGTACTTCGGTTCAAAAATGAAGGAGACTGAAATATTAATATTTTGAAATATTGACCCAAATAGAATATTATCTATTAAATTTACATTACGTGGGTAAAAACGCGTGCTATTATAAATTTCGATAATTATGTCATTATTTTGGATTCGTAAATACTCAATTGAGGACTGCGTTTTTTAAGTCATTCCCGCAATTGTGTCTATCTGCCTTTCAGTACCTCAATCTACTTTTTAAACTGCTGAAGCGACTTTCTTAAAAGTTAAGACTTAAGGTGATTGATTAGAAGAACAATTGTTTTTTTAACTTCAAAAATAACGGTTTCTTCCATTAAACCGTTAAGAAAATCTTAAATAAGTATTTTTGGGGCGCAACAACTCGTTGAGAGCCAGAGCCCAGTGACTTACAACCCTTAACCATTCCTGTGTGCGTGTTGTTGGCAGGAATGGAATTAAAAAAAAGCTTATTTATCTCAAAAAAGGCTTTTGCGATTTTGATAAATTTTCTACTGCGTATTATTGGCTTAATAGTTTGATTTATTTTGTTAATGATTAGGTATATTAAAGATAAAACAGAGTTAGCAGAATTTTCTTTTTCTTAATACAAATTGATGGAATTTCGAAAAACAGAACTACGTCAGAAGGTATGTAAAAAAAGCTGAATTTTAAAAAGCTGAATTTTCACCTGTTCGGGAAAGAACTCTCAAATGGGAACTCACCTTAAGTTACATGGCTTCCGGATAACTGTATACCCCACTGAGTTTTACTCCCGAGAGCTGCTTCAGATTTCCTCGAAGTCTTTTTACTTTCAAATTGATATGATACCTTTAAAGAAATGAACATTTTTGTGTTTTGGAAATTTGTAGTCCCTTAGCCCGTATGACACTTCATTTTTTATTAATTTTGTGACTGAGTGTAGGTATCTTGAAGTTATTTTTCAAATGTCAAGAAAAAGCTGCCAGAATCTGAGAATTGTTCAGTTTATATTTCATGAGCGCTCACTGGGCTGACGGAGCAAAATTTTTTTTTACTTAGTATTTGACAGCAAACCTGGGGAAATTCTCTGAGCCCTCAGAAATATAAACTGGACAAATATTATTTGAAAATCACATTTTTTTATAATTTTTTGCGACATTTTAACATTTATGGATAGTGCGTACCCACTTACACCTACAAAAGTTTGAATAAGAAACTGTGCGTTCGTCTTTTTTACATTTTCAGTTCATTAAAAATGAGAGAAAAATTTAGTGTCATACGGGCTTAACAGAATATTTACACATTATGTACCTCTTATGTTGATAAAATGTAGATGCATACATATGTACAACATATATGTAACTTCAAACTTTAAATCATAAAAACTACATCAGAACAGCAGAATGTACATACATATGTACATAACTATCTAACATCATATCTGAACTGAATGTGTTTTATCTTCAAAATATTGAAACAATTGGGACTTTCGCCGTTCTCGAAAACGTCATCTGCGTCAAAGATGCATTTGCAGAATGTTCTTAAACGCAAACTGCAAAAGTCTTCTTTTTGTAAACGCAGAAAGATTAGATAAGATTAGCTTGCTATGTTCGAAAACATCATCTGCAGTAAAATAATCGAGTTGACGAACAAAATATTGAAAAGCCCGAGAGCGTGTTCGTAAACGCTGCGCTTGCAAGTAAATTGATCAAACCGATAAACCGATTTCGTGCAAGTGGTACAGACGATCAAATTGACTTTGTTTTCGAAAACGGTCTTTATTTTTCAAGAAATCAACTTTTTTAGTCAGAATAGCCTAAGAATAAGAAGCTTCCCAATAAAAAAAAAGAATAGCAAATTATTGAATTATAGTATTTCACGTCTAACTCTTATTTTTCGTAGAATTAATGCCGACTAAAAACAAGCCCACATGATTTTTTGACAATATGTGTCGCTAAGCCCTGATTCTCACGAGGTGTCGGTCCAATCAGGTCATAGTGTGTTATCCTATTTGTATTCTAAAATATTTTCAAATTTGGTGTAATTAATTAATTAATTAATTAACGTTAATTTTACAAGTGTAGTTCTGTCATACAGTTTACTTTACAAGTAGAGTTCAATTAGAAAAAAAAAATAAGCAGTGCAATGAGATAAAATTATGTTGACAAACAACTGATATATGTACATTAGGGTGGTCGTTATATGGGTATTTTTGAGTTATTATATTTTGATGGGCCTGAAACAGCTTCAAATGAACATAAAAAATCCTTAATTTTGTTTCAGATTTTTATTTTCATCCCCATAGTCGCTGCAGCTTTGTATATATATTTCTATAGTACTATCATGAAGAGGAACGAACGCAGCGCTTTAAAGTGAGCACTTGTAGAACTAATGATTTTGTATACAAATGTAGGCATAGTAAATGAGAGAAGATAGAGAACAATCCATAAAAAATTTATGAGAGTTCAAAGGAGACAAACAAAATAAACTTTTTTAGGATTTTCCTTGCACTACTTTTCTATACAAATAAGAAGAATGTGGCAAGGAAGAACACAAATATTTTTCATAGTATATAATTACAATAGGAACAATACCTTAATTCAAAAAAATTCTAGTTATGTTTATTATACCTACTTTCTGTTTAAATATTTTAATTCACTATTTACAGAAAAAAAAATACTTTTTTGTTTGTTTCAGTCGTAAAAATGCTTTAATGTGGGAAAGTTCTCTTATTTTCCCAATAATTTTTTTTCAGCTATGATTTTTTTTAAATATACATGCAAAAAGGATAATCATGAATATGAATGTATGCATGTATAGTTTTGTGTAGTTCTTAGGCTAGTTGAATATATTTGTTGTTTTTTTTTTGTTTGTTTGTTTCTTTTACATTCGTGTTTGTTATTTTTTTGTTATTGTTTTATTTCAATCGTAGAGATATGAAATATACATACATTGATACGGTGAGGGTTCTTTCCGTTTTTGTTTTTTTAAATAAAATAAAATACACACGGTCGCACGTATTTGCCCTTATGTTCAAGAGGCTGAAGGCTTAAACAAAATTGTTGGTATATAAGGACATGAACAATGTGAGACGAATGTTTAAAGGCATAAAATACCATCTGAATTCTTGATCAAATATAATTGTGTGTAAAATAAAAATAAGAAAAAAGAATGCCATCGGATTTGAAAAACAAAGTTAAAATAGTTTGAGCAGTTTTTAATAAATAAATTTTTATATAAGTATTATATAGAATTTTTAAAACATTTTTAAGTACAATTTTGGTATGCAAATTGTAAGTATTATTGAATAATTTTGAATGAACAACAACTTGTGTGTGTTACCACCAAGTATACAGGCTGGAGTTATAGCTATTTCACGAGAGCCACCTCGATCATCAGACTCCTTTAGTGGTGCTTAGTCTGGTTATGCTCGTATTAATTGAAAACACTCTTTGCCGTCTTTCAATTATTAATATAAGCATAATCAGACTAAGCACCACTAAAGGATTATGATGATCGAGGTGGCTCTCGTGAAATAGCTATAACTCTCGCGTATATACTTGGTGGTAACAGTAACACACACAATTTGTTGTTGTTCATTCAAAATTATTCAATATAAATTGATGTATAATTCGCAGCATGCACTGTAGCCCAAAGAATAGATTTTTTCAAGGAAAAAATTTGTAACAGGCTGATTTTTGGTGCACACGTTGGAATTGGGGTTACTTATAATCTGACAAAAGTCCTCAAATATCCGATGACTGCTAGTCCCGTTATTAGGGGTCAAAGGTCACGAAAATAGGTTTTCGTAAATATGTTTGTAGAACATTTTTTTTCTAAAACTAACCGTAGGTGTAGGGAGAAAATTCAGTTTTCTCCTAGTTTCTCGAAAACTATTATTGTGGCTACACAAAAGAGAATCAATAGATTCAGTGAAAATCGTGCAAGAACTTCATGGTGGAGCAAACTTTCTCAAAAAATGTATTAAAATTTCATTAATCGATGGGCTAAATTTTTCGTGCGATTTGTGTTTGGTTACATCTCCTCATTATAAAACCAAGCTTTTGGGGTGTCTGATCTCAGATTCCGTGATATGGGATCCGCGGAGCTTATCTTGGGAGGGGTGAAAACCAATATCGGCCAACGCGATTATCCTCCAAGTAGCATTCTTTTTTTTTTTTTTCGATGCACTGTTTCTCGCAAAGGCCCCAGTTGTGGACTGCAAGACTTTGATTTTTTGAATAGCCTTTAATGAAGCTTTTGACGCCTATACTTCTTTTTTTGCCATCAATCACACCCAAAATCTGCTGTAGGCTCTAGGTCTATTATTGTAAAACGAATTTCAAGCGTAATGTTGAATAAAAAGTAAATCACTTTCTTTTTCAAGATAGCGGCCTTCCCTTAACCACGGGCACCCCAAAAACTTGGTTTTATAATGAGGAGATGTAGCCAAACACAAATCGTACACAAAATTTTCCCGTCCATTAATGAAATTTTAATAAATTTTTTGACAAAATTAGCTCCACAATGAAGTTTTTGCATGATTTTCTCTGAATCTGTATGAGAAAAAGTATGTTAATCTTTTTTGTGTAGAATTACACAATTTGTACCTTCACATTCTTTCAAAAAAAAAAAAAAACTGATAGTTTTCGAGAAATTAAGAAAAACTGAATTTACCCCCCACCCTAAAAAAATTGCCGCGTCCCTAGTTTACCGAACTTTTTAGGAAATGCACAAAAAATGAACTTGCAGCAAAACGTAGCAACATTGCTACATGTTTTACATGTTTTTTCTGCTTATAGACATAGAAAAAGGTCAACACTGCTTTGAAACATATTTTCATTCAACAAAATTGAATATTCAAAATTAAATAGGTCCCTAAATTATGATTGTTTTACTGAAAAAAATAAATACACCTATACATAAATATATACCCATATCATAATAACAAAATTTTCATTTTCTTTATCCTGTTTTTCTCGTTGTCATGACTCCTATTGTAAACAGAATCAAAATAATATAATCCTCTCTATTTTGCTGCTTGTTCTTGATTGATTTGTTGGATACACAAACGCCGTCTATAGAGCACTTGTAGAAGCATAAAAATCCGTTTCATAATAGTACTATAGTCTATATATACAAAGGCTGCAGGAATAAGTTTAATTTCCCTTTTTTTTGCATACTAGGAAATTCCCGTAAAATCTGCCAAAAACATTCAGAGCATGTAGGTGGGAAGTGGACAAGAAACATTCCTATGAGAGGGGAGTAATATATCCCCCCGCTTGGAAGGAAGGGGCAATTTAATAAAATATTTGCACTAAATAGACAAAAATTCATAAAAAAAACAACGGAAACACCTACAGTAATGTTTTGTAGCTTTTTGGAAAGCCAGAAGTCGATTTTTATCCAAAAAAGCAAAAACTGTTTTTAAACTTAAAGCTTTGAAAAAAAAAAAAATTAATTTTTTTTCAAAATGTTGAGTTTGAGACAGTTTTTTGCCAAAACTGTTCATCACATAAACTTAATTTGAAAACAAGCCGTCAGAATGGACTTTTGGCTTTTTCCTATTTTATGCAACTATGTATTTTATTAATCACCCCTCCCGTCAAAGTGGGGGAGATTTTACCCCCCTCCCATAGTATCTTTTTTTCTTGTCTACTTGCCACCTACATGCTCTGAAAAAAAAAAGAAAATTTAATTTACTCCTACAGCGACTATAGGAGATCAAAAACGGAATCTGAAAATATTAGGGAATTTTTGCCGGTTTAGGCCCATCCACGGTGACCTTTTTAAACGACCACCCTAATGTACATATATTTTTCTGGAAAATAATTTAGATGCTATGAATAAATAATGTTTCAATGCTGTAGTATTTTGTTCTTTTGATGTTTGTATGAAAATATGTGTAAATTATCTTGTCATTAATGTAAAATATTACAAGAACCGATTTTTTGATTATTTCAATCAAGGTTTGCCCTATAGGTTGGTTAAAAAATGGTCCAGATCACGGTAAACTAAATATTTGATTGAAAAGATAAAATCTTCACATCAAAACGCACTGATATTTTAGATAAAAATAAAGAATCACTGACCTAGAACTTTCAATTATCAAATCACCCGCAAGATTTTGTTAACTATTTTACAAGTAAATTTTTTTTTTTTTTCAACACTTGCATTTCTAACTAATGAGATAAATCGCAAAATTTTCCTACTCATAATATTCGCCCATATTACACTTTTTAGTTTAGGTACTATATGACAAGTTGATTTATGTAACAGACATGTGCCTCACTTGTTTAGATTCACTTGTATTACAAGTACTTGTAACATTGTGATACAGGTCCCAGCCCTCCACAGATTTGTATTGATTGAACTTAGACTCTTAGCACATCCACTATCCCTCTTCTCTTTTTTTTTCGTAAATGCTTAACAAAGGTGTTGTATTCTTTCATAAGTTATCAAGCCAACTCATTTATGCTACAAAAGAAGGAGATTTATAAACTATCATTAATCAAAATGTTATATTTTGGTTGTCGGTAATTTTATATTTATATCCTTTTAATACTTGGTGCCATACGTCATTTTATCACTTCCATTCCATACCAGTGAGTTGGTGCTCTTTATCTTATCTTTTCCGCTTGAATGTTTTTGTGAAAAATCAAACATAATAGGTAATGAGTCAATTTCGCTTGCATTCTCGAATTCAACGAATCCAAAGAACTTTGTTTGCAGATAGCTCATCGTCAAAAAAATGAATGCATTGTTGTTGATTAATTAAAATTTAATTCATTTTTCTTATGCATTATGTACCTACCTGCCGCTAGGATATTAATCATTGAAGAAATTTTATTTAAATAAAATCTTCCTCTCAACTGAAAAATCATCATCAACTGGATTCAGGGGGAAAAAGGATTCACCACTGGCGATTACTAAGCTCATCATATAAATAACCACATAAATGATACAAATTGACACTGAGTGTTTATTTTTGGTGAATTTGTCATTTCAATTTGTAAGTATGTATGATGGATCATTTATGCATTTCTTTTTGAAAGAACAAAGTCAATCGCCTTGCATAAAAATTGTAAATCTTTTATGTTTAAAAATAATCATTATAAGGCCACTGGCCAGTGGCCACTCCAAGGATATGGTATTGGCCTTTAAAAACGTCAGTTAAGTTCACTCTCTTTGTATTGCTTTGCTGTTATTGTTCCAAAAGCAAATGACGTGTAATGATTCAACCAGAATATATCACAGTGGAGAGAACTAGCATTGATGATATTTCCCTGGTCAATAGGGTGACCCGTGGCACAGTGGTGCACTTTGTATGGGGGAGCGTACAAGATGACATACGAACTGAACCACTTGAACGATTTTGGTGAAATTGTTAGGTGTGTCATAGAACCAGATGAAAAATTACTGCAATTATTTTCCGCCCATTGCCACGCCCAAAAAATTTAACATCATCTTGTATTGTAAATAAATAAAAAAAATACCATCAAATGTGCGATGAGTCCTTACAATCCATTCCACTCATAAAATTTAACGCTTATAGTTTTGCAATAGGAAGACCTACATAATGTATGTCTTGTCATTTCGTTAAATAAATATTTGCCTAAATATTTTGTTTAAAGTAAAATAAACATTTTTGACGAATATGACTTTAAAAATAGTGCCAAAAGTTGCCACGTCTACCCTAATGATAATTTGTTAGTGGCAGATTTAATTATAGCAAAACAAAAATAATGATTTACGATATTGTGACTTGGTTTACGCCTTCTGTCGTTTATGGTCTTGGGGAAATTTTATTAACCACAATATTTTTGTTGTCGTCTTTTTTTATTGGGGTTTCGTGACTTTTTTAATTCGATAAGTGCCTATAACTATACATTCAATAGAAAGAAGTGAGTCAATTTAAGCTTAAATTCACTTTAAATATGATTTTAATAATTTAAAGAATTATATTCGAATATTGGAAAAAATTACAGTTTTTGAGTTCATGCAACAATGTTCATGGAATATTGTTGTACGTAATGCCATTGGGCTTTAATATCTTTTTTTAAGATTTAGGTACATTTTTGTATCACTAAGTCGGTGTAGGTCTTTGTTTTTATCTTGAAAAATAAAAAAGTCATAGATCGATTTGGTCGTATATTTTTGACTTAAAACTGACTAAACTGACTTAATAACATAAGATTTTGAAAAAAAAATCAATTTGAACAATTTGTTTTTAATTATGTTTTCAAAATTTTGAGTTTGAAGGTTAATTTTTTAAAAACTATTCTCTTAAACAACTTAATTTAAAAAGAAAATTAAGGAATGCATTTCCGGGCTTATAATTACTTATAGCATGCTATTGTACGAGTTGCCATTGTTTTTTAATATGTTTTTTTTTCTAATTTAAGTGATTTTTTTTGTAATTGCTCCTCCCGCTCAAAGGGGGGGGGCAGTAAGACCTCCTTTGAAATGATTTTATTATTTTTTCGGTACAACCTACATCCTCTCATCATTAATTGTATCGCATGCAAAACGCCTTGCACATGCATAAATGCATTCAAATTTAAGAAATTTCCCTGTGGTGGACTGTGGCTAATTTTGTATATATCGATACCTTCCCGTAAGAATGTATTAAGCGACATTCCAAAAATTTTAAAGACATTGACAAAAACCTCTGGTCCAGTTATTTATTTATGTATTTAAAAAAATAAAAAGATTCGGGACGGGAATTTCAACTCAAAATGCTTCGAAAAATCTTTTAACTACAACAAAATACCCAAATAAATAATTGAATAAGAGGTATTTTAAAAATTTAATTTAAAATTTTTAAAATGTCGCTTAATACATTCTTACGGGAAGGTATCGATATGTTTTGGCATGTGTCATTGAACCTAACTGCAAATAAATTTCTTTTGTTACAATTTGTCCGGGGTTAGCCCTTTATTTTCCGTAGATTTACCTGACTAGTATGCTGAAACACTATATTGTGATTTAAAAAAAAAAGCTGAGCTTTGAACCCTTTACAAAAAATCTTTCTTGAAAATACCATTTTGCTCGTCCAATGACTTTTTGGCGGAATGAAAAGATAACTGAATTTGTAACCAATTATTTAAGTTTTTGTGCAAATGCCAATTTTCTAGCTCCAAATTTTTTTTTTAATATTCAAGTTCTCGCTAAAACAAGACTTGACTTAGCGGGCTAAAATACGAAAATGATAATTCTTTTGGTGTCCAAAATCGTAAGCCAAAATCGGGTTTGTACGAGAAATTAGCATGAAATCAGTAATAAATTCAGATCGCAGTTATATTGGTATATTATTTAAGTTTACATACTTCTGACTTATTTTAGCGAAAACTTTGATAAAAAATTGGGATTTGTTGAACAGATACGCGTTTAATAAGCTACAAGGTCAAATATCAAAATTATTTGTTTCCGCCAAAATGTGTTGGCCAAAATAAGGTGCGTAAAATTTTGCATGAAGTTCTGCAAATATGTAATACAAAAATTTGCATTTCTATCATCAGCAAAGCTTTGTAGCAATTTCTGTGCAAATTGTGGAGTACTTTTGATTTTTTTCTTGTTGTATGTTTTGAAGGTGTTGAATCTTAATCTGAGTTTTGCAACTTTTGTGACGCAACATAGAAAAAATTTCATTTTTTGGGAGTTTTTCACTAATGGCTCGCTTACCTGCCGAGATTTTTAAAAATGGTCACTAAATAACCTTTTAACTTTAAAAGAACTTTTTTCGGTTTCTCTCAATGAGAAACTTTAATTTTGATTTTTTTAGGTTTCGGTTAACTGCTGACCACTTATCGCTGAGAGAAAAAAATAAATCTTATTGGGAGATTTTTCATTTGTTTTGTCCATTAAAAAGCTCTGCTTTTGGTTTTTCAAAAAATTGTTTGGTCATTCATTGTTTAATGCTCTTCAAGCAAAGTTTAGTCCAAGTGCTGACTCGTTTTGGTCTAAGAGCTGACACGCGTCTGTGTGGGTTGTAGTCAAAATCTCGCACATTAAAATCGTGCAAGTCAAAATACAACGTTACCGACCGATGACGACGATGTTTTCTCGTTCATGGGTATAATTTCATGTCGGTGTGGTCTTATTTGAAAAATTGGTTTAAAGGGATTTTTCAAGGATAGTCAACAATTTTCTTGAACGATTCTTTGGGTCCTCTGTGCCACTCACGCAACTCCATTGACCCACTTAGGTTATGTGTGTTCAGTGGGCAGTAAGGTGTCAATTGTCATTGTCAACATTTTTCTTTTGCCAGTCAGGCACCGTTGTCAGCCAGCAGCTTGAAAAATGTAGCTAAAATGAAACTCTATAATTGCTATAATAGTCGGACCTTGGCGAGACAAAAGCAAAACCAAAGCGAGGCGATGATAAGACGTGCACATAGATAAAAAGCACGTGTAGATGTCAAGGCATGACTAAAGCCATACTATTGCGAGAAATCCACGACACAGGTAGCCGTGTTAATAGACACGGTGAGACTTCAGCAAGACAAACACAATAACCATGAAACTGAAACCAACATTTGGTTTTTTTAACCACGTTCTTAGCTTATTGTAACCTTTTTGAAAATAATTTTGAAAAAAAGAGGTTTGGCGAGACTATAGCGAGATCAAAGCGAGATGATTGAAAAAATATTCTAAATATCACGGCGAGACCAAAGCCACGACACAGATAGCCGTGTAAGCACGGCGAGACATTAACTCAAGACCACGGGAAGCGATCAGCGAGGTGACGAATCAAATATCTCTCAGTGAGAAACCAATTGAAAACAAAGGTCAACTATTATTCTTGATCTCTGAAAATACGTCAATTTTAAACTAGTGCTTGAGTCCAAATGGGTTTTTGCAAATATTGAAAATTGTGTGTACTATCAATTATACTTTGATGTAGTTTAGAATAATTGTTATAGTTTATGGTCGTGTACAGTTCCATGCGAAAAAAAAATTAAAATTTTCAAAACAATTTACCATTTATGTATAATAGGGGGTGTCGGATTTTTTTTTTTTTTTATATTGAAAATTAGTATAGTGGATCTTGTAAAGGGTTTAGAAAGACGAAATTTTTGTTCTGGGACATTTTCCAAAATGGAATTTTGAGACCCCGCGGCCGTTTTTAGGTAAAAAACAACACAATTCGAAAAAGTGGTCAGGAAAACCAATTAATTTTGCGTTGATATGTTCTCAAAATTACTTATAATGTTTTATTTTGGCTTTTTTTCTCATTTGTATTGACCGAACACAATTTAAAAATGCTATATAGTGTTTAGAAAACAAGTTGCAAACAATTCGAGCATTCCATTTAGAAAAAATAATCGAAATCATCTTGAGAATCGATCTAAAAAATTATGTATGATATTTTGAAAAGCAGATTTTAATGCTATTTTCTTAGCAACAGGTTACAAAAGCAAACAAAAATCATTATAAGTTACTGTGGTGACCCCATATAATATTGGTTTTTCAATTTTGTTTCGAATTGAGGTTTTTTAACCTAAAAACAGCCGCGGGGTCTCAAAATTCAATTTTACCAAATGTCTCAGAACAGAAATTACTTCTTTCTAAACCCTTTACATGATACACAATACCCATTTTTAATATAAAAATACAAAAAAACTCCGACACCCCTATTGTATAATATATTATAATATTCAAAGCGAAAAATATTTGATTTGGCCTAAGCCACCTATAGTCCAGTGCAATTATAAAATTTTATATGGGCGACCCAGCAGTTTGTAACACCCCCAAATTTTATTTTATTATTCGAAGGGAAGTTGATTGAAGATAGTAACCCTGATTTTTCGCACTCGCAAAATTTACCGTTTGGCCACCATCTTGGATTTTGTTTCATTCTAGTTTTTATTAAATATCTCGGTTCATAGAAGTTCTACGAAAAAGTGTTTAATACAAAAAATGTAGAAAATTAAATTTTCTTTCTTTTATGTTAACAACATTTTTTCGATATTTTTAATATTTAAAAAGTTACAAGCCAACAAAAGAAATTTTTTTTTATTTTCTACGTGTTTTCGAAAATTTTTCACATTCGCCATCGCAAACTAAAAAAAATTTCTATGAAAAGTTTGTTGGCCATTAAATTTTTTTAAAATTTTTTTAAATTTTTTTTTCTGTATTCCAATAAATGACAAAGATATGAATATTTTTGTATTAACAGTTTTATATTGTTTTCCAAAAAAAAAAATGAAAATCACGACTTTTAGACCTGTTTGTTAATACGAAACTTAAGCATTTATGCTCTACTTAAAATGCTTATGTTATACTTAAATACTTAAGTTTCGTATCAGCAAATGGGCCTTTAAGCGGTTCTCTATGCTTAATACCAATTTTAAGCTTTTCCTTTTTCGTTTTAGCTTGTGTTTGTATGTACAACCGCTTTTTTTTAACAATGGACCATTTAGATTTTTGGATCTTGGTTGCCATGACAAATTTAATACTTTTGGCAAGATTTATGAGTGTAAGAGTTTTCTCGTGGGTGCTATGGTAATAGTTCTACACTTGCCCCTAACTTAAAAAAAAAATACCCTTTCACCAAAGTTATTTCAAGGGAACTCTCTTAATACTCGGTTTTACAAATGAAACATTTATTCCAAGTTTCATTGAATTACAATTATTTTCATAGGGTTTTCAGTTATATTTTACCTGTTGTACTTAAAAAAAGTAATCATTACATAAAATGGACAATTTGGGTAGTTGCATAATTTTGGATTTTGTAAGCACCAAAAGCAAAGAAGAAATTTGGAAATATTGCCCAAAACTATTTTGAATAATGAAATGGAAATATTATCTAAGCATGTAAATTGTTTTTGTAAAACTTGGGCGATATTTCCTTAATTTCGGGTGATATTTCCAAACTTTATTTCAAAAAATACGCAAAGTTTTCGGAAATATTTGAGAAAGTGATATTTTGTTGCATGTATATCGTCCCTCATCTCACGAAGTGACGTAACTCGCAAATTGTCGTTTTTGAGATTTGGGCATATATGTGCTTGGTTAACTTGATTGCATATTTCTACATTATTAGATTCCCTGAAAAATTTCTGGAACATGGTTCAATGCGTTATGACATAGTTGGCATAACTGCAATTTCAGGTAAAAAGTTTCTCACGAACAGACGTAACTGCAATTATGTGGGTAGCAGTTTTCCGTTTTATTGCAAATTATTGTGTAAATAAAGTGGTTTCAGGTACTAGGTGCATTTATCGGTGAGTAGAAATAAAAACGCTTTAAGTTTATGCTAAGATGTTGCTACTGATGACCTATCACTAAATTAAATTTAAATTGCATTAGGTTCTTCCTGTTTACAATACTCTGTCAAACAAAAATTGTCAATACAAGGCTTATGGGCGAGCTTTTTTCAAAACAGTAATACCTGTGCATACTGTCACAACACTAAAATGCCTCACTAATAAGCTTTTTTCAAAACAGTGGTGTCTGTGTATACTGCCACGACACTAAAACTTGTCACTAAAATTTCTCACGAACTGACGTATCTGGTTCATCGATTATCTGTAACTGTTTTAAGTATTGCATTTACATTGAATCTCATATCATTTGAAACTTTAACATATTCTTGTAATTTTACAACAAAAAAAAATACCAAAACCGTTATAAAACACAGAAGTAAGGCTTATAGAAGGAGGACACAAAACTAAAAACTGCTCTCCTGTAAAATATTAAAAAAGCAGATACGTCAGTTCGTGAGAAGAGGGACGATATGTAGATAAGTTTTTTTAAATCTTTAGGTAGAAAAAATGCTTCCGGAGAGGGAAGGGGCGCGAATATCGCAAGCTGTTGGCGGTGACACGTATAAGTAGGTACGTATGTGGGCTGTGTTTGGATTGAGGGTGGTGCGATGTAGCGCGGTGGGGTTCTTGGGTTGTCGCCATACCGCGGGTCATCACGCCGCTGCGCTGGTTGTCACACCCAACCGCGTTCCCGATCCGAATGCGATGCATGGTTGTACGCGTTAGCGCTGAAAGCTCCTTGCATGATGCACCCAACTTCTCCGAAGCGGGGCCTATTTGATAAAAAAAATTTCACACATTTGGGCAGTATTTCCTTATATTGCAGTTAGGACATTGCTTCATTTTATGGTGAAAGTGCAATAACGCCAATATTACATAAGCTTAAAATTGGTATTAAGCATAGAGAACCGCTTTAATAGTCGTGATTTTCATTTTTTTTTTGGAAAACAATATAAAACTATTAATACAAAAATATTCATATCTTTGTCAATTATTGGAATACAGAAAAAAACTATATGGCAAAATTGTTGTAAATTTAGTGCCCAACAAACTTTTCATGGAAATTTTTTTTAGTTTCCGATGGCGAATGTGAAAAATTTTCGAAAACACCTAGAAAATAAAAAAAAGTTTCTTTTGTTGGCTTGTAACTTTTTAAATATTAAAAATATCAACAAAATGTTGTTAACATAAAAGATAGAAAATTTAATTTTCTACATTTTTTGCATTAAACACTTTTTCGTAGAACTTCTAGGAACCGAGATATTTAATAAAAACTAGAATGAAACAAAATCCAAGATGGCGGCCAAACGGTAAATTTCGCGAGTGCGAAAAATCAGGGTTATTATCTTCAATCAACTACCCTTCGAATAAAAAAATAAAATTTGGGGGTGTTACAAACTGCTGGGTCAGATTATAAATGCACTGGACTACTACCCAAATAACGTTTTTTACATCAAAAAATAAATGTTTTTCAATTTTAGGCCTACTGCTTATAAATTATGGATTATAACTTTTTAGGCTTGACCCAATGGGCGGCAATGCTATAAGTGAAAAACTCTTAAAAATGTATTTTTGTATATTTAAGTCGCAAACCTCAGATTCGTATTCAGCATCTTGAGTTTTTAAAGGTAGAATTATCAAATATTTGTTGTTTGAAAAAAATTTGCTTGAAAAGCTTGAGAAGTATAATCAAATGCTTCAAGCGATTTTTATATAATTTTCAGAGCTGTGCAAGCAAAAATGATTGGATTCGTGTAAAAAAAAATGATGATCAAATTTGGCATTGCGGTGCGGGTTTGTGAAGGCAATCTTGAGCCTGTGCTTTTGCAACGTTTGTTAAAAAAAAAACATCGAGCTATACCTTAAGCGGGTGGGTCAATTTAATTCAACTTTGATACAAAGAATTTGTATGTGACACCCTAGCGTAGAGCTTGGAGGAAAAATCAATTTTTCTTTTATTTTACTAATCTGGAACTAAGTATACAACAATTTTTCGTCAAATTCCCTTAATAGCAACTCTATCGATTTTGAAAAACCTTCATAGTTGTGTTTTCTTTTTTGAGGAAATTGTGTAATTTTTTTTTGTTGAAAATTTGCAAACATTTACTTCTCCAAAAATATTTCAAACAATTTTGTTCCTAAAAAGAAACCGAGCATCGCCCGATGAGAATGTATTTTATGACTACGTTTTATATGATTTTTTGGTTTTGCGCTCAAAATTTATAGTTCATAGCTATTTCATCAACTTAAACGGGACAATAAAAACCAGCATTAAAAACTTTTAAAGCCGCAAAATATATTAAGGTAAAAGAAGGTTAATCCCTTCTGTCTATGTAACTGCGATGCCAGCTGTAATTTTTCCTGATGTGTCGATGTAACAACCAAAATTTTCCCTTTAAAATTTTTCATCTTACTTTGGCCCAAAAACTTGAAGTTCAATATCCTGCCTTAAAAAATAAAAAAAAGTAATTTTTGTTGAACTAATTACACAACAGATAATTTAGTTCATGTGTAATAGGTCAATTATTTACTTAAGTTTTGAGTAAAATAATCTTGCTTCTACATGACTAGACTATCTGTGGTTACATGATTTTTTAAATGAGTGTTTACAAGTTGTAGGTACATTAAAACTCAAGAGCAAAACATCAAGTACCTTCCTGTATATCTACTTCAAAATAGAAAATAGAAACTCTCAGAATCCAAATAATTTATCATCAGGTGTGACTAAAATTATTGTTCATTGACCTCAGTAGCATTTCGAAATGAATGAAAAGAAAAAAAAACACTCCTTTACTCCCTCGAAACCTCAATTTTAGTGGCTGAACAAAAAAAAGGCAATTTAGATTTCTCATAGCCCTTTAAATTATAAAAAAAAAATAACACATGTTTTTCAAATCATATAAAAACGATTGTGGTTAATAAACTTATGGCTAACCAGACGCTAATTGAGTCATTAATTAAAGTTATGTTCATATGCATGTATTTATCTTTTTTTTTCTTAAAATAAATTCAATGAAACTAGAGATTTCTTTTTTCTTTAAATAATAATTTAAAACTGGAACACATTTTCTACAATTATAAGTTAAAAATATTTTTGGATCAAAAGAAATCGAAAATTCAATGATCAATAAATTTGCAATTAATTGAATTTTTGTGGCTGATTTAATTATCAATTGTTGAAAAATATATAAACGTACACTTCAATACATAGTTCTGTTTAGTGGCAGAGTGTACTCGAAAACAAATTTAATGGGTGGAACTAAATGAACTATGTACTTTCCCATCCAATTTTTTCAATCCATACAAGTATTTCGGCAATGGAGGTACTAGGTTGTTCTACTCTCTGTTGGTGGCATTGACATAATGTACATTATAGTTCACTCAATGGTGGAACTTTGGCCAGTAAAAGCTCACACCTAGAGAAGTGAAAGAAACAAAGAAAAAGAAAATCACACGGCAGAATTGTTAAAGAATGTAGTCTTTAAAAAATGCAATATTTAGTAACTTCAATTAAGAGATTGCATTCATTGGCTTCACTTTAACATTTTAACAAATTTTACAATCACCACTTGACACTAAGAGATTGAATGAAATATGTTCCTCATTAGTTTTACAGGAATCAATTGAATGCAATCTTTTAGGAGTGCATTCATTTATTTGTATTCTTTTACTCTACTGAAGGGACCATAACACCTATTGTTTATTAAGGTCAAAAGAATACAAAAAATTCTAAATAATACAAAGATTCGAAAGGAATCAGAGGAATGCATGATGGATTCCCAAAAGATTGCATTAAATCGATGATTGATGGTGATTGCATAATTTGAAGTCAAACTCCTTAGACTGCATTCACAAAAGATTGCATTCTTTTTACAACTCTTCAACCCAGACACGGTAGTTTTTTTTTGTTTCACTATACATGTAAAGCACTTGCTCAAAAAGTTCTTCTTCTTCAATTTCCCTTTTGTTTTTATTCATTTCATAATACCGTGATATTCTGACAATAACAAACCACTATCCCTACATCAGGTTCTTAAATTTGATTCCTTCAGTTGCGGGCTCGATATAAACAACAACTTCTATGCTAATGTTCTTACATTAGCTTAAATGACTATATACTTCCAAAGGAGAAAAGTGACATCTTACACGTGGCAGTATAAGTATGTCACTCCTTAACTCCGAATACTGCATAAATTTCCACATATTGTTGACACATTCTGCAGAATTCCTCCCACCAACTAGACAAACTATATGTAGAATATAGGTATGTATATCACTTACTGACTGCTCAGCTCATATTTCTTTATGGTAGAAGCTATTCGCCATATTCTCCATAATTTAATGTCAATTTCGCACCGACACACCACGACGACATCATGGAGCGCTATTGTGTTCTTCGCTGAAAGAAAAACAGACCATCAAAATATTGTCACTGTGCAAACAAAATGCCGCTCACTGGTGATGATGAACATCATTTACTGACCAAACCCGTGCCAAGGCCAAACAAGCGAACAAGAAATTTCCTCATTCGAACCCAATGAATTTGAATTACATGAGATACGAGTATAGGTACATTGTTCCTGGTAGTTTATTTCATTGAATTGAATACAAATGACTTCACTGATAAACTTCATTATTATTTGATAGACTTTGTTATTTTTTGGGTCATTTATTCGAGAATAATTCAATGCTGCGGTTTAGCTAGGGGCTGTAAAGAAGCATTGCGTTCCAAAACAATCAAAGCCAAGTAGCCGAACAATATTTGTGTGTACCTACGATATTCATTTGAAAGAGCTTTTTGATTACATGAACCTACAGAAGTAAAAACCGGTATGATGGGAATGATTCGACAGATGCCAAGATGGAAGTATTGCTCACCATCATTTTGGTCTATTTTTGTTGTTATTTTTTTTCCCGAACAAAAACCGAAGAAATGCCAAATTATTTTTTATCTGCAATTTAATTAGCCTTTGAACAAAAATGAATTATAAACAATGAAATTTGAGAGTTGAATTGTGCAATCTTAACAATTCCATATGTATTTCTTTTAAATTTTAACTGAAATAAATATTTACTAAAGGTATTTCAATGAGAATGTTCGATTTTTAAATTCAAATAAAACAATTTGTGTATGAAATATACCTTAACTCTTTTTTTTTTATTATTTAAAGAACATTTTTTATTTTATGACATTAAGGACCCGTCGCACTAAGGAGCATTTTACCTCAAAAACCGGTCAAAATTGAAAAAATCAAACTATTGTTAAAGCCCCCCAATTTGGTTTTGCTTGTAGCTAATTAACCGTATTATCATAAACCAGTCTCAAATTTGACCCCCACCACGCCACCTCTTCGGGCAGCTAGTCAGAATCTACACCAATTTAGTAGACACGCCTGAAGTTGCAATGCGGTCTTTTTTCACCAATTTGAAGTTATTGTTTTATGTTTTTTGAAGTGAGTTGAAAAAAATTTTATCAATGAATATGAGAGACCATGGTGTATACTTAATTTCAACGTTAGATTTATTTGATTTCAATGACTAATTTCTATGTTCTTGGGCAAACATTGATTCATCAAAAAGTCGAGAAGTTTATGTATTTCTTTTACAGTTAAGTTTTTTTGTTATATTGCCGGGTGCTGTCGGGTGCTGTCGGGTTGTAAATTTATTTTTAAAGCATACTATAAGGTCTCAGTGTTTTGTACAATCCAAAACATTTTCCTCATATTTCCTCCTTACTGAGAAAAAAATTTATTTAAAATTGCCGTTTTTCCAAAGGTACTATTTTTGAACAAGTTTTTTTTTATTATTCAAAGTTATTCGAAAGTTTTTTGTATGCAATATGGCAAACCAAACCTTCAACCTTCCATTTAAAAAAAAATATTTGATTATTACCTTTTTTGGTCAAAAATGTAATATAGAAGTTTCAGGCATATCTAAAACCATGGGTAGAAAAAATAAAAAAAAAAACACAATTATTCATTTCTGTTTTAAAGAATGTAAATGCTTTAAAACGGTGTAAATTTAAGTTTCAGATGAAAAATAAGTTATTTAGACAAAGAAATAATTTTGACCAGTTTTTTCATGCAAATGCTCCTGTGTGCGTCGTACAAATGTGGTTCAAATTTTGATCCGTGGTTCAAATATTTTTACTGGCTGATTTTGGCGGAATTACTGAGGTTGAACTATGGTTCAAGGTTCAAGAATATTATAGTAGCCAATTCAATGCCTGAACCATCGTTGAGCCTGAACCACAAGTTAAATATTTGTACAACTTGCCCTAAGAGCCCTGGGGTTCTTAGGTTTTATCGTTTATTCACAAAAAAAAGTATGCCATCTAATCGGTCAAAAAGGTCAAATATAGTCTTAGAAATTGGTTAGCCCTAGAAATCTTGGAATCAAGGGTTAAAGTTTCTCAAGGTCACTCTCCATTTTTGGCACCTAATGTGGGATATTCGAAAAAAAACTATATCATAGATTTTCTTAAAAATTGGTACACGTTTTTTTTTTTAGTTTTTTCTTAGAACCAAAAATAACGGTGTCCGCCATAGAATTTTTAACAATTTAGCAAAATCTTATATTTCTCAAAAACGGCTTCACAATATTTCTTACAAAAATCAGTAAATATCGTTTATTAATGGCAACCTTTGGATAAGAAATTATTTTAAGGTTTTTAAAGGTACCTCCCAAAGAACTATTTTTATTTTCGATTTTATTCAAAACGGTGTTTCTGATTTCAATAATTTATTTTATACAGTGGCGTCTAAAAATTATTAATAGTATTTTTTACCAACATTTTCAAACCAAATTTTTTTGGATAAAAAAAAAAAACTAAAATTGTTTTTTTTTTTTTGAAAATCTAATATTTTGAAAATTATGTACATGGGGGATTTTTTTGAATCTCGGTATTTAACGCTCTGGAATGCGTTGGGGTCAAAATTCTACGTGTGTAAAAATTCTGTTTTCAAAATTCTGCTTTTCAGAATTCTGCTTTCAAAATTCTGTTTTTCATAATTCTGCTTTTCAAAATTCTAACGGTTTCTTCCATTAAACTGTTAAGAAAATCTTTAAGAAATACATTTGGTGACGCAACGACTCGTGGAAAACTAGAACCTAGTGGCTTACGACTCTCAACAACTGTGACTGTGTGCATGTTGTTGGCAAGAATGGTGTTAAGAAAAGCTAATTAATCTCAAAAATGGCTCTTAAGGTTTTGATAATTTTTTTCCTGGGTATTATTGGCTCAATAGAGTATTTTGTTAATAAATGGTTACATTTAACAAAAAACAGAATTAGCATAATTTGTTTCTTCTTAAGACAAATTGATGGAATACTAAAAAACAGAATTTTGGAAAGCAGAATTACGTCAGACAGAATTTAAAAAAAGCTGAATTTGGAAAAGCTGATTTTTTTTTAAGAAAACAGAGTTTTGAAAAGCAGAATATTGAAACAAGAATTTTGACCTGTTCCCCTCTAGAATATTTAAAAACAAAGTTTTGCTTTTATAAAAAGGTATTGGTATGTGCCATACAAACTCCAAAAAAAACATTTAAGGACCGTTTTCTTGAAAACATCTCCTACGAATTTTATGAAACTTTCTTGTTTGCTTAAATAAGTGCGATCTACTATCAAAAATTATAAGCACTTAGACTAAGCAACAATTAAGAGTATCTCTCAAAAAATAGTTTTTTTTTCTCATTATCGACTGAACGGATTTTGATTAACTTTTTTATTTGAAAATTGAAAATTTCGAATGTCTGTGCGCTCCCGAGCGCACCTCACTTAAGTAAAACTGACATTTGGTGAAATAGGAATGCTAAAAAGAGATAGATGATAAATACATTATGGGTGCGTTCCCCTTTTTTCAGTACCGAAAGCAAATTTTCGTTGGTTTTTGACATAAGCTTCAGTACCCTTCCGACTATTAGAGTTCTTCCTTTATGGTATGGCTATACCAATTAGCAGTTTCTGTACACTTCAAAAAGAAAAGGTCTTCATTTTGAAGTTTTTATTTAAAAAACTAGTCAGAAAAATAATTTAAGTAAAACTTCGAACTTCATAACAAAGGTCATAGCTAATTCTGATGAGTAAACAGCTAACTTTAAGCGATTAAAAATATTGGTCCGATATTATTTAATTTTATGTAATTAATTATTAATTAAGTGGTTAATCAATTAATTGGGACTTCAAAATGTGGACCTTAATTTTTCCTGAAATGTATACAAAACTTAAAAGTTCTTGCTAGCTCCGTCATTGAAAAGAAGCATGTGAGTTTGTCATGGAATATATACTTTGCAATAACTAACTGAAAGTGGTTGATAACTTAAAAATGGACTCAGCCCTGAAAAGTTTGATCGATCGATATCAATATGCTCAAAAAAATTATAAGCAAAATTCTGAACTTATATAATTTGGATTTAGTTCGAACTTCACACCTTTCAGATCAAAATTATGATTGCGAAAAAGCTAGTTTTTCTATTTCAATAATAAAACTGTAAACACAAATTCATATTATTAATTAATAATATTGATTTATTTATTGTTTTGTTCAAAAGTTTTCTATTTTTATTTTTTCTTAAAAATTTTAATTTTTATACTTTTCGTTGTTTTATTAAAAAAAAATAAATAAACAAACAGGTTTTCCTTATCAAAAAAAAAAATACCTGATTCTTATGAAGAAACGTTGCGTTTTCTATTTTTAAATTTGATATTTTTCTTTAAATTAAACACACTCGTTTTCATTTTTTTTTTCTTTCAAATATTTATGTTATGATGAAGATATTAATTTTCATAAATTCTTTATTTGTCTAATTTATTGTCATATTCTCATTAAAATGTTGATATTTTTATATTTTTCTGCTTTGCTACAAAAACAAAAAAAAGTTTGGGTTTTTAGATTTGTATTCAAAATTAAAATGCAATCTCATAAAACATTTTTTATTAATAATTGAATTAATTTATTGTATTTGTTCTAATAGTTCAAGGCTATTAAGTAAACAGTATAGATTGTAGCATTATTTATGTTTACAAGAAGAAGGTGTATATGAAATAAATTAATGGCAACAAAAAAAAACATTTTTAAGAACAAACTTTTATATTAACTGCTCTAAAAAGAAGAAAATAAATTTTAAATTGAACCAAACCCATCAACTTATTACATTACACAATTATAATTTATATGATATAAAAGCTTGTGGGCTTAAAATAAGTAGATATGTTATTTTTGTATTAAAAAATTGTGAAATACCTACGTACAAATTTAGCTATAAGAGTTTGTTGAAATTTAGCGACGATTTTCCACGTCAATTTGGTACATTTAATGATTTGAGGATGCTGAATTCAGTGTACTGCCTATTTTTTCTTATCAGCGGGAGATTCATTATTTAGATCAGGACAGGGTTCAAAATTTCAAAATAAAAAAAATCCAAGTCAGGAATTGAGTCAAGTTTATCTTTGAAGTGTCTTTAAATATGTGTTTTTATGTTTAATTTTATATGGAAGTGATTCCATTACAGATTTGTACAAAATTTAGAAAGAATTGTCCAAAATGTAAGGGAATGTTCCCAAAAGATTTGTACTAATTTATGTGCTATCCTTTTAAAAAATGTACATAAAAATAATTTTTTGACTTCATCTCAAAGAAATTTGACAATTTTTGAAAGAATTAGAAATTGCAAATCAAATTTTAGGTCAACTACTCAAAAAAACTCGCGCAAAAATCAAAAATAATCTTAGTAAATAGTCTTTATGATGTTGATATTTTGTTCTGACTTTATTATATAAATCTGATGTCAGACTAGGAATTCTGATAGTTGGCACTTGAAAAAATCCAAAAATGAAAAATGATGATAGATTGACATTATGCAACCAAAAAATTAACAACATCATTAAAACTATTTATTTAGATTATTTTTGATTTTTTGAGTAGTTGACCCAAAATTTGATTTGCAACTTCCAATTTACAAAATTGTAAAATTTCTTTCCGATTCAATCAGATTAAGTCAAAATATATTTTTCGATACACAATTTCAAAAGAGTAGTACTTAAATTAGTTCTTATTCCTTGGGGACATTGCTCAACATTTTGGAATTAGTTTTTGCAAGTATGAATTGGAATTATGAAAGTTTACACCCAAGCACTATTTTGCACTATGTTTTGACCTTAATTTGTTTTTCGAACACTTGGATTTATTAGGACTTTAAGCAACTCATTTGTAATGTAATGAAAAATGATGAAGTATACAGGTCTGTATGGATTTTGTCTATGTCAATTGCTATAAACGGTGTCAGGTAATTCGTCAATAATGTTTTAGGGCATAGTTCTAGACTCAATTCTCTAACGCTGACAACATTGACATAATCGGACGAACAAAGCGTAATGTCAGTGGTTTTGCAAATTTTACGAATGAACATTTTTAAAATTTTGCAATTTTCTTATTTTTAAAATGACGAATTTTTTTTAGTATTTACGGCACAAGGCGGCACAAGTGGAGTACAATGCAGCACATTTTTTTTTTTTTTTGAAAATCGAAAATGGCGGTGGTAGCTTCACGCTACATTCCTTCGCAAAGTTTTTTTTTTTGCCATAACAGTTGCAATTATGCGATTTTTTTTCTTTTTGGTTCTTAGTAGCATTTTTTGAGCTTAAAGCAGCACAACTCTTTTTTTAAAGAAATTTTGAAACTTCGCAAAAATTTCATTTGCAAAATTTGCAAATTTGCGAATTTTTCAAAAATATTTAGGGCGCAGGCCAGCACAAGTTGAGGACAAAACAGCACAAACATTTTTTTTCGAAAATTGAAAATGGCAGTGCTAACTAGCTGCATGCTAGTTTGTTTTCTGTTTTGTGTGTCTTGTCCATGGTTTTTACGTTGTGGGTTCCTCTTAGTTGGCCTAGAATCCTCAGCTGTCCAGCTGCGGATCTCCCGATCAGTCTAGTCCGTGACGTATTGTCGTCTAGCCTAGCTTGGTTGAACGTACTCCAAGTTGGGTGAGAGCCAGGCGAAGGCAAGAGGCCGTCCTTTCCTTTCTTCACCTTCCCTTGAGCAGTCCTCAAGTTTGGCTCGTCCTGAGTGTGTCAGTTTCCGTAGTTACCGTCCGTGACAGATTTTCGTCTGGCCAAGCTTGGTTGGACGTATTCGCAGATGGGTGAGAGCCAGTCGGAGGCAAGAGGCCATCCTTTCCTTTCTTCATCTTTCCTTGAATAGCCCTCAAGTTCGGCTCGTACTGAGTTTGTCCGTACTCGTATAAACCGTCCGTAACGTAATGTCGGCCTAGCTTGGTTGAACGTACTCGCAGTTGGGCGTGAGCCAGGTGGAGGCAAGAGGCCGTCCTTTTCTTTCTTCACCTTTCCTTGAGCAGTCCTCAAGTCCGGCTCGTCCTGAGTGTGTCAGTATTTACCGTCCGTGACGGATTTTCGTCTAGCCTAGCTTGGTTGGACATACTCGCAGTTGGGTGAGAGACAGGCGGAGGCAAGAGGCCATCCTTTCCTTTCTTCACCTTTCCTTGAATAGTCCTCAAGTTCGGTTCGTCCTGAGTCTGTCCTTACTCGTATTAACCGTCCGTGACGGATTGTCGTCTAGCCTAGCTTGGTTGGACATACTCGCAGTTGGGTGAGAGCCAGGCGGAGGCAAGAGGGCATCCTTTCCTTTCTTCACCTTTTCTTGAAAAGTCCTCAAAGCTCAGCTCGTCCTGAGTCTGACCGTACTCGTATTAACCATCCGTGACGGATTGTCGTCTAGCCTAGCTTGGTTGGACGTATTCGCAGTTGGTTGAGAGCCAGGCGGAGGCAAGAGGCCATCCTTTCCATTCTTCACCTTTCCTTGAATAGCCCTCAAGTTCGGCTCGTACTGAGTTTGTCCGTACTCGTATAAACCGTGCGTAACGTAATGTCGGCCTAGCTTGGTTGAACGTACTCGCAGTTGGTCGTGAGCCAGGCGGAGGCAAGAGGCCGTCCTTTCCTTTCTTCACCTTTCCTTAAGCAGTCCTCAATTTCGGCTCGTCCTGAGTCTGTCTGTCTTCAAGCAGAACTAAGAAATTCACAGCTGGCCAGCTGAAAACCTAAACGTAAGCCTCCCCACCACTACAAGGTGGAAACCCGTCGAGGAGGAACCTAAACCCGTAGTACGATTCTTTTTAAAATCCGGCACATGGCAGCACAAGTTGGGCACATTACAGAGCACAACCTTTTTTTTGAAAATCCAAAATGGCGGTGCTAACTTCACGCTTAGAAAATGGGTACCCTCTAAAACCTAAACCCTTAGTACGATTTTTTTTTAAAATACGTCACATGGTAGTAAAGTTGGGCACATTACAGCACAACCTTTCTTTTTTGAAAATCCAAAGTGGCGGTGCTAACTTCACGCGCATGAATTGGCATTATTATTTTAAACAAAATTTCAAAATCAAAAGTAAGAGCAAGCTTCTTTATCAGACGCTTTTTTTTTGCTTTGCAATTTCGTCTGTAAGTGTGCCAAAGGCTAAGCTGTCGCTTTGACAATGACTATTTGGTAGACATCCCAATCGATATTGTATTGGTAATCGTTGCTACAAAAAGTTTAATAAAAAAGTTTTATCAATTGCAAGTGGTGTTCAATCGTGTAACTTGCTATGGTAATTTGGAATTGGTGACTGAATAGTAAACAATAGATTAGACAGACGCTTCTACAACAACATCATGGCTGCCACAGACTATCAAACATCCACCCGCACTCGTCCCTATATTGGAAAATCATTTACATATAAATTTACACTTTATCACAGCCCAGACAGTCAGGTCTGGGTTGAATATGAATCATTCGCAAGCTAAATGTCAATTTTGACTAAACTCAACTGGTCCTTCCTATTTAACGGTTTTATGATTCTAGCATTTGCTTGTATTTAAATCAGAAAAAGCCATATTTGTCTTCATACCACTAATTCTCATTTATTATGACTCATCTGATTTTATAATGAAAATTATTTGTAGGCAGGCACAGGCATTTCATTACAATAACATTTAGATATGTCATTAACAAGTACCCGAACTTAATGATGTCATTATTTATTAAAACCCAAAACCTTAAACCATTCTTAAAGCGCCTTTTTAACATAAAAGCAAATTCATGCTACCCCCAGTGGTTCATTTTATTTTATTTAAAGATTTATCTTCAAACAGCATGAAAGGTAATTTATAAAAATTCTACAAACACTCAACACCTGCTTCGACGAACGGTTGTTTTTTCTTCCCCGTTTGAGTTTCCCATCATACTCTGGCTCTTCTGTTGGTCCATTTTGGTTGCCTTTTGTTTTTGTTTACAAAATCAAACACAAAGGAAAAGCTTCAACCCTCTCGTCTGAAATAATTCAAAAAGCTCACTATTTACACTCCATGCAGACTTTATCATTTTCTCCCCCCGTATCTCAAAATTTTCAGCCCCAATGATATATACCTATAGATACCTAGATAAATGTGTATAAATTTATATGCATCTGTCAGTTTCAGATACATCCCATCATCAGAAATGTTTACGTTTCACAGTCTGATGGAGAATTCTCTTCACTTCAAGTTCAAAGCTTCCAAAGCAAAGGCCAGTGGCTCTGGCAGGCACTCGCACATCGCACCAGCGTTGCCGGAATTTTTTTTTTGAAAGTGCCATTGGCAACAACAGAAAGTGCCATTTTGGAACCGTGGGTGCCACCAACAGAATAAGTAAAAAGATCTTTTGACTTGTATGTCGTCCTTCATTTTTGAAAAGATTTGATCTTTTTGTGAAAAGATTAGCACTTGTTCTTTTTTTCATGTTTTATTCAAAAAAGGTAGATCTCAAGATAAAAGGTGCTATCTTCCTACTTTGGGAGATCTGATCTGTTTTCACCCTTGCATGCATTCATTCTCTTGTCAAACGTCATTACGAAATTTGACAGTTTGTTCGCTTCGAAATATTTGTTCCGATAACAATGTGCGTATGTGCTACCTGTGTAAATTGTCTATTAATTGATAATACTCAAAATTATGCCCAGATGTTTCATTCAAAAGTCTGATTCTGGATTTTAAGATCAAATCTTACAGATTTTAATGGAATATGATATTAATTTAAAAGAGAAAATATTTTGACAGATGGCAATGTGTTGCTTTTTGGGCTGCGTTCCTGGTTGTTAAAAATTATTGCTGTAGCACCTATGTGGATCTAAATGTTTAAAGTATGCAAGTGTTGCTTAAAAACATTCTAAGAAATATTTTTAGCTTGAACATTTTATTTTATTACGCCAACATCAAAGTGCCATATGAAGTCTTAGAGTGCCAAAGTGCCATTTTAATAGAAAGGTGCCATAAGTGCACGATCGTGCCACATCGGCAACGCTGCATCGCACTGACTGACTATAGAAGTGGTTACGTTTACGGTAGGAGGAAAACCCTCTCTGTCGGCAAACAAAAGATAAGGCCAGTCTCTATAAACTATGACGTAGTTGATGGTAGCTCATTCGCGCCGCACCGAGTTGTGAGATACAAAAACCGGCCGAATGTATCTAGAACTTTGTGTACACACTACAGACGAGACGGACCGATTAAAATGCGACCATGTGGGGAAAAAAATATTGTATTGGGGATTACTTTTTGTCATTTTGGAGCGCCCTCAGTTAGAATTTGATTGTGAAACAGATTGGTCGTTGCGTTTGCCTGGCGTCTGTTCTTTTCGCCGTGTCGAAGTTTAATTTGCCGCGTTGTCTTCGTCGTGTATCAGAAAAATTCGCAAGGCAAGAACTACGGTAGCGTTTCTATCTCGAAAGATATTCATAAATTCATATCCATCAGTGCAGCGCAATAGATAAAGATACAAAAAAAAAAGTGTTGTAAATTATAAGTGTCAGTGAATAATTATACTGTTCTCATCGAATTGAGTGGTTTTGTAATTCGCCGAAGAATAAGAAAATTCATCTTTTTTTTTAATCAAATTTATAATAATTTGATTAATTAAAACCGCGAGAGAACACATTCGCATTGGGTTGATTGTTTATTTGTGTATAATACAGACGGCGTTCTGTTTGATGTATCTGACAGTTGTTATGCTGAATGATTAGAGATTAAATCGCATTTCTCTGTCTTTTTAAAGGTCGCTTGCAACCGACTTTACTATAGCCAGGCTTTGATGGAATCAAATGCATATTGAATTAGACTGATGAGATGAGTGTAGGTGATTTTGATTCGGTTCAACGCGGCGGAAATACTTCATGATTCACAATTAAACTGGTGTAGCTACTCTCTACTATCATTATTTACTTAAAGCAAAATAGCAAAGCAAAACAACATCACTGATACGAGTTTGTGTTGTCTTGTCATGAATAAATACTGTGGCAATCTTCTGGATAAAAATATATCCGTCAAATAACAAAAGGAAAAGTACACTGCATTTTGTATGGCGAACTATTTTCTGCATTCGATGTAGTCGGCTCTGGGCTTGAGGAAAACGCATTCTAGAGAAAATTGTTGACAACGCGTAGTGTAGTAATGTCTTTACTTACATTTATACAGAGCGGGTTTTTTGCTTATCCGCAGTTTCTTTTGTCTTAAACATTTTTATTGCACTTGTTTTGCTAGATTTGTTTCTATTTAGGGTAGCAAAATTGCGTCGCTTTACGATGAATTTGCTTTCCAGGCCAGGAAATTGCTAAGCGATAAGATTTAAATAATGTTGACATGCTAGAGTTTGGTTCAGTTGAACAAGAAGTGAGATATTGATGAGGCATTTCACTTTACCAAAGAATGTGTGGTATTCATTGGATAGAAACAATTTGTGTGTATTGATCTCTGAAAAGGAATGTTTTGTCAGGATTAAAGAATTTGGCAGACATTTCTCAACCTCCACCACATTCAAATGAGTCATTTTGTATATAAAAGTCTTTTTTTTTATTTTGGTTCAATGAACCTTTATCCAAAAGAAATTGCAGCTTCCCCATAATATTCAAGAGCGCACTTCTTCGACCATTTCAATTTCATGGCCAAATAAGTTAAAATAAAAAATGGATATAAAGCTTGATGAAAGCTCCAGACAAATAAAAATTAGAGGTTTCATTGAAGGTTTGTGTGTAATATTGAGCGTCTCTAGGGAACACGCCCATTTCTTGTTTACCGCAAAAAAAAAGTTTTTAATTAAATCTCCATTAGTTTTGTATTTTATTTGATCCTGTTGATAGAAGACAGAGAGAGGAAAACATTTATTCAGGAATTTAAAATTCCTTCATTGGAATTTTTAACATAAATTCACTGATTTGTTATTTGTATTTCTGAGATGGAAGTGTTAAAGAGGGAGGTTTGCAGTAAACGAGTTTGTCTCATCAAATATTTGTCACATATGTTGTTTTACCTGAATGGTTGTGTGAGCTTGTCAGGATGTATTCTCGTTTCTTTTAAATAGGTGATTTACATTCCAAAATGTTATAAGAAGTACCTAGGTAGTATTTTATTATGTACGTCTTTTAGAACCGTTTGCTCATACGAAGCTTAAATATTTATGTTTTACTTAGGGTTAGTTGCTTCAAGGCAAAGCATCTTTAATCAATGATTATTGTGACTGGTTTATCCACGAATGTGCTTGTTAACTACAATTTTAGTTAATGAATCCATATTTTGAGTTGTTAGGTAATTGTTAAAGCTGCTAATCAGTATTAACTTAATACAGATTAAACCCAATGAGAACAAATTGAACCTTAAACTCTTATGCGCTTCTTTTTCCTTAGAGTGAACTAGTGCTAGTGCGAGCGCTTAAGCTTTTTTTTGTCAGCAAATGGTGCATGCCATAAGAATTCAATTGAAATAATTTAAATTTATTAAGATTAGTGTAATTTGCGGTGAGTAGTGTTCCTTGGATCGGTCATCTCTATCTGTTGCAGTTTGGTGGCAAAATAGATCGAGTAATATTTTGCGAGAAACCTGATGAGAGTTTTTCAAAATAGCTGTCAATTGCTATCAAGTAAAACTTTCATAATATCTCAGGTCAATATTTTCTTAGACTCATAAGAAATACATGTTTCTATTATTATCTTAGTTCCTGTTGCGATTCTGTAATAGCAAAGCCTATCCAGCAATTCTAGGAGCAAAGTCTTTTTCTCAATTGTGATTTTAAAAGTGGAAGAGTCCGTGTTTATTTTGAAACATAGATGAAGATATACATATACATTAATAAAAGGTGTTCTTTTTAGACGTGTGGTTTTCAAGAAAAAATAGAACGCATACAATTAAATGATTTGGCCAAGAAATTAGCTTTATTATTAAGATAAGGGTTTGCCATTGAACTAACATTAGACAATTGAAACACATTTTTTCAATCGTCAAGTATACAATGCTGCCAATATAGAAAGATCAAATTGGATCACCCTGTTCTATCTTCGCTACATTTCTGCAAATGAATTGGTCCTAAGCTAATTTTCGATGCATCAGTATCAGGATGAAGTTCAGCCTCAGCTTCAAGAAAATAAATAACCAGCATTTTTAAATGCTGTGACAAAGCCTTCTGCTTATCTCCTAAACCTAAATATGTCATCTTTCCTCATTACAGCCATGGCCAAAAGTATGAGGAACCCTTAATTTTTCAAGTTATAGTAAAAAAAAAAAGTGAAATTTTGGTGCTGTGCCGTAATAAAGGCTTAAGATCGGTTTCGGAAGGCTAGAGCACCACCTTGATTATAAAAGAAACGTTAGGTAAAGAATAACCATGCATAGGGGTGGTCGGTTTATAATACGAACGGCCATCAAAAACTCCGAATCAACTGTTTTCTGAAGTAACGAAACATGTTAAAAAGTAATCTTCGCTATAACCGTTAGAAGAAAACTCACAGAAGGTGCACCAAAAGGTTGCAAGGCGAGGAAAAAGCATGGCTCTCAGAAAAAAAACAAAAAGTTTCGTCTGGAATAGGCACAAAATGCCAACATTTTATCGACGAGGATTGGTCATACGTCTTGTTGTGCAATGAATCAAACTTTGAAGTACGCATTTAAATGAATCTCCGCACTTGTAAACATTAACAGTGGTTCACAGTGACCACTTCACTTATTTTTTTTTGTTGAGTTTTATAAACAAGTGTTTTTTTAAACTACAGTTCTTTGGTTATCCTGGTGTAGTCTTTTGTGTAGTGAATAGTTGGTGAGGAATTCAGTCCAGAATGGATAGTAGGTACCAACCTTTAAACACTATAGAGAGATTGTTATGGTCTGGGGCTGCATAGCTGTGGAAAGAGTTGGGAAAATATTCGTTTGTATGGTCGTATGGATTCAAGAAAATGGCGGAAAAGATGCTGATGCCATCTTTAAGGCATATTTTCGGTGCTTCTTACATTTGGAAATTTGTATACAATTAAAATAATGCAAATCGGTCACTTCATCTTTCAATGCGAAGATTTGTTGAACACGGTATATTGACCTTCTTCCATGGCTTGTGCAGTCTCCAGATCTGAACCAAATTGGGCACCTTTGAAGAATATTAAAACGGAACATTCAAAAGCCCAAAACTATTTTAAATCAAGAATTGAACAAAAAAATAAGTTAATTTGAGTGCTCTAAGCTGATACGATATTTTCTAAAAAGTATAGCAGCAGTCTTAAAACCCAAAGGTGGTTAATACTTATTTATTTGATTTAAATATATTTCTAACGATATTGCATACTGCGTTTCTTTTATATTTACTTCCTGTTTAAACTATGGCAACTTTTTAGGGGTGCCTAAAACTTCTGGCCAAGGCTGTATATAACCTTAAACATACATACAGATTATTCTTGTTCAAAACAAAAAAATAGTATATTTTGCTTCCAAAAAAATAGACGAACTTTTACTTAAATTTTCTTGAGCATTTCTTCAGCATCAAAAGCTTTTCTGCGGTGACGTTCGTCAATGAATTTGTGTCTCCCTCTTTGCTTTGACATAACTTGTGTCTGCAACATATGACATTCGGACAAAAGCTACGCAAATGACAAAAGAGTCCGTTTTGCCACACTCTTGATTTGTACGACCTCTTTGAAAACTTCAAACAGTGTGGCTTTTTGTTTTGAGTGATATCATATGTCAACTATTGCCTATTTGGGTTCAAAGTACCAATGGGATTTTCTACTCACCTCATTTTTGTCACACATTTATCATTTATGTCAAATTTCACATCTAGTAACGTATTCAGGTAGGCAGACAAGCTAATTCTGGTTGCAATTTATTGTGAAGTCAACATTGTGCAAATGCGACTTAACTTTTTATGTCATTACTTACTTACTTAATTTGGCGCTACAGTCCGGGGTGGACCAGGGCCTCAACCAACAAACTTCTTCCAGCCGACTCGGTTTCTAGCTAGCTGTCTCCAGTTTCGCACGCCAAGTTGGTTGAGGTCCTCGTCCACTTGAGTGCGCCACCTTTTACGCTGTCCACCTCTACTGCGCTGTCCCACGGGGTTGGATTCAAAGACTTTCCGGGCCGGAGCATTGGTGTCCATTTGCTCTGGATGACCCAGCTATCTCAGTCGTTGGCTTTTCACTTATGTGGCTAGGTCGGTGTCGCTACAGTTCGTTGTTGTATCTTCTTCTCCATTCCCCATCTATGCAGACGGGACCAAAAATCACCCGGAAAATTTTCCTCTCAAAACAGCCTAACGCATTCTCATCCATCGTTAACAGTGTTTATGCCTCTGAACTATACATCAGGACCGGGATGATAAGTGTCTTATACAGGGACATGTTGTAGTTGCTCGAGAGAGGGCTTTGCCTCAATTGCCTTCTTAGCCCAAAGAAACTAGGTGGAGCCTAGGTAAACAAAGTTTTTAACCACCTCGAAATTTTAGCTGTCTATGGTGACGTTCTGTCCAAGGTGTCGGAGTTGGGTGTCCTTTCTGGTTGACAGCATGTATTTGGTCTTGCCTTCATTCACCGTCAAATCTGTCTTCGTGGCTTCCTTCCCAATACTCACGAAAGCACCGTTGACATCACGCTTTGTTCGCCCGACGGTGTAAGCGTGTAATTGGACGGACTTTTGAGAAATTGTGCCTCTAGTATTGACGTAAGAGTTTTGTACTATTCTTTCAAGAACCACTTTTAAGAAGTGACATGACTGCGCGTGGCCTTGTCCAAATCCTATTTTGACATCAAAGGTATCGGTTAGGTCTTTGCTGACCTTGATGGAGCAGCGTGCATTCTCCATCGTCATCCTGCACAAACGGACGGGCTTGGGAGGGATGCCAAAACTAGACATTGTTCTATATAGGTCGTCTCTATAGATGATGTCATACGCGGCCATGAAATCAATGAAAAGATAGCCGGTATCGATTTGAAATTCCCGGGTTTTTTTCCAAGATTTGCCGTAGTGCGAATATTTGGTCGATGGTGGTCTTTTCTGGCATAAAACCACATCGATTTGGACTTATCAGGTTGTTGATGAATGGCTTAGGGCGTTCACAAAGTACGGTAGAAAAGATCTTGTTGCGCGATGTTAAGGAGATTATGCCTATGAAGTTGATGCGCAGTCCAGAGAATCGCCTTTCTTGAGGATCGGACAAACAATGTAGGGGTTCCATTCATCGAGTATGGTTTCCCCCGAACATATTTTTCAGATGAGCTGGTGCATACTCCTAACCAACTCATCGCCAGCCGCTTTGAATAGCTCAGCCGCAAGGCCATCAACTCCAGCAGCTTTGGATTGGATCCACTTCGTCGAGATCGAGTGGGCGGAATTGTTGGCCTATGTTGTCCAGGTTAAATTGTGCAATCTGCATGGCAAGGCAATTCGGTTCGTTATCGCCGTGTTATAAAATTTGCAAATATAATTTTTCATATCCTCAGCACCGACTGCCATTCTTCAACGATGTTCCCCTGATCGTCCTTACATGTTTCGGCTCGGGCCTTGTAACCCTGGGAGGTTCTTTTTACTTTTTGGTAAAACTTCCGAACTTAATTCCTACAATGTCATATCTTTCTATTTCCTTGATCGCACGCCGGCATTCTTCGTCGAACCAGGGTTTTCGCTGTGATGGTTGTGCGAGGCCTAGCACGTCTTTTTGGACTAAACATGAGGAAAAATAAATAAAAGAATATAAAAATCGTGAATTGATATTAAATTCGAATTGAAAACAAATTTAGACAAATAACAATTCAAATATTTTTAAATTTGAAATTCCACGGTCATTCTCGTCAACACAAAATTGCACGTTTCTGTTCTTTCGTGTTCTGACAGTTTGCACACACTTGTGCTGTGCTGTTCTGCTTTGTTCCTATCCTGTTTTTTCTTTATTAAACACAGCTATTGGCTCTCTAAACCCGAACGCCTGTAAATGGTCTTTGTTAACCTTGGAGCGCAGTTGCAAAAAACTGCGTTTCAGGTTTTTTCCAAAAATTCAAACAACGGAAAATTGCATTATTTTTGAGTTATTCCTGTATATATCTTTTTTTAACTGTTCAGCCGGATTTGATATATACATTTTTTTGTCTAAAACTTCTTACTTTTGTATTACGTTACAAAATTGCGTAAAAATAAATCAAAAATCTAGCTTAAATCTTAAAATAGGAATTCATAATATCCTAAGCATAATTAGTTTAAACATAAACTGTCAGTATTTGTTAGGAAAAACTTATTAATTGCCTATTTGTTTATCCACCATCAGTCAATAAAATTAACACTAATTTTCTTTAAAATCTTTGACAGGTTTGGTTTTTTCAATTGACAAGTTGAACTCTTGACATATTTGAAAAACATCAAATGTCAAAACCAAATACATACATAAAATGAAATCAACCCAACTATAAACATATAAAAAGCTTCTATTTATAACTTAGGTAGGTATAAAAAGCTTAAAAAAAAAAATTGTCAAAATTTTGTTTTCTTCCTGCCAGTTGATTTAAAATATTTTTGGCATTTTGAAACTTTGCTGATGGTGGGTGGTTATTGTAGTCACTGGGAAGCCAGATGATAAAATATTAGAAAATATATGTATAGCTACATATTGTACGTATGTAGATATGTAAGGTTTTTATTAGAACACATTTTTAAATTTTATAGTCTATGGGAACAGATTGTGAAGAGTTGTTTTTTTTTTTAATATTTTAATATTCATAAATCATTTAGCAGAGGGGCGGTTGATCATTATTCATTAATTTTATAGAATGTATCACACTAAATCTTCAAGTGTCTGTTAGATGTTTAATCATGATTTTTAGCACTTTGACGTTGTCGCTAAAGTAAGAGAGAGTGTGTGATGATATAAATAGAATAATCCTTTATGAAGAGTGTTTTATTTTATGACAAAATAATATGACAGTAAAAAGGTGATTTTAAAGATTAATCTATTTTGTTTTCTTTTTTAATGAAAACAAAAAATTCAATTAAAAAATTATTAGACTTTTTATTTTATAAAGATTTACTGTTCCATATAAATTAAAGGCAATAAAATCATAAAAACTTACAACTTTACTGACAAATCATCAACTTAAATCACTTTAATTTATGTGTTCTTTTCCATTCCATCAGGCTATATGTTGATTACTTTTAAATGTACGTGTGTTGCTATTCAATAAAGGTGCGATTTAAAATTAAATGTCATATTAAGGGCGAAATTTTTCAAAGTAAGTTTAAAATGTCATATTAATTGTAAAGGTTCTTATTAAATTTTGTAAAACTGGTAAATAATCGATTGTTCTTGTAAGCTGAAAGTTTAATAATAAATGTATCCATAGTTTCAGTTTGTTAATCGACATAATCGCTAACCAAGGAATTTTGATTGATTAGCTATTTTGATGATTTAGAACTCCAACACTAACATTTTTGATGAATTTCCAATTGTAATATATCAAAAATGGTTTACTTTGAACAAAATGGCCCTTTTATTAATGCATTCATAAATTTTTCAAAGGGATTTTAAACAATTCCTTGACCATCTGGGCCTTTTCTATCGTTAGATTTTTCATGATAACTTACCCGTCAAATCTATATATGTACATTAGGGTGGTCGTTAAAAAAAAGGTCATCCCGGATGGGCCCAAATCGTCTCTAAATGAAGAAAAAAAATTCCCTAGTTTTTTCAGATTTTTATTTTCATCCCCTATAGTCGCTGTAGGGGTAAATTAAATTTCTCCTTTTTTTCGCGTACTAGAAAATTCGCGTAAGTTCTTCCAAAAAAATTCAGAGCATGTAGGTGGGAACTAGACAAGAAAAAAATTCCGCTGGAGGGGGGTAATATCTCCCCCCGCTTTGACGGGAGGGGCAATTTAATAAAATATTTGCATAAAATAGAAAAAAAAAATAATTAAAAAACAACGGAAATACTTACAGTAATGTTTTGCAGCTTTTTGGAAAGCCAGAAGTCCATTCTTATGGTTTGTTTTTAAATTAAGGTTTTTTTGATGAACTGTTTTGGTTTAAAATTATTTCAAACTCAATATTTTCAAGAAAAATTATTATTTAATTTTTTTAATTATATGTTTGAAAACAGATTTTGCTGAAATTGTTTATTCAAAGAACTTTATTTAATAATCAACTATCAAAATGGACTTCTGGCTTTTCAAAAAGCTACAAAACATTACTGCAAGTGTTGCCGTTGTTTTTTAATTAATTTTTTCTATTTTATGTAATTATTTTATTAAATTGCCCCTCCCTTCCAAGCGGTGGGAGATCTTACCCCCCTTCAGCAGGATTTTTTTCTTGTCTACTTCTCACCTATATGCCCTGAATTTTTCGGCAAATTTTATGCGAATTTCCAAAAAAGGGGAAATTTAATTTACCCCTACAGCGACTATAGGGGATGAAAATAAAAATTTGAAAAAATTAGGGAATTTCTTTTTCTTCATTTAGAGCTGATTTAGGCCCATCCAAATAATACAACTCAAAAAAACCCATTATAACGACCACCCTAATGTACATATATAAAAACGAATCCCTATTTCCCTTTGTCACGCCATAACTTAAAAACGGCTTGACCAATTAAGATGATTTTATTCAGGTAATCTTTGGTATTGGTCAGGGAGTGTTTTTGTTAAAATTAGGTCTTGCGGTTTGCCAGAAAAAGTCATAGCAACGCATTCTGCGTACCTGTTTTACACATACAAAATAAATAAATCAATTGAGTTTGAAAACAAATCAATCAGTTATGAAATATGGTTTTCACAAAATAATATGTATTAAACAAATAATTTATGAAGTTTTAAATTTACACATTCAGTCAGTTTTTTGAGTTAGTTCATTATGGTTAGTTCAGAGCAATCAAGCCTTATTATTATGCACATACATATATTAAAAGTTAAGAGTTTAATGTAATATCCATTTTTGGTAGGTTTAACAATCGGAGTTAATTTATTATTTTTAGTTGTGTTTTGGGTTTTAAAAATGCCATCAAATAAAAGTACAGGGAAGCGTACGAATGGTCGAAAAAAAATGTCGACTGAACAAATATAAATTCCATTGCTGTTAAAATGTCGACTGAAGTTTGATCGACAAAAAGTTGACAGCTTAAATCCAAACTATTTAAATGTCGATTGAAAAGCTGTCAGCAAAAAAATGTCGAATTTTATCCAAAATACTGTAAAATAAAACAGTCGATGAAATTTATATTTGTATTTGTCGGTTACTATTTTTTCTTTATTTTTATTTGACTCAAGTAAAGTAACACTGACTGCACTCCGTGTATTTTGAGTTGAAACTTTAACCGATATTTCATTAGAAAGTAATCAAGAGAATCTTATTCATTTAATTAGATTTTTATCGAAGGTGTATTTTGCAACAGTTCTTTCCCTCCTCCAGAAAGCAGAATACAAACGAGTCGATATTTTAAAAATCGATACTATAAGAGTCGACATTTTGATCAGTCGGTAATATACAATCGAATTTTTAGGATGTCGAAATTATGATGGTTGATTTTTTTAATCGACAATTTAAAAATCGGCAAATCGTACCCAACTCTAACGTACAAACTTGGGTCGCAGAACTCGCAATCCTGCAAGCTATATGTACAAGAGCATGTTAATCTAACGAGTAACGCGAAGTTACAAAATGAGGTTGAACGAATTTGATGCAATCGAATTCAAAAACAAAAAAAAATTTTGCGTTTAATACCTATCGAGATGCATTAAATTATAACGTGGCAATCGATTACAGTTCATAGCTAATTGTTTCTATTGGACCCATGAACGTTGTGTGTCTGCATCGCAAGGTAAAATAAAAATAAATAAATTAGGTGGCGCAACAGCTCGTGGAGAACCAGGGCCTAGTGACTTACAACTCACAACCATTCCTGTGTGCGTGTTTGTTGGCAGAAATGGAGGGGACCTACAGTTTTTTGCCGAGTCCGAACGGCTAAATGAGAAGCACTTTTTCATGACAAGTATACTCTTGGAGGATTTGTCAGTTCCTCGCAAGAGGCAGTACCTCGAATAAAACATTTCTGTTTTTAGGTGGCACGGCTGGGACTCGAACCCACGCCTTTGGCATGACACACCTACGCACTAACCATCATGCCACGAGGTACTACCTGCATCGCAAGGTATTAACATTTAAAAATGATGCCTTTGGATTGTTTTTAGCGAGCGGCCAAGTCAAATTGACGGCATTGGTGCCGCCACTTCTTTCATTGGTTTCCGGTTATTAGCCAGAATCTATAGATTTTTTGACACATATACAATAATTGCTTTCAAATGACGTCATTTGGTCAAACAACGGTTATTCGAGATAATTTTAAGCCGACTTTTAATAATACGGTTAGTATAAAAGAAAACAGTAAACTTTTTGTAGCCAAAAGCAACAGAAGTTAATGGGGGAATGGTTGTGCTGAAAGCAGAGATCAGAAATAAAACTCAACCTTTTGAAAGGTTCTTCAATAACTCTCATTTGTTGTCATTTTCAATAAAAATCACTCTTTAACCTTTATTCTAAAAAAGAAATTTTTTCGGTCAAGCTCTGAGAGAAACCTTTATTTTGATTTTTTTTCTGTTTCGGTCAACCAGTGAGATTTATCACTGAGAGAAAAAAATAAATCTCATCTGCAAATTGATCATTGAGAATCTCGCTGTTAGTATGAATGTTTAAATTTTGTAGGCCTTACATGGAGAAATGCATTTAATTAGGCTATTAGTCATCGGTGAATACCTACTCATGGATAATGAGCAGAGTTGTAATAATCTATTTTTTGAAATGCATTTTGGCTTGCATTAATTATTAAAGAAAAACAATTAATGAATTGTGAAAATATTTTGCAGTAAAAAAAATGTTAATGTAAACTCAAAACTTTGTTGCATTGAAATGTTAATGCAGAATAAAAATGTTTTGCATTAAAAAAAAATGTTAATGCAGGCCAAAAATTGTTTGCATTAAAAAAAAGGTTAATGCTAAATCGAAAATTTGTTGCATTAAAAAAAATGTAAGAATATTTTTTGTTAAAATCGTTAAACTACGTCCATAATATTTAAGGGAATGATACGTAGTAATGATGGGTAGGACACGAATTTCAAATGAGTTTGTATTTGATAGGACGTAGATTCACATGAACACGATTTTTGACAGGTGTTAAAAAGTCAACATCAAAATTTTGAAAAACCGACTATGCCAATCGATTAAGAAGGGGAATATATCCTAGTGTTCCCGCCAACGCAGTGGGACCACTAGAACACATTTTATTCGATAGGTTAAAAACCAACATCAAAATTGCGAAAAACCGTGTATGCCAATCGATTTAGAAGGGGGGTATTACCTAGTGTTCCCGCCAACGCTGTGGGACCACTAGAACACATTTTATTCGATAGGTTAAAAACCAACATCAAAATTTTGAAAAACCGTGTATGCCAATCGATTTAGAAGGGGGGTATTACCTAGTGTTCCCGCCAACGCTGTGGGACCACTAGAACACATTTTATTCGATAGGTTAAAAACCAACATCAACATTTTGAAAAACCGTGTATGCCAATCGATTTAGAAGGTGGGTATTAGGTGCCAGTTATAGCTATCATTGAAACTCATCATTGAAAATTTTAATGATTAGTTTTGAGACGTTTAGGAGGCAAAATCATTTATTATTTTGATGGACGATCAAATCTCAAGACTTAATTAATATTTATAGTCAAAAACAAATTTCTAATAGGCCCAACTTTCCTCAAAAATTGACTTTAAATTTTTCAATGATCATTGGTAAGGTAGTTCAATCATTGAAATAAGAAAAATCTTTTTATGTGGAAAGTTGGGCCTATTTGAACAATTTTTTTGGCTAGAAATATTAATTAAGTCTTAAGGTTTATTTTTCCATCAAAATAATAAACGATTTCACTCCCTAAACGTCTCAAATTTTGTCATTAAAATTTTCAATGATGAGTTTCAATGATAGCTATAACTGGCACCTTACCTAGTGTTCCCGCCAACGCTGTGGGACCACTAGAACACATTTTATTTGACAGGTGTTAAAATATCAACCTCCAAATTTTTAAAAACCGAGTATGCATAGGTTATACGCCCCTTCTAAATCGATTGGCATACTCGGTTTTTCAAAAAAAAAAATTATTTTATTTTATTGACATGTTTTTTCAATGCAAACAATTTTTCATACTGCATTCCAATTCTATTTTTTTAATGCAGAAAATTTTTGATCCGCACATTTTCACATTGCATTGAAATTTTATTTTTAATAAAAAATGCATTTTTTTCATTGAAATTTTACCAACTCTGATTATGAGTGATTTTATGCAATAAATCGTAAAAACCATTTTTGATTTATTTTCAGCGAAAAAGGTTAAAGGTTGACCTTTTCCATTTATTTTTTCGCAAAAAACTCAACCATTGAGAGATATTTCTAAGAATTAAAAATAAATCTCAACCGATAACCTAAATTTTAATTTTTTTTAAATAAATGTCAAACCAAAACCGAAATCTTTTTAATGGAATGTAGTTACTCTCATAGAGAAACCAATTGAAAATAAAGGTTGACAGTTATTTCTGATCTCTGGCTGAAAGAGTATTTAGTGAGCCACATGGTGGTTTGTACCACCAATTTTACCAGTACCAATATAACATCTATTTACCCTTGCAGATTCAGGGTCAAATATATCATCTAACAGGTTCCTAATTGTTTTTTTCAACCCTGGATAGTGACTACAAACGTCGCCGTTCTATCAAAACTTCCTAAGTCCATTTCTCTCAAAAACGAGAAACCTCTCTTGAATACGATATATTTTTTAAAATTCAAGGTATGTTAAAAGGCTCTAATTCTTATGTTGTTGATTTATAAATTTAAAAAATTCTAAAATCAAACATTTTCAAATTTTGGTTAGTACAAAGTACCGATGTCTCAAAATAAATAAAAATGGACTTAGGGAGTTTTGACTGAACGACGACGAAATATTTGTAAATTTATTTTATGGTCAATTCAGCACACAAAAATTCAGTGAAAGGGCCAGTATTTGTGGAACAACTCCAAGTATTTTTCCATCAACACAACTTATTCATTGCACTATTCAGGACCGCATATCATCTGATAACCACAAAAGAGCCGATAAAACGCCTGCAGGACAACACGCAAGACGTTTTAATGCGCCAACAATTATTGATGAAGTGGTGGGTGAAAATTTAGAAAACAGAGATATTGTTTAACATCGGCAGAACTATAAACTGCAGCATGTGTCTGAAACACATCGATATTATGATGCGTTACAATATCCTTCCTTATTTTGTCATGGTGAAGATGGGTATCATTTTTCAATGAAGATTGTAAATCGTCCCTATCTCCCTTCGTCACGCTCGAGAACTCAAGAATGGCTCGAGCGATGTGGAACTTTGTATTAGAAACTTTTGCCTACCCGAGCGGGGCCGGGCGGGCCAGCTAGTGTACAAAATAAGCTTAGTGCTACTACATATCTTTTGGCAGTTTTTATTATATATCTCCATAAAAAAGTTCTTCTTTTGGCTGACCATCATTATTGTGGTATAAAGATGACAAACCAAACGTTCTTCTTTTTTGATCTTGATTATTTTGTTTATTCGTTTTATTATTATTACATTTTTGAATTCCTCTGTGAATTTATGAGCCAAACTCTAAGGGGTATTAACCGATTAACACACCAGTTGAGACACGATGCCATATGCCTGCTCTGAATATTTAGGTAAAAAACATGAGTCAACCAAAGAATTCTTTGGTCGCATAAAAGTTAAATTATTTTATTTTCCAAATTTATTGAAGAGAAAAATAAAAGCAGCACACAGTTAAATTGAGTGTAGGTAATAAATTATCAAAAGTTCGAAAGAATTTTATAATTTGGTTGAAATTACTTTTTTTTTATTTCTTATAACATCGATATGACACTCCTTTAAAAATTGTCTCTCTTAGGTGTCAGTTATAGCTATCATTGAAACTCATCATTGAAAATTTTAATGATTGATTTTGAGACGTTTAAGAAGTAAAATCATTTATTATTTTTGTGAACAAATAAAGGTTAAGACTTAATTAATATTTCTAGCCAAAAAAAAAAATAAGAAATGCCTTACTTTCAACATAAAAACACTTTTCTTATTTCAATGATTGAACTACCTTACCATTGATCATCACAAAATTAAAAGTAATTTTTTGAAGAAAGTAGGGCATATTTGAATTTTTTTTTTACTAGAAATATTTATTAAGTCTTGAGCTTTATTTGTACATCAAAATATTAATTGATTTTACTTTCTAAACATCTCAAAATCTATCGTTAAAATGTTCAATGATGAGTTTCAATGATAGCTATAACTGGCCCCTTAATATGCTCACTCTGTCGACAGTTTCAGGTAATTAATTTGAGAATTTTTAAAATTCAATTACCAAGACTTGAGCTCCGTTTTTCAGTAGTGATCGGTAAAGCTTCCAAATTGAGCTACTGATGCACAGATTAAAGTTGAACTCATAATAAATCACCACATTCACAGGGTTAACTTGAGCATAACTCTGATATTAAAATGATCTCTTAGTGAGAAATTGGACCTTATAGTGACACCATTTCAAATCGCTAGAGTTCCTAAAGAAAAATAAAAAAAAGAAAATGGAGCATTTCTGATGCACTGCTTCCAATCTATCATGCATAAACCTATCTTAATTATTTGTTACAAAGTGCCTTCACTTAGTTGGCAGTTAAAGAAATGATGAGTTAATAAGAAAAACTATCGTAAAACAAGACAATATCCATGGATAATGTATCTCCTCTGCCCACTATGCTGTGGTAGATTAAAAATGTATTAACTTGAGATTTCTTTTGAATGCAGCAACAAGTCCGCATTTGGTCATTGGGTATAATAAGTGCGTCTTTGGTCTGGTCTATTCGAAGCCCCCATATGATGGATGGATAATTTTTTTTCAAGCTTCCCGATTGATCATTGACGTTTTTTATTGAATATTATATATATTTTAATAAGCTTAGAGACAGTTTTTCAGTGCAAAATCATCCTAGACTTGGGACTAAACCTGAGTGTTTTTCAGTCAGTTGAAATCCTCCGAGTTAACCCACATATATAATGTTGTGAGTTAACTTAGGGACCAAGTTGAAGGTCTTTTCCGTTATGGTGCCATCTCGATTTCGACAGTGAAAGTTATTGACAGTGCAGTTTCCGTTTTGCAGCCATCTCTATTTTGACAATGAAAGGCGTAGAAGGGTAATATTCATAGTAGCTACCTATCGCACATCGATTTCAATAGATTTTTGACAACTGAAAGATAAAGTTAATTCTCAACCGAAAAAGTGTTCCTGATTAACTCGGGGTTAATTTATTTTCTGGATAAGCTAACTCTGATTTAACTCAGAGCTAACTCTGAATAGAAAAACTGGTCCTTACAATTTATAATGTTAAATGATGAGTCATGAGTGTCAATTTAATGAAGCAACAGGCGAGGCCTAGACTAAGTAAGATGTTGCTTGTACTAAGCTCTCTTCGGCAAAGATCTGATGACAATAATACTCTTTGAGGATTCCTTGCAAGTGACAGTACCTCGGAAACAACATTTCTGATTTTAGGTGGCTGGGAATCGAACCTAGGCTTTCGGTATGACAGTCCAACGCACTAACAATTATGCCACGAGGTCTGGACGGCATGCATACTACCAATCATGCTCCGAAAACTGTATTTATTCACAATTGCTTCTTTTTTCTGGCTCTGGGTTAGCGTAGAATATAACTGCTTTCTTGTTGCCAGTTCAGTTTCATCGACGCCAGACGGATTACGTTCGCTTTTGTGTTAAGTTGCTCGTTACTGTAGTGTTTCCATCGCTGCGGGTCGAAATGCAATACGCTGATAGTTCCGAGCATTTTCCATGCTAACACTTGAAGGTCATTCATGAATGTCTTGTAAATTGAGGTCCAAACTGGTTAGCAAGCTAATGACTAGCCACAGGAGTTGGTTGAAAATCAATATTTTCGTCTGTTGGCCCAGTCCGGTTCTTCTTCTCATTAGAGGGTGAAAAGAGACGGTGGAAAGCCCAGCTATCTCTTATGATCACACTTTTTCAGTGTGTGTTCAACCATAGCAACTCATTAAACTGGATTCCCAAGTACTTCACTTTTCGTTTGCAGATATCCTGGATACGTCTGGGAGTTTCAGAACACGGTTTTTGCACTTTTCTGCGGTGCGACTGCCTAGAGCCTATAACCGTTGAAGGTCTCCTAAGGTTCGAATTCAATAGAGCTCTTTAACAAATAGCAGTATATCACTCTCTCTTTCATCTAGAAACGTCAAAATCAGCATTCAGGCGGAAATGTCATATTTACATTTGTGCATTTGCATTGCTGTGGAATTCTTTTTTTTGCTTTGTACTTTGGAATTTGACGCTTCCGCCCCAATGGAAGCTGTCACTCTTGAAATTGACAGATTCGTAAAATTCCCTATACTTTTGATCCGGATTACCCATTGTTTGTGAAATTCAAATAGTCCATTGATGTGGGCCTCTACTTTCCGGGCGGCTATTATCAGTAGGACAGTTTGGCTAAATGTCATTAGGCTGCAGACGATGGAGCAAAGTTTTGAGTCTTGGGTGACTTCGGATCTGATGGTATTTTTGTGTGATTAACAGTTATCCAGTTGAACAAAAATTTTTTTGAAAGAATGAAAAGAAAAAAGAATTTTTATTAGAGGTGGAGGTAAATGTAATAGATGTAGTTTGTGGATAAGGTCTTGTATCTATATGCTGTCCAATGCCTTCTTGAAATCCAGGAAGCATCCAACGATGACACGGTTACGAACTTCATCGTTGCCCTGTGTGGTTATATTTATCGTTCAGCGCAGGGTTATAAAAGAATGCAATCTTTCGTGAATGCAATCCTTAAAATTCATTTAATGAATTTAATCAAAAGATTGCATTCATTGACTTTAATTTTAAGCTGCGACTTCAAATTCAAAAGATTACAAATAAATGCAAATGAATGCGAAAGAATGCGAATATATACAAAGAATGCAAATTAATGCAAATGAAGGCAAAGAATGCAAATGAATGCAAAGAATGCATGAATTCTCAAGGATTGCATTCAATTGATTGCTGTAAAATGAATAAAAGATGTCTGAATGCAATCATTTCAATGTCTTATGAAAGGTGATTGCAGAATTTGCAGTCTCAAAGTAAATCAATGAATACAATCTTTTAATTGAAGTCACAATAGATAGCATTCTTTTACAACCCTTTCGAACAGGACTCCCAATACACTGAACCTGGATTTCCATCCTTTTTATCAACTTTTTGATGGTAATGTTTCCTATTATCTTCTTTGCCAAAAGTGCTAAGTACTTGTCCAGCGAGAACAAATTTGTACACATATAAATTCGTTCCTGTTCTGTTACTATCGGTTAAATATCAATCGGATATAGATTTTCAGTATTTTTTTTTTCAAAGAATTGAAGTTCCTTCATGGCTGGTTTGTAGATCAAAACTCGTACCAGGAAGCTGTAACTGATCTCAAAAGTTGTTTGATAATCAGGATCCTTGTCTGCTGACTTATGGGGGAAACCAGAGTTTTAGAATCCCGTTTTTGCATGTGTTTCATGTCCATAAATCTTTCTGTGTCATGTACCAATGAGGTCGAAAAATCCGTTGTTAGCTCTCGGTCTATAAGTAGAACTTCTATATATACACTGTCGATTGCTATCTTTGCCAACCAGAACGTTAAGATGCATTTCCATTTGAAAGTACTTTCACTTGCAAGTTCTATTCTCGAAAGCTGCTTGAGAGTTTTATCAAACAGATTCGCACCTTAAGACTTGACAGCTTTTTAAAGGTGCGTGTTCATTTGGGAGTACTTTTACTAGTTTTTTCTTGAGAGTTACTCTCAAGTGGCTGATCATTTGAGAGTAATTTTTTTGAGATTTTGACTCTTGACAGCTACTCGAATAACGTTAAGGTATGTTTCCATTTGAGAATACTTTCACTACAAAATTTTCGAGAGTGGTTCTAGGATAGCTGTCTACCCTTTTGTGACCTAATTTTATGACTATATTCACTTGCGAGTTTTACTTTTGAGAGCTGCTTGAGAGTTTACAAACAGATACGCACCTTAAGACTTGACAGCTATTCAAAAGTGCGTGTCCATTTGAGAGTACTTTCGCTAGTTATCTCTCGAGAATTACTCTCGGGTGCCTATTCATTTGAGAGTAAATTTTTTAAAACTCGACAACTACTCGCAAAATACAAACTGTATTGGAATTTTGTTAGCCTATCTCCAATACTATACCCGAAACATGTGCAAGTCACTCTCAAAACGTACAAATGTCAAGAGTTAAAAATCAGATCTGCTAGAAGGCTGCTTGGAGCATTTTTACTCACAAGTGGACACGCACCTTCAAGGCTGCTGGATTTCATACTAAAACTTCAGGAGCGGATGTTGTGTTAAATGTTTTTCTCGAAAGTCGAACTGTATGACTAGAATGATCATATTTTCGCTGCAGAAATTCTTACGGATCCCGAGTATCACCCCTTCCAAGAATTAACTAAAGTTGTTTAGAAGGGATATATCAGCCTGTTGGGAGATCAAGTTCCGAGAACTTTTAATTTTTGGTAGCTGATTTTGAAACAATTACTTAGGATAATGATTACTATGATCATAAATGTGTGTGGAAGCCTCTTTAGAATAAAGTTGGATACCCAATTCAATTTAGGTGACTTCTTTGGCTTTCAGTTGCTGATTCTCCTCTTTCTCTTTTCTTATACTCAAGATTAGTTTGTTCACTGGTTCTGTTTTGCAGAATTAGTGCCGCTGAACGTAGATTCTTTAAGAATAAACAGATCCTGTCGATCCCTCAGCTTTATCAAAGGAAACTGGACCATCTGATTGAAGAGGAAAGTAAAGTTTCAGCTGAAATAGTCAAATAGACAAAGATTACTTCAGCTTTATCAAATCAGTCTGTTGATTTTCTTGAAGACATTTGAGGCCGTGAGTGCAAAAGTGGTGTAACCCATTTTTTTGGCATTTTTGATATTTTTGTCTCGTATTTTTACATTTATGCATAAAAAGTCATCAAAGCAAAAATTTTACTTTCAAAAATATCTAAGTTTTCCAAAAGTGTGACGTATACTCCTTCAATCTCAGTTCAAATAGTTTTAAAAATCGATTCAAAACGAAAAATATGATAAAAAAGTGGGTTACACCACTTTTGCACTCACAGCCTCATTTGATCATTTCTAAAGCATCCTTTCCAGATGTTTCCTAAGCCATTGCCTATCATAGGCAGACAGGAAGGTGCTGGTATATATCCCTTAACGTCTTGGACTGTTTTTGATATTCGGGTGCGTTTGCAACACCCAGCTCCAGACAATTGCAGTAGGTACGCAAACAGACCTAATATTATTTTCATTTTCATATATTTCTGTTTAAACCAAAAATTGATAACAGCGTGGGCCCTAATCAAACTGTCCTACGGCTACTACATTTCTTAGTAATACTTCTCTGTATATCGACCAGATTCAAATTGATATAAAATTCAACACTACTCATTTGCCTTTATTTTTTTGTTTGTAAAAAGGAAACAAGCACAACAGATCTTATTTGAGATGATGCTCTTCAGTTTAAATGAAGATATACGAACAAAAAAACTTTCCCTGTGTATCTCCCAAATTTCAATTGATGGATTTTAAAACTTCTCAAATATGGGGTGTTAAATGAAGAATAACTGACACAACCAAAACTTCAAATAGAAAGATAAATCAAAAACATTTAACCTTGAACCTACTTTTTTTGAAAATGTTTCTGGTTCAGATTTTGTTTTTTTTTTTGTCTTGGGAATTATTCTGGTTCAGATTTTTATTTTTGTCTTTGGAATGCAAATAATTGAAATTCTGACACCCCCACATTTCAGCACTGCGGGAAACTGATAAGTGAAAAAATATTTATCACTCTCTGTTGAGTCGAGAGCACCTATAGTCCAATAGGTATAGTAGGTATTATTCGAGGTATTTAATTAATAATAAGTTACTAGAGTATAATCAAATAATGAAATTAGGCATTAGAACTAGCTTTATATATTAATTCTATAACTAAAACCATGAGCTAGATATTCTCTGTCAAAAACAACAGAGATTTATAACACTGAGGAGCCAGAATTAACTGATAAGAAATAATAACTTAATTATTATTATTTAATGTTTATGTGTATTTGTGGATGCGAAAAATGTATGTATATTAGAAGTGAAGCACCTGGGCAGTAATATATAAAAGCTTTACAATTTATAAATAAAGTCCAATCACCCTAGATTTTGCAATGCCAGATTATTGCAAAATGAGATAAGTACTATATGCAAACAAAATTTTCTCTCACTAAACAAATTTTATACCGTGGTTAATATAATATGTATAAAACACGATTAAACCAAAATTTGAGTCTATCCAAAATATAATTCAATTCAAAGTTCAATTTGACCTCAACTTATTGAATTATATTCAGTCGCATCTACTACACAGAATTTAAAAATTTCCTTATAATTTTCCTCAACATTTCCACTATCCAAAATATGTAGCTAAATCGTCCTTCCAAAAAACAAAAACACAAAAATAAAGTTGTTATTCATTTAACAAAAAACAAAATAACAACCATAATGGCAAATAGACAGTGAAATAGGTTAAATTTAGGGTTAAATAGTGGAACTATTAATATCCATTAAGTGACTTGATTTCGTTTATCAGTAAACACACTAATTCGATGAAAAAAAATAAATAAAAAACGATTTTAGAAAATATCAGCTGCTTATAGACTTACGACTTACCTACCTTGATAAATGAATTTTGATGATGATGTCATACGTTAAAAAATTCCAATGAATGTCTCCTTTGTTTGGATAAGAAAAAGTAAATACACACAACGAAGACAGCAAAAAAAAAATGTTAAAATAAATCGTTAAATATAAGAATGGCTCCCTTATCAGCAATTCTAAGCAGTTGAGTTAGGCCATTTGATAAGAAAAAAGGTAAACAACTCCTATATAGAGTGAGTAAGAGGTAATTTTAAATGGAATGATCTGATAAATTGAAAATGATTTCATTTAAACCGAAATAATGATGTGAATGTGATGACGACATACAGGTAAAATTTTTAGCTAAATTGATTACAGCTGAATAATTGAATTGAACACAGCATTAAAGCTTAAAGACATCAAACAAGATATAGGGAACCTTTTTTCTACTTAAGTTGGTCAAAGTCATTTGGAATTTTTTCATGGATAATACCCATATGATCAGTGAAAGAAGGTGCCAAAGCTAGGTTTGGCTAAGCAAACTCAATAAAACACGTCGATAGATGAATAGCAAAAGGTGATATTATATCATCTCTTCTATGGCTATAAAATATGAATGAAATCCTCCTAAAGTTTGAGAGATGTGGTGTGAGGAAAGTTCAATCATGCGCTCAACTGATGTTTTAAGCGTTTTCTGCACTTTTTATGACTCCTGATCAAATTAAATACCAAGAATTTGGCAGCGCGTAGACTTTTAGAATCAAATTAATGTTTTGCCAAAAGCCAAGCACTTTTATCACAGCAATGCCTCAAATTTGACTCCCACTGACTCCTGCAATATTGCAATGTGGAGCGGTACGATATCCCGCAAACCAAAATCTCGAATTACGAAATCCCGCTTTTTTTTTCTTATCTCAAATAACGACATCTCGCAAATTGAAAATCTTGTTTTTCATAATCTCGCAATTACAAAATCTCGCTTTTAACAATCTCGAGTTTAAATCTTGAACTCGAAAATCTCGTAAATCTCAACCAAAATCTGCAATTTAAAATCTCGAAAATCAAAATCTCTCAAATTCAAATCTCACAGCAACGAATCGTACACGGCTACAATTTTTTTTTTTCAAATACACCATCTGCATCTCGCGCGAGATTTTAGCTTGCGATATTTTGATTAAAAAAATTAATTTGTTGCAAGTTGCAATGCAATGAGTCGTTATTGCGAGATTATGAAAAGCGGGATGTTATCATTGCTAGATTTTGTTATGCGAGATCTCGAATGCGAGATTTCGTACGCAATCCTTCCAATGACCCTTAGTAAGATTTTCAAAGTTAAATTGTCATCCCAAAACGTGGTCCGTGACGAAAGATTATATTTTGATAGCTCAAATGGATTATGGTGTTGGTTCAGGAATTTTTTCTGAGTCATTTAATATCTCTAGGTCCCAACTTTTTAAGTTTTTTTTAAGCTTAATTACTAGGGACTACGGGAATCGTGTACAATACTCAAATAACACTCACACAACAATCGAAATACAGCTATCCGCACACAGACAGGCCGGCAGCTGTTAAAGCCATACCATTACCTTAATTATTCCAGAAATTCCAGGATAAGCTCGCAAGCCCGAATATTAATCTCAAGTTCACTCTTATATGAATATAAGGTCACATTGGCACTGACAACGATCGACTCTTCATTTCCTATCTGCGGAAAAAGTCAACATTCCCCTTAGAGTTGAGAAGCGCAATTTATTCAAAATTTTATTTTTTTAATCCAATCGTATGTGGAACAGCCTACCCAACTGCGCTATATCCAGGATCTGATATACAGATATATAACAACTTATAACTGACACTGGCGAATAGGAGAATATGCAGTGACCCTGTGGATTTTTCACAATAGCCACCTACGTTGCGGTAGCCCTACAGCTATGATAGCAAAGAACAGGAAACAATAATTCATTTCCTCTCCAAATGACCTATTCTATGAGAGCACAAATAACTGGAAGATCTATTTCCTCAATGCCACGAAATGTATCTAAGATGAATTTCAGTAGCTTATTATTCACGTGTGTGAAGTTAGCATAACAATTTTGAGCAAGACCAATGGGACCATAGCAGGAATTTGCTTTTTTTTTGCATTTTTTATGCATTTCTATTCCAGATTTCGCAGTTCACCAAATAGTGGGTGTAACCGACTGTACTACTAACTTCACTGTGAAGTTAGCATAAAAGTCCTTTTTTTTGTAGAAAGGCTACAAATTTGCAGTTTAATTTGCATTTCAAGAAAAATTAAGGTCCAAATTTTGAAGTCCAAATTTGAAAAAAAAATCGAATAAATTCATTTTTCACTGGTAACTTGACTGTGAAGTTAGCAGGACATATCATTTTCTCAGCAACTGAGCTAGTTAGAAAATTGCAGTTAGGGTCCAAATTTGAAGTTTATCATGTACTTTAAGAAAAATTTCAGTTCAAATTTTGAAGTCCAAATTTGACAAAAATCGCATCTCCGAGTTTCGAAATGAAGAATGTGATTTATGACCCCCATGAACCCCCCCTCCCCTCCCCCAACAGTCAATGCTTCTACGATCGTGAGTAGGTAAGAGGACTCTGGTCTTTTGAACGATGTTCATGTTGCACAGTGCCCGATGGTTTACACTGTTTAAGTTTTGGGAGTGAGCATATGAAGGCCAACTGGAATGTGACATCCAAGCATTTAGACCTGGATGACCCCCTTAACCAACAAACAAATTATTTATAGCTTGGCATATTGTTGTCGAATTCAAAGTATGGAAAATGAACCTCAAGACGCCAGAAATTCCTTAACTTTAATCCACTTTCATCCAGAGGTCAAATTGGTTTGGTACCAAAATGGCTCATTTCAGCACTAATTTGATCACCGAACGTGTTTGGTTGAGAAAAAATAATTTGGTGATACAGTAATTCGTGAAAAACCATCAGGGCCAAGTGACTTACAAATCTAAACAATTTCTATGTGCGTGTTGTTGGTAGGAATAAATGGGATTTAGTTTTTTTTTCCGAATCCGAACGGGTGAGCTGAGACAATAGATGCTCATGGAAGACATTTTCAGTTTCTCCCAAGAGGCAGTTCATCTGAAAAAAAGCTTTTGTTTTTATGTGACAGTGGCTGGGAATCGATCCCAGACCTTCAGCATGATAGTCCAACGCACTAAAAATTACGCAATAAGGTAGTTCTGAACTACTTATGTTACCAGTCAAACTGGTTTTCAGGTCAAACTAGTTTAACCTAGGCAAGAAGACTTGTAACTTTCTGCACTGTTGCCAGCCAACAGTGTTAGGTTATTTTACTTAACTTGCTTAAAACAATGAAATGAAAAAAATTATTGAAAACTTATTCCAAAATTCTAAATTCGTGAATTTCCTAGAATAATGTCATCGAGACTACCCTTTGCATCTGGTTTTAAACATAAATTTTGAGGTTCTAAAGGTACTTTCTTTTAAATGCTCAACTGTCTCACCCTTTCCTCTCAAATCTATGAATAATATTCATTTCCACTTTTATTGCATTCCTCAACTTCAATCATTGCCAAATTATACTCAAATCCATCATTTAAAAAATATAATTTTACGACGAAATAAATCTATCAGCATTTTAATTGAAAATAAACATTTATAACCAACTTCGTTCGAACAAAAATCCAACTCAAAAATGCATCAACCTCAAGTCGTGTAATATTTATCACCGCACTTTCTGGCTTTCATCACATCGAAACCATCCTGCAAATTATCAACGATGACCAATTAATATTTCCTATGACACAAATATTGCACTCAAAGATGCCATTTTGTCGTAATAAATTATATTAAATTAATTTATTTTATATTTTCACAATTCAAAAAAAAAAAAAAAAAAAAAAATAATAATAAATACAAAAATATTGCAAAAATAATATTTTGCTTAAAAATTTTCTGCCAAAATCACTTGAATGCCAATGTCGAAGATCGATTTGAATCTGCATCAATCTGCGCCTCCACATGTGGCAAATAAAAAGTCATAAATTTTCATCATTCACCTGGTTATACGCGTAAGCAAAAATATTTTTATTTTTCAGACAAAAAAAAATATTTACTGGCGATAACTAGGTATAGGAAAAGTCTTCTCTTAATTTTTTTTCTTTGTTTAAATGGATTTTTAATTAATCGGTAATGAAATATTGTGTTGTTTTTATCGGCTTGCGGTTATATGCATGGTCCGCCGCTATGATGATGCTGTGGGAAAATTTATAAATTTCGGAGTTGTTTTTTGTTGTTGTTGTATTCTTCTGGGAAGGAAATAAATTGAAACAGATTGTTTATATGACCGAAAACAAGACCGACCGTATGGTGGTTGGTAGTGATTTTAAACAATAATTATTCCAAGCACATTTTGTTTGATTAGATAAAGTTTTTATTATTGATGCATTGTAGGAGTAAAAGCAGATTGTACATACAATTTTTAATTTTATTTTTATATGTTTGTGCATTTAAAGTAGGAAATATTTCGTGAACACTAAAAAATCTTTCACGATTGGCTTATTCTATTATGAGGACCAATTTAACCAATAAAAAATACAAAGGTACACCAAATCTTTGTTTGTTTTAATTTTATGGGAAGGTCTCTTTTTACTAACCCAAAGGAATAGTCATATTCTTCAGAAAACGCTTTTGCGGACCCTTGAAGCTAAATATACATACAAATCTACTAGAAACTGGAACTCCTGACTAATCTCTTTTTCTTAAAGAAATCAAGCTTTGCTATCAAGTGGATCTCCTGTATCCGATCTTAGAACCTTAAATTTATTGAAAGTCTAGTCTAGAATAATTTTTGCAAAACTTAAAAACTACATTTCGTATATAATCTCTTTCGATTCCCTGTTTTTTTGTTCAAATTTAATTAAGTTTAAACTTAAGAGGTGCAAATAAAAAACGTTATCAATATTAAAAATTTAAAATTTTTGTAAATAGAATTTTAACAATATCACAACACAGATTTAAAAGAAAAGAAAGACTAACTGCATGTGCATTATGCAACTCAAAACCAATGAAGAAAGGAGATTTTCATCTTTTTCTACGATGTCTCTTAGAAAATTCTACACCAGCCTTCAGAAAAGACAATTTTCGAAAAGGTATGCATATAAGTAACAATTTTGTTATTTTTCTTTTATGATCATAGTAACTCATCATCATTCACTATTTCTAAAAGTAGAAGTAGGCACTCTTGTCTTAGTAAGAAGACTGTATTACACGCTTTGGTAATGTAGTCCAAGGTTACAATTAATGAAGCTTGGCATTGTTGAAGACATAAAGTATTTGTGTATTAATACAATTAAATAATTACGGATAAGTGTAAAAAAGTCAAATTTATTAAAAGTTTTATTTATTTCTGTGATTTATTTGTTTTGCTTAATTTTTAATTCAATTTTATTATATTTGCGAATGCATACAAAATTTTATCAAATCGTTTGAAAATAATAAAAAATTTGGCAGGTATTGCTTTTGGTAATTTTTTTAATTAAAATGTACACCATATTTACAATAATTCACTGATTTTTTTTTTCATAAAAATCTTTATAGAGCCATTCCTGAAATTAATAAGATTTTTCTAAACGGTTGTATCGCAATTTTCGTTTTTTTTTTAAGTTAACAAAAAATTCAATTTTACCTCTAGGAAACTACAAAAAAAAACTTTAATAGGTTTAAAATTTTAAGAAAATCGTTTAAGTGGTTAAGGCTGTACAGTCAAACAGAATTTTCCCTACCACTTTTTTCGTGTTTTCTATCAAAGTAATTTCACTTTTGATTGTTAGTGCGAAATTTTTGCACGAATCCAAAACTTATACTCTACTATGCATACTAAAGAAATTGTTTCAAAAACATTAAACCCATTCTTCAAATAACTAAGACAAGCCCCTTAACAGTTCAACCCAAAAAAATAATGCCGCCCGATTTTTAGACCAAATATGAATGTATGCAAGCTTAATTTTAAAAATCGTTGAGGCAACTTAAAAATAAAATGCAGGACTGGGTCGCACGTACTTGCTCTTATAATCAAGACACTACGGGTTTAAGCAAATTGTATATAAAAACATGGAAACTATGAGAAAAATGAAGAGAAGCATGAAATACAACATTGAAATTGGCTAAAACAACTTTTTTGACAGTTTGAGGTGGAAAAAAAGAATGCCATCTTAATTCTTGATTGAATATAATTGTATAGGAAAAAAAATTAAAATCGTTGGAGCGGTTTCTTAAAAAATTAATTTTTTATATATAAAATTCTTATAACATTTTTAAGAACAAATTTTGGTATGCAAATCTAAAGTATATATTTATGTGTATATAAAAACAAAATTTGAAAAAAAATTGTCTACTAGTTTTTGAGATATCGAATTTTCAAAAAAAAAATTGAAACATTTTTTAAAAATCCAAAAACTTTTTTTTTTTAAATTTTGAAATGCAATATTATTTAATCTTATCTGAAATTTGTATATAAAAAAATCATTTTAATCCGCTTAGCCAAAAACGAGAAAATTCAAAATAAAAAAATACGTTCCATGACAGGTACTATTTATAATTGCTAAGTGTGAAATTTTATAATTTTTGGTAGTAGATCGTACTATTTTTAGTATATTAAAAAAGTTAAATCAAAATCGTAGGAGTCGTTTTTAAGCAAAAAAATATTTTCCTTTGTGGTTTTTTAACTTTTGTATGGAAGGTACCGTTATTTTTTCATAAATATAAATTTTTTTCTAAAAATATTGTAGAAAATACTGAACAACTCTCAAATATCGAGTTTCAAAAAAATCGATCATGTCGTTTTTTGAAATATTTGATTTTCAAAAATAAAATTTGAAACATTTTTTAAAAATCCAAAAAATATTTTTTCAAAAATTTTGGTACGCAAAACTGTGTATATTTTTTGGAAGCTTCTGTATAAAAAAAAATAATTAAAATCGGTCGAATCGTTTTGAAGAAAATCAAAAATTAAAAAAATGGTTCTTTGGGAGGTACCATTAATAACCCAAGTAACATCGTCGCAGCTAATAGAAGCAAAACTGTTCTTTAGCAGCTTGTAAACAGTGAAATCAAAAGCTAAAGCTCTGAAATAGATTATTTCACAGCTCCCTACATTTCATTTAAAAATTAGGTTCTATAATCGAAGTTCCAGAACACTTTTAGCTCTATTAATTTTATAACGATTCACGATTTAAAAATAGCTCTTTAATAACGTTCAACGTTTTTTAAACGAGCAAACTATTGATATGAGCATATAAAGAAGCATTGTAGAGCTGCTTAATTTCATGTTCAAAATACTAACGCATGACTTTATAGAAATGTCAAAAATTAGCATTTCAAAAGCTACACAAGAAACGGCTGTAGAGTTAAATTACTAATACTTTCAAACAAACTCTTCGTGATGTTAACTCTAGCGCATGCGCATGAAATCTCTCTGAGCATTGTCAGATTTATCTCTGAGCATTAGGAAATGTGAAGACTCGTTAGAGCTACGACAAATCGACTATAGAGCTTGATACTAAACCTCTCTCAAATAAAATACTTCTACTCAATATGAGGGTGTTCCCAAATAAAATATAATAGCCATGACTTAAACAGGAAAAATTTGACCAATTTTTTTCAGAAATTAGAATCAGTCAATGACTTTATATTTCTGAACACCCTACTTTTTAAGTACTGAACGCAAAACTCTCATTTTGTGGAAACTAGCTCTAGAAGAGCTCGGTTGAAGACAAACTATGTTCATAATAAAAACAATGGCGACGGAAAAAAAATCAATGAATAATTTTCTTTATTTATTTTAAACGAATGCACATAATCTTTCCTTTCAATAAAAACACAATAAAATATTGCAAATATTGCAATGAAAACAAAAACATTTCATTTCATGATATTTTAAATTTATTTATCAATTTTTTACATTGTTTTGGTAAACTTTTTTAAATATTTCACAGCGTAATATAAATAATTTCGAAGGCGCGTTGTTATTTTTCGAAGTACTTTCAGTACAATTGTGAAAAAACTAAACGCGCACTAAAAAATCACTTACATGGAATTCACAAATAATATTAATGTTATTTCTCACTTCGAAATTTTCTCTGCGAATTATTTAATGATTTAATTAATTTGTGCGACAACACATGATGTTTTCGATTGCTACTATCACACACATGAAATACATCTCCCTAATATTATTTTAATTTATCATTTGTATTATCTAAACTAATACAAACAAAGTGCTGTCAAAAATGTTGCTTTAAAGACTTCCAAATCATGAACCTGAGAGCTTCAAAGCCGTACTAGCCACTGATAAAAAGCTGGCTTCGAACAAAAATAAGCTCTCAAACTCAATGAATTTGCTGTAAACATGCTTTATACTTGCTTTAGAAGTGCATCTGGAGCTTCTTTTGAAATCAAAGAGCTTTAAGATTTGCTCTAAGAGCGCTGTTGAAGCATTTGAACAGCTAAAATTGTTACCTGGGAACCATTTTTGAAAAATGGTTTTCCACCCAAAGGAAGCCTTTACTAAAATAAATTTACTGAATTTTTTTTAAGAAAAGTTGTCGAGCCGTTTTTGAGAAAAATACGGGTATGTAAAATTGTTAAAAAAAATTGTATGGCAGGTACCGTTATTTTTGGTTCTAAAAAAAAATGAAAAAAACGTGTGGGCATAATCACCAAAAACCACTATATACCAAGTTTGAACAAAATCGATCAAGCCGTCTAGGCTGTAGACGAACAGACAGACAGACAGACAGACAGAATTGTGCCACCCACTTTTTTGGTGTTCTCTATCATCGTAATATCATGTTTGATTGTTATCTCAAATTTTTTTTTTGCACGAATCCAAAACTTGCCTTATAGTACCTATAATCGCAAGTCAAAAAAAGGCTTATGCATGTATAAAATTTTTAAAATACTTTTTAACGATACGTTTTTGAACGCCAATTTGGAATCTGTATAAATATAAATATGAAACTTTGTTGTTAAATTTATCAACAGAACCGCGATTCAATGATAAATAATAAAAAATAAATAGCTCGACCCAGATAGTTTATTACTATCTGGGTCGAGCAACTTTTTTTTTAGAGAAGTGGTAGAAATGCTTTATGAACCATAAGGAGACCTTTTCGGCCATCCCGGTGTGTCGGACTCGTTTGAAATATATACAACTAACCGACAAAAACTCCTCCTTTTTGGCATCTGACCTCCTAACCCCCCCTCACGGGAACGCGCTTTGTATTGCTTCAGTGGGGTTTTCATATTTTCTTCAGGGCCGTTGAGGTATTCCGATCATTATCTTTTTGTCTTGTTTTTCTTCTGACAATGAACGAAAAAGGGGACATCGGGAGTTTTCTACAATTGCCCAACAACAATTGTTCAAAAAATGGGGACAAAATATGTTTTTTGTAAAATATAGCACCAGAGTAAAAAAAAAGTGAAGTAAGAAAGTTTCATTTGATTTTTTATTATAAAAAAGATTAAAAAAGCCAATCAAACTGAGGATGAAGGAAAACTTTTGCGTCTGAAGTGAGATGTAGTTCACTGAGTGGATGCGTTCAGCTTTGAAAGGATTTTTTACTTCAAAAAAGTGCATTCAAAGAAAATCTTTTTAAAAATATTTGATGAAAATATTCTTAAAGTTTAAAACAGTTTACAGAGGTTTGTATAGAGGGGGCGAACAGCATTTTGGTATGAAAAAAGGGGACTATTCCCCCTAAAGGGGGACGTCTGGAAACCTTACATACATATTCTGAATAAAATAAAGTTAAAGCTATTTCTGGAAGAAGCTAAAGCTTGCTAGTCATAGCTATTACTAGTAGCTAAAGCAAGACAGTTAAGATTAAGCTTTGTTTTATGTGAATAAAAAAAGATTGCACTAAACAGCTTTAGCTAGAAAAGTTTAGTATAAGCTTGATATTCTTTTTAGCCTTTGTTTTTTTTATTCACATGTTTCGGATTAGAAGCTTAAGCTAAAACTGTTATTTTTGGGACCGAAAAGCAGCGCAAGGAAATTTTTGATTTGAGTTTACCTTGCTCTGTATGGCAAGTATATTATTTTCATGTAAAAATAACTAGTCAAAGCTTTCTGGCCAGGTATCCACGAATCTTGAAATTTGTGTAGCTTTTACTATAATATTCAGGCTAAAGCTATTTTAAATCACAAAAATTGAAGCTTAAGCTGGATAACACAAGCTAAAGCTATGTGAATTTGGCTTCGGCTATTTTATTATAGCTATTGCTAGAAGATATCTTTTAGTTGCCAGCTTAAGCTTGTTTTTAATAACATAAAACCTAGCTTTAACTCAAAAATCAAAGTTTTAGCTTAAGCTTTTTTTTTTCTTTACAAAACTCAATGTTTTATAAACGTATACAAGTTTTATGCCAGTTTTGGTTACTATTTAGCATCTTTTGCACAAAGTTTTTATGGCGTGATGTAACCAATGCTGATTATTAGCCCTCAACGCTCCGCCTCTCTCCTTTTACAGGCAAAAAAACGAGTGTTGATCATTGTTTCTTACAGAATATCCATATTATCAGGCTGGGCTGTTCCGATCTTATACGGAGGAAGAGGTAAGCGTTGAAATACCTATGTCCGGTGAAAAACTCTTAGACGTAGTAGCTTACTTCACCATATTTCCATCAATTCCACTCAGCCATATTCCCGATCAGCCTTAACGTTCAACGTCTTCCGCTTTCCGAACTCCAGCCTTGTTGCCACTTCTGCATCGTGAACTTCTTTCCTTTGTCAGTTGCCACTTCAACTTCCGTCTTTTTGTCGTAGGCGTACTTTTACTTATTCTGTCGCTTAGAGATCGATGGGAGTCACTTCTACGACTAAAAGTACCTACGGCTGGTTCCAACTTCCAACTTCATTCGGTAGCAGTTAACTACGCGCAAGGCTTCACTTGCTTCCGGTTCTTTTCTTGTTTGAGTAAATCGGCTCAAATCTCGCTGCCATCATATAGAAGGGTGGCATGTGTTGTTAGCATTAGCAATTTTGCTTGCTGGCCTTAGAACCTCAAACATTTTCCATCAGTCTGTTCAGCGAAGTAGTTAATTTCAGAGCTCGTTCTGCTGCTGCTCTTATTTGTTGCCAAAAAAAAAAAGATGTTTGTCCAGCCTCGTTTGAGTTATTCAAATCGCATCATTGCTCCTTATGGCCTTAGATCTAGGAATAGTAAACTTCGTTGGCATCCTTTACTTCGTTAGGACTAAAGGCTCTCCTAAACCAACGCAAAATCATAGCAAATCATTCGCAAAGACAGTTTTTTTTTGTATTGTTTAGCATGTTTATGTATCTTTCATATTTTTTATTATCGTGAATGATTTCGCGTCGTCAGCGAATGCTTCGCGTTGTTGGCTTTTTTTTCTGTTTCGAGAGTGAGGTAATGTGTTTGTGTTGTTGGGGAGGGGGGAGGCTGAAAGGCGCATCGACGATGCTTTCGATCTTTTCATCGTTAAAGGCAGTGTGGTCTTCTAGGCTCTGACCTTCCGCATAACTATCCTGTAGCCTTTAGTCTCCCAAAAGTTGATCTTTATGTCTTGGCGGAGATCTTCCCATTTCTGCTTCTTGTTCAAGTTGATGAACTTTTTTCCCTGTTAACTTTGCGTCTAAGATGTAAGCATCTTCTGCGGAGCATGTATATCTCCCCCATCTACCAATATACTGGGGGTCTGCTGCTGTTCACGCAACTTTAATGGTGGATTGAAGCATCAAAAGCCATCCATATAAGCTACATCGTGGATTCAGCTTTTTCTTCGGCAATTTCTTGTAAGGTACTTGGAGCACAGCGTCTTCTCTTTCTTTAATCACACCCTTAAGAGATCTGCTTTGAGTTTGTTACAGTTCAATCTTGGAGCTCTTGGTTGGTGGTAGATGGTTACCCTCAAGGTTTAAGTTAACATATTGATGATCGCTGCCTGTGTAATCCTTGATTACTTTCCAGTTTGTGATATAGGCGAATGCGGATTCCATCGCGAAAATTACATCCGAGATAGTTGCTCTACCGCCTTATTTCCTGGAGGTGGGGGCTGGGGGTGACTCCTACGTTGACTTGACGTTAAGTCCACGTCTCGCAGCCATTTCGAGTATTTGCCTTCCCCGAGAGCCGATAGTTGGCATTTCCCTTCCTGGGTCCAAATTCCTCTGGCGTGAGTTTCCTATGTGTACACAGAAAATCATGTCGATATTTGCAAGAGTGAATTTAAGATTTTTAACACATAACCGTGCACACAATCTGTCAAATTTATTCATACGAGTTTTGGGCTTGAGTAGGATGTGTACATGGAAATTCATTCACGCTTGAGGAATTCAGCCCCTGGGATCTGACATTTAAGTCTGCAACTGCAACGACAGTCGAAAAGTCCACCCAGCTCAAACAGCTTTTTGCAGAAGTCGTTTATCATATAGTATGGACTGATATAGGTGCTTGTAATCGATAGCCCCTCACATTAAATCCACGCAAAACCTATTTGTTATCCTTGATTTTTGATAGGGAATTCCCTTGCGTCAGTGACCCAGATTGCAGTGGTCCCCAACGAGCCTGCTAGTTTTGTTCTTTGTCGGCGTCTATTTGCAGTTCAACAATTAATAGTTGTTTGCTGTTCGACTCCTGTAAATGTTTCCTTGTGGGAATCTGTTCATTGTATGGCATTTTTCATGATATTCATGAAGTGCCTCTTGAAACATTTGACACTATCCAAACCCGGTACATGGTTTATGTTAGATGGCGGGGTTTTAAGTTTTGAGCATAAGCAGCACTTGGATAACGCTTACAGTCTTTCTTTTTGGGATCTTTGCCTCCGCACTTTGCAGTTGAATCATATAGGCCTTGTCTTTTTCTGTCAGCACCCTTAGGTACAGTTTGGCTATAGCTTCTTGAAACTTCTGTTCTTAACTTTTTCTGGTTCCTTTATATTCTGACCACGGGAATCTTTAGTACCTCATAAGCTAGTTCGGGTATTCATTTGTGCTTTACCATATTGGGGGCGCTTTTGTTCTTTAATGTTAGTCGTTAGTGAAACCTTCAAGTAGGATGTGTACACTTATGATTGTCTCTTGGATATCCTTTTCCATGATAAGCTCTCCCAGTACCTTCCAAGGCTTGATGACAAGAATTGAGGTGAATCGAATCGATTATCGTTATCAAGCTACAGTATCATCAAAACCTATACCAAAACTTGAAAAAAGTGCAATTCCTTTTCTTAATTAAATCACTGAACAAGTGTCTCAAACTGACTACTGTTAATTTGTTCTAATAAATAATGAATCATTCGCTAAAATTTTTCCACTCCTTATCCTTGCAAGGACTAAATATGCAAATAACAACATTTGATTTAACTTCGAGGAAAATTTTAACGACAAAATAACGTCCCTAGAAATTCCACGAAATCTCCTCCAAAGCTAAACAAACAGAGTAACATTGAAAAGTAACCCTTGAAAGAAATATTTTATTTCAACTAATTGACCTCTGTCCCAGTTGTGCAAAGACCTTAAATGAAAAGCAAGCAGACCCTTATAAGCTTATTATATTATCACATCCCACATTTAAGTCTACACACTACCTATTGACGAGTTGAATTTGAAAAATCAACACTCAGCGCCAATTTCACAGCTGGAATTCAAACAGAAGACCTGAAGGCTTTATTATAAAATTTAATGATAAAAAAAAACAAAGAATAACTGGTGATAAAAAAACGAAATAAAAAATATAAAAACAAAAACAAAAACCCTCCTCAATGTATTATCCGACGTCATGGCCAACATTTATAACACCAGAGTCCAATACGCACTCCTGCTTGCTTACGTTTAACATTTTTATACCTACCTCTGTACATAAATGAACTTATTTTAAAATTCAATTAGTGCCATCAAAGCAAACGATACGGTTTCAGTACACACACAAACATTGACCCTAATTACTCATAAAAAACAAAACAGCAAAAAAACAAAATAAGCAATCCTCCCAGCATGAGGCTAACAATAAGCCCATTAAGTTGTCAATTAAGATATTAGATTAACACTTTTTTTGTTGGGGTATTTGTTTCAAAACTAATAAATTTGAATTTTTTATCGGGAATCATCATTTTTGTTTGGAATTACAGATTGATTGTGTATTTCTTCCGTCTGGAATTTTTTGAATATTTTTGTTCTTTTCATTTCCTATACTTTTATTATGAAAAAAATACCTTTCTTCTCTGACGTCTTTGGTGTTCTGTTGGTGAATTTGATTGTCGATTTTTATTTCTGAGAAAACGACCTTGTATCTTTTAATCAAACAAAAATTATCTTCCGATTTATCTTCATAAAAATCATTGCCTAAAATAACATTGAAAAGAAAAACATTATAAAATGACGACTATATCTAACTCACTATACTCGTATCTTTACATACCTAGTTATCTATAGTTCTATGAATTTAAAAAAAAAGGGAAAATCAAACACAATCCAAAAGAAGAGATAGCCAATGAACCAATGACGACGACACGCTAAAATAACTGTATATACCCGATAAACAATCAAAAATCCATAGAATTTATTTATTAATTCATTTTCGGACAGAATGTGATTTTTTTTTGAAAATGGATTTTCACTTTGCAGCGCGTTGAAAGCCCAGGAAGTCAAAAACTCATCGATTGAAGATAAACAATTTTTATATGATTCGGTGGTTGAAAATTAAAATTAAAAAAAAAATTAAATAAAAAGGACAACAACACCTTACTTTACTACGTACAGACATATAACAAAATATAATATGAGGAATTGTGTAAAATAAACAAAAAAAAAAAGTGATCTTCAAAAATAATGAATTAACTTTAGTCCAAAAGTGATATTTAATAAAAATTCGAATTTTCGCATTTCGAATGTGTTGATATATAGAAAATGGTGAAAATGATCGATTTGGATCGACATTCCGAGTGTCCCTTGGGGGAGGCTATGGCTGGACCACAGATCCCTTGGACTGGAATGCGATATGCTTGCCTAAAAGTATTACATGCTTATTGCAAAGTATTTGATCAACAGGAATTATATGATCTCATTGTAAGGTAAGCAGCTTTACAAAGTCTATTTCAATTTTTTTTTTATATGTAGGTACCAAGTTTAAGGACTTTCCATCCTTTTTGACACATTTACTGAAATTTTTTTAGTAAAACACTGAGAAATATCCGTGTATTTTGTACAGGAAATTTCAAGTGCTTGCCGACACGTGTTACCGTTAACGGATTTCAATAAAATTTAACACATAATTTTTTTAGAGGGCGGGGGCTCAACAATTTAAAAACTAGGCACCCTAATATGTATAGTCGTTATACTCGAGCGGGGAGGATTTGAATTTTTGTCTACTTTTAATTAAAGGCCTTAGAATATGTCATGCAATAAATATTTGCATAGCAAAACAAGACTTACGACAATACCACAAAAAACCGTTTTAGTAATTTTTCTTAATAAACTGATGGTGAAGGCTAAAAACACTTACCCCTAAAAAAAAGTCTTTAATGGATCAGAAAATTCATTCAAGTTTTCAAAATTATCCTTGAATTTTGTTTTACGTAATTAATTTGATTGATTTTTATTTAATTGAGTAAATTAATCGCGAAATATTCTAGCCAAGTTTGTGGTCTGTATAATCATGTATTTGAAAATACTTTTAACACCTTGTAGACCGCAAATATCGTCTAATAAATTGCATTTCGGTTGTTGGTTGCGGAATCATCATCAGCGAGCGATAATTAAACAAAAGTACAAAGAGATAACAAGGAAAATAGAAATTAGACTTTGAGAAAGTAAAACAAAATATAGATAAAAACAGTTGTTTTTATTTCTTCTTTTTTTGGTAACTTTGAATAAATGAAAATCAATTGGTCCAGGTTCCAAATTCATCAAGTTGGTGTTTAAATATATGTCAATTGATACGTCTAGTTAATGTGGTCTGTTTACATTTTTATAAGTTTGAAATTATTGTCATTTGATAAAATTGAGTGTGGTTCTTTATTATTTGGATCATACCTAAATGTAAGCAGCTATTGCTTTATCTTTCTCTTTTTTAACCGAATGAAAGTGTTCATTATATCTGGTCGCAATAGCTCTTCTTGTTTGTATTTTGTATTTTTTGTAGCAATTTATGCCACTGCGTCGATTAGTCGGTATCTGGTCTTTTGCGGATCCCAATATTGATTTTAGTTTGTTGTTGTTTGTATGGACGATGTTCATTTCAGCTTTGGCAAAAACATGCAACATGTGCCTTTCATATGAGCTGCGATTAGCGAATTGCGAATGGTCGCGAGTTTTGAAATTTCTTTCACATGAGTGGTCGCTGACAGACGCGAATTGTCATGAAGGATAAACCATTAAAATTTGTTCTAAACAAAATTTGGGGGAAAGGTCAAAAATTACTTATTATGTACACGAATCCCGCCAGTCAAAGTCCCGCCGATCAAAATCCCGCCAGTAGCCTGCTACTGTTTTGCGGGATTTTCAATACTTTTATAAAATAATCCCAACTTTTTAGATACTTTTTCATACTTTTGAAACAATATTTTATTTTAATTTGTGAATTTATTTTTATTCAAAACCACTCCCCCTTTTGAAAAGAAAGTATATAAACAGTTGTGCTCAGGGCTGTCGAAGTACTGCAATTGAAGTATTTGTACTGCTTTTTGAAACTCCGTACTGCCGTACTGCTAATACGACCAAAGTACTGCTTTTTTGAAAATTTGTTCACAGAACATTTGCAAATCATAATCCTATCTAAAAAGCTTTAAAATAAATAAATTAAAAAAGTCGTAGATTTATTGAACAAAATCTCGCGTTACAATTTTTTACGAGTGCATAGTTTGTCGTTTAGGCATTGCCTGTATATCGCAAGTAAAAAATTCGTAATTCTGGAATTTTTCAGATTTTCTTTTATAATCCGAAAAAAGGAAGTTTATTGACATTTTGATGTCATTTGAAATGAAATATTCCACACACGTCAAAATGTAGTTTTTCACCCATCTGTCAAGCAAAGTTAATGGATCTCTGGCCCAGGAAATTTAGACTTTTATGTACTTCCACAAAACTCCTACAAAACTGAATTTTTGTTTTGACTTCCTTGGCAATTTCCAAAACCACCCTAAATTTTGGCTGAGGAAAGAATTTTTGGTGAAGTAAAAGAGTGTAAAATTCAGTTTTTTGCTAATCTCACGAAAACTATGAACTTTTTGGATTGAAATATTGAAGTAAAATTGTAGCTTATTCAATTCTATACAAAAAAAAATACCATTCTTTTTCTTCATACAACCAATAGATAAAAAGTAAATCATGCAGGATTTTTATGGAGTAGCAAATTTAGTCACAAAATTTATTAGAAAAGCATTAATCGATCAGCAATATTTTTTGTACTATGCGTTTGGCTACGTTTTCTCATTATAAACCAAGTTATTGTGGTGTCTAGGCTAATTAAGGCCACCATCTGGAAAAAGGAGTGGTTTCAATTTATTTAATAACCTTATAGAATTTCATTTTACAACAAAATGACGAAAATTAACTTTTAGACAGTAAAATTATCTAAACTAATGAAGTTACAGCGGGTCAAATTTGGTCTATTAAGGAAGGGAAAGAAAACAAAATTAATTACAATAAATATTGTATGTAGCCTAGCTCATAAAATTCTACCCAAAAATATTAACTTTTTTCCTAAAAGCAACAGATTTTGAGAAAAAACGTGCACAAACATAACAAGAGTTTTGTAAGTAATGAAAACTTTTTAATACCTCCATTGCAGTGCGCTAGAGTTAAATAGGTAATGGGCGCGCATGTAATAATCTTTAATGAACAATATATGCATTTAAACAAAATTAAATACATTAACAATTATATTTGTAAATATATATTTTACTGCCTTACTGCTGTGTACTGCTATTTTTTTCCTCGAAGTACTGCTTTCTGAAATAGTGAAACGACAGCCCTGGTTGTGCTTTGGCATTTATCTTCAGTTCTTCTTTCTTAGAACTCCGTAGAGGTAAGACCTCGAGGTAATTAGAGAGATAGAAATTGGATTTTATTTTGTTTTTTTGGGGACGGGTGACAACGACGACGACCATCACCACGACGGTGATGACGACCACGATGGGATGAGAACGACGACGATTAGAAGGACGAGAACGGCGGTGACGACGACCACGGCGACGGCCACGATGCCGGCGATGTGATGGCTTTGACTTGCTGTCTCGGCATCAACTCGCTGAAGTCTGCCTTGGTCGTGGTTCACAGTGCCGTGGATCTGGACGTAGGTGGATGTGGATCTGGACAGAGGTGAGTCTGGAACTGGACAGAGGTGGGTCGGGATCTGGGCATAGGTGGGTCTGGAACTGGACAGTGGTGGGTCTGGATCTGGACATAGGTGGGTCTGGATTCTGGACAGAGGTGGGAATTTTTTTCGGTTTGGGTGATGGGGAACGGATCTGGGACAGAGGTGGGTCTGGATTCTGGACACAGGAGGGGTTTTTTTTTTGAAAAAAAATTATATAGAAATAAAAACGTTTTGGACATTTTTTTTGAAAAATATAAAAAACAAGATTTTTTGAAGAAAATTTCAATGCAAAATTAATCTTTTCTCAATTTTTTTTTCGGTTTTAAATTTTTCTTCGAAATATGAATGAAAATATTTTCTTTTGGAAAATTTCAATCAAAAATTAAACTTTTCTCAGTGTTTTTTTTCGTTTTTTAATTTTTCTTCGAAATATGAATGATAGGTACTGTTGCTCAAGAAAACTTGAAATTGGCGCTCAATTGATGCATCGCATTATACGAAAATTCGACTTATATCTTCAAACGCAATTTGCGGCTAAACTAAGCGTCCTAGAGGCATCAAAGCTTACATCTTTAAACTTGATTTGCGGCTAAGCTAAGCGTTAATTTTTTCAGTTTTTTCGGCTAAGCTTTAGCAATTTTTGTTGTCTTTTTTTAATTTTTTCGAATTATGTGTGAATGATAATTTTTTATTTAATTGCAAAAGGATCTTTACCTACACCCAACCTCGCACTCACCCAAAATCCTATGATGAGCCCAAGCAGGGAGGTTGCAGGCGTGCAGCATGCCCCCCATACACACCTCGGTGTTTATTCGTTTATATTTGCCACCCAAGGTACTGTTGCTCAAGAAAACTTGACATTGGCGCTCAACCAATGCATCGCATTATACGAAAAATTCGACTTCAATCTTTAAACGCAATTTGCAAATTGCATAGGAAAGAAAAATATTAATGAGCTGTCGCATAGTAGTAGAAATGGGGGGATTTTGATTTTCGGGATTTTGATTTCCAGGATTTTGAAAAATGGGATTTTGACACGCGGGATTTCGACATACGGGATTTTGATTTGCGGGATTTCGACCCCAACCCCAAAATTTGAGGTTAAATTCGAGCAAATTTTTTCATTCGCAGATTTGTGGAATGCGTCTTGATGTTGTGGATTGCGAATAAGTGTTTGGCAGTTCGCAGAAAATATATCGTTGGTCGCGTAAAAAATACAAAAATGCTAAATTTAAATGTTTTAACTAATTTAAGATCGTGTTTCCATTTAAAATTGTAGTAAAGGATCGTTTGTTCACTTTGTCGAAAAATTAAAACATACATTTGTTGATATGTGTGCTTGGAATTCCATAAACAAATGTATTCGTATTCGCAGTTCGAAGCTCATGTGAAAGGCACTTAACTTGTTGGTAACATGCAGGGCAAAGGGCAATGTGATACGATGGCGTTTGTCGAATAATGTAAACAAAATTGCAAACAAATCTCAAAACAAAAAATACAGTTGTACTGATTATAACAACTGGAACATTGTTTATGTTCTTGTTTGTAAAGCTTATATGCGTCGATTTTGTTTCGTTTAATTTGATACACCATTTTTGCGTCTGGTCACTTACTTTATCGACTACATTTCGCAATCAATAAATCGTTACGGATTTATCTGGCACCAATATTGTAGTATCGTCCACCTTTGCGGTGGCCATGATAGCGTTGATGTCCACGGGAATATTCCTTGTATCTACATATATTACCGATACAGGGTAAGTAGGACACTTCCTTCTGGTACACCAGCTTCATTTTTTTTTTAGTTCCGAGTAATTTCTTGTCGTACCGTACTCTAAGGAGTAACGTATAATTTCAGGATTTTGTAGTACTGCCTGGGAAGGTCCCTATGCAGTTTTTACTCAAGTCTTAAGTGCCAAACTTTTTCAAAAGCTTCAGCAACATCTAAGACTATAACAGATTTAACTTGTTTTTCGTTTCTTCGTCAAAGTATGTCTAATCACAGATCCGACAACTGCACCAACAGGCAATCGAAAGTTGCCATCCTCCCGATTTTGACGGTGTACAAAAAAGATAAGCATACTCATAATCGAATTATATTGTTTTCATGAATTAAAATCATACTGGGTCCGTTGCTATGACCTGTCACACCACTAATGTAAGGGATGTTTTTTTTTTTGAGGTATAGAACTTTAAGTTGGCAATAATATTTTAACTGGCGGCCATTTTGTCAGTTGGTGAGTGATTTATTTTTAGTTTGGTTTGGCATTTCAAAATAAATAGACTGCGACGCCTGAACAACGCTTCCAAATTGGCCCAAAATAAGATTGCCGTTGATCCCAATTTTCATAAGCGAATTTTGTTTAGCGATGAAGCTCACTTTTGGTTGAATGGATACGTCAATAAACAAAACTGCCGTCTTTGGAGTGATGTTAATTCTCAAGTGTATGTTGAAACACCGTTACATCCACAACTGTTGGTGTGCCTTATGGAATTGTTGATTATTTGCTCCGTACTTTTTTTAAAACGATGCTGGCTAGAACGTTACAGTCAATGGTGACCGCTATAGAGCATTGATTACGGACGTTTTCGTTCATCAATTGAACAACCATGATGTGCAGGAGCTGTGGTTTCAACAAGACGGCGCAAAATGTCACACAGCTCTTGCCACAATTAATTTATTGAAGGAAACGTTTGGTAACCGCTTTGATTACCGTTACGGACCCGTGAATTGGCCTCCTAGATCGTGCGATTTAACGCTGCTTGACTATTTTCTGTGAGGAAAAATGTTGGAAAAAGTCATCAAAAATTGGACCTCCATATTAGACTACGTCCGAGCCAGCCGTGGCGTTCATATGCATGAAATCATATTTAAATTATAATGTCAGAAGATTGTCTTTGGAATAAAGTAAATTTTATGTCCCTTTATTATTATTTTTCATAGTTTTGCTTTTCATTTCTCAACTGAAACTGATGGTCCATTATCTGGTAAATATTTGTAAAAGAATTGGACACAATTTTCATGCACACGAACATTAGATATCCCTATAGAAAATCACCAGTTTTCTAATTTCACAACCGTAATGCCCCTTAATTAATGCTTAAGTATACTCATTTATTTTAAAGGTTTCAAGAGTTTATTAAAGATTTAATTAATTAATTTGAAATAATATGTGAAGAGTTATAGACTTACAGCGCACAGCAGATTTCGGATGTGAGTGATAGCAAAAAAAGAAGTAAGGTGTCGAAAGCTTTCATTAAAGGCTATTCAAAAAATCAAAGTCTTGCAGTCCACAACTGGGGCCTTTGTGATTTAACAGTGCATCAAAAAAAAAATATGAATTCAACTTCGAGGATAATCGTGTTAGCCGAAATTAGTTTTCACCCTTCCCTAGATAAGCTCCGCGGATCCCATATCAAGGAATCTGAGATCATTTGAGTGTTTAATTCGCCCTGCCACACTGTTTAAGAAAACCGTTTTTCACTTAGAATTTTAAATTTTTTAAACGGTCCGGTAGAGCGAACTAAACACTCAAATGGTCTCAGATTCCGTGATATGGGATCCGTGGAGCTTATCTAGGGAGGGGTGAAAACCAATTTCGGTTAACACGATTATCCTCGAAGTTGCATTCATATTTTTTTTTCGATGCACTGTTTCTCGCAAAGGCCCCAGTTGTGGACTGCAAGACTTTTATTTTTTGAATAGCCTTTAATGGAGCTTTCGACGTCTTTACTTCTTTTTTTGCTATCTCTCACACACAAAGTCTGCTGTGGGAAATAAAAAGTCTCACTGTAACACTCGTAAGGATGTGGAAACACCCATAGGTTACAGTAACTTCTATTATTTATCATATTATTATTTTCTTGAATACAAATATTCCACATACGCCACAGTGAACCATTTTATGTATTCGCAAAATTAAAAGAACATTTTATGATCTGAAAATAAAATAGAATATTAAATGTTATGTTTCTATATTTAATTTTATATGATACATTATTAACAGTATTTAACAAACATACACTATGCTAGGTTTCCACTTGTCTTCGCATTGATACAGTTTGAAAGATCACTATTTGGTATTCGAACGACAAAACTGCTTTTCCCATTCAAATTTGGATAAGAAATTGTATACTTTAACTTTTCATTATATTTTTTTTGTCGAATAAAAGCAGTTTGGTATCCTTAATTTACTGAATTTTATTTAATAATCATCTTTCTAAATAGCTAAATTCAAAAAAATAAAAAAAGGAATTATTTGTTGAAGAATTTTTAAGTTGGAAAAATAATCAAACTAAGAAGTAATAATAACAATAGCAACTTGTACTGGGCACTGGCCTGTAGGAGAACATGCAGCTAGACTGGGTATTCCGCACAATACTCACTGTCGTAGCTGTGGAGACCATCAAGAAAAGGAAACAGTTCTTCATTTCCTTTGTAAATGTCCTGCTCTGGCCAGAATGAGAGCACAATCGTTTGGTTTGGCTTTTCTTGACGACCTAAACGAACTTTCCGAAGTAAAGATCACGGATTTGATCTATTTCCTCAACGCGACTAAATGGATCTAAGACGAAATTGGTTGCTTCTGCATCATGCTCCCGTGCGGACTCCCAAGACCGTGCGCCATCGTAATTCGGGTGTCTGCAGGGTTACGTGGTGCCCAATGACCTTAGGATCACACAGTTGGTCCGTCTGAGCTTCGATGCCATTCTGCTACCTGCCTAGCTTTGGCATAATGTGGTTGGCCCTGGGGCGGGATGTGACCCAATTGCATGAGTGTCTTTTGACCCACCTCTTGTCGTTTTGGGCTCGCTCACAACACACCATATCCACACGTCATCCGTTATAATTCAAACTAGGGAGTACATCTGGTTTCGTGAGTGGTTGGTGACATCCGCTGGAAACCTCACGTAATGCGGAGTGAGCAGACGGAGGCCCACGGTGATGTTGCACCCAATCATGCAACATGATGATCCCCTTGGGGACCGTTATTCGAGCTTTGAATAAAGCAACAAGCTACCTAGCCTGGTTTCTTTTTGTTGTAAAGCCCACAAACCCTTACTCTAATCCACTTTAATCCACAGGTCAAACGGGTTATGGTATCAAAACGGCGCACTCCAGCGCTAATTGGGTCACCGAGCGAGAGTATTGCTTGTGGCCGCCATTCCTACATACCTAAGAAGTAATAAATAATTTTAAAAATCGAAATATTTAAAATAGAATCTCTCGAACTTTTTAAGGTTATAAAATAAAAATCAACAAAAACTTAAGAATAGCAATTGTAGTTCTTGACGAAAAATTGTTACGCAAAGAATTTTGATAAAAAAATCTACTTTTCTTAGGCCGTGTGCCAATTGTGTTAAAATCCTGGTTAAATTTGATCCCATGGCTAAATTTTGACATTACTGAGGTGAATATAGACTTCAAAATTTAACCTGCTCAGGAGCTCGTTAAAATTTTAGTCGGTGGTTAATTTTTGACATGTCTATGGGCGCGTTCGGCTTCGTATTTTAAGCGATCCGGATTTGTTTGTGTTGTTGTAAACCCTTATAAAAAAACAGCTGAGGGAGATGAATGTAGATAAATATTTTATTTTGCTATCAAGAAGTCATGAATCCTATCGGGAAAGATGAAAAATGGAAAAAAAAACTAAAATTAAATGAAAAGATTAAGAAATATAGACAGAGACCTTATAATAAATTTAAGTATGTACTCAAGAAGAAGTTTGAATAACGTGAGATAAATCCTTGATAATGTTAAAGAGTCAATAAAATTTATTGAAATTTATTTATTATTCATTTTGCAAACTGATATGTTTGCGAACTATCATTACTGAGAAAAATGCAACAACCAAACTAATGGGAAGTGAATGTAAAAAAAAAATCCCATTTAATCCAATTGACACAGCAAAAACCTTAAATTTTACTCACCCCTATAAAAAGGGATAACATTTAACTGGGATCAAATTTAACCAGAATTTTAACGCAATTGGCACAATCGGCCTTACTTCTAAAGATTTTGGGATTAATTTAAATATATACGTAATAACACTGCGCCTATTTAATATCTCGCAAAAACATTCTTTGAAGATTCATTTTTTTTTTGTAAAAACGGCCTATTTTTACCAAATTTTATTTTTACTCAATTTGTTGATTTTTATTTTGCCTATAATGATGCACATTTCCCTGTCGTAAAAATGTTCCCTTCCCACGATCTCAAACAAACAAACAAACATTTACTCTGTGATGAATCAACATGGGGGATGATGATTCTTGACCGCCCACTTTCCTTAACAGAAAAGATATATTTGTTTTTTCAAAGTTCATAAACAGGTTAAGTCAATTTTTTGGCTCGAAATCAATCAGCTTCAAAGAAATGTAACGGAAATGAGAAGGAAGTTCTTTAAAAAATAATAAACAAAACCAAAATCCAAAAAATTTACAAGTCAATTAAATCAGACATCAAAAAGTTACTCGTAAAATCTTCATATTCAAAGAACCAAGTGAATTGCTTATTTTGTCGAGTCTTTTGACCTTAATCTTTTTTGAATTTAAATTTAAAAATAAAAAACCAAACGGAACAGCCATAAAAGTTCTTCTAGTTGCCGCCAAAATCAACTTTATCATGGACACAAACCACACAAGCTGTTTACTTTCCCAGTATTTTGAAAGCTTTCAATAATCACCAACAGAATATTTGTGTGACGTCAGACCAACGAATGATAAATTTAAAAATAAAAATTGAACAACGATGAACGATGGTGATTGTGTCATTTATTGACATTTATTCTCGCAGGATATTGAATCCTCCCTTTTAACGACTTAATTAAGTACTTTTATTGGCAATAACACCAGAAAATAGAAAATACAAAAATCTCAGTTCAGCTTATTAACTGTACCTTACCACCTTACATCAATTTGAGCCCAAGTTTGTCAACAAATTGCTTACATTGTCATTAGTTTTGTTTTTATCCTGAAACCTGAAATCGTTTTGTAAACAAATTTAGCTCATTCTACCTGCAAACCAGATAACCTAATTAAATTGGCCAAATTAGGCTTTTGTTGTTTCTTCCTATGTATGAAGGAGAGTTTGCAATCCCTCTTCATAGGATACTTAAATTAACAAAGTGATTAACAGTATCATCATCTTTTTTATTTCCTTACAGAAAAACGTGCCAATCATGCAAGTGTCCGCGCGAAGCGCATGCCATTTACCAGGAACAAGTCACATCGGTTCGCGAACGTCTCGGCTTCAAGAGTACATCGCCAACGCACTGGGAATCAGATCAAAGACAGTTAGGATACACTTGGGTGCCACCAGGAATTATGACCTCATCCAAGGTTCAGCGTTACTTTGACAAAATCCCTCAGGATAAAGTTCCTAAGCTCGGTTCAACAGGTGAACGCTATCGGGAGCAGCAAGTTATGATGCAACTTCCCAAGCAGGATCTATCGCTTGATTATTGCAAACACGTCGAACCACAACATCGTGCCTCATATGAAGATTTCGTTGCAGCAAGGAACGAAATCGCCTTAGATATTGGTAAAAAAAAAAGATTGAATATTTTTTTTCGTAAACAAAAATTTAATTTATTTTGTATTTTTTTTTTTTTGTAGGTTATATTAAGGATGCTGCACAGAGTACTCAATGTGTACATTGTGATGAACGTATCCCTAAGGGAGACATGGCTGTAGTGGCGCCAAAATTTGTCGACAGTATGATGTGGCATCCGAAGTGCTTTACATGCAACACTTGTGATGAACTCCTTGTAGACCTGACCTATTGTGTTCATGACGATAAGATCTATTGCGAGCGTCATTACGCGGAGATTTTAAGGGCGCGTTGCAATGGCTGTGATGAAGTGAGTACACAATATTTTGTTAGTTTTGAAAAACATATCTCAGAAAAGTGATAGTTTTGAATTTGAAATTGAGACAAAAACAAAACAAACAAAGTCTTTGATAGTTAAGAATGGTATTTACCATTTGAAAATGGCTTTATTTTATTCGAGTTTAAATGCCTAACGAGAGTGTTATAACGTATGTGGATTTTTTTTGGTAAATCAACTTATTTTGTGATTTGAATCGTGTGTCAATTACGTAAAAACTTTTACTAAATTCGATCCCATGACTAAATTTTGACATTACTGAGGTGAATATAGACGTAAGGGTTTAACCGGCTCAGAAGACCGTTTAAGCTTTAGCAAGTGGCTTGTTTTTGACATGTTCATGATCATGAAAGGGAAAGAGGGAGATAAATGTAGATAAATATTTTATTTTATTTTACGTGAGTTAGCTTATTTTGAAAATAAATTAACCCCGAGTTAACTGAGGGGCAGATTTTAAGTTAAGGATAAGCTTTATTTTTCAATTGTGAAAAATCTACTGAAATCAATGTGCGGCATTATGGATATCACCATTCCACGCCTATCACGCATCGAAATTGCGATGGTGCTACCATGGAATTGCACTGAAAATTACTTTAACTATCACATTCGAGATGGCGCCACAACTCAATTTAGTCCCTGACTTACCAAATTATGTGAGTAAACTTAAGATTTCAATTGACTGAAAATACGGTTCTGAGGCTTACTCAGGTTTAACCTCAAGACTCTTTTTTTTCTCTGGGGAAAATTTAAGAAATTATTCAATAGTTAATCGTTAAAGCACTAATTTTTACATAAAATAAGATTTCCATTCTCTTAACAACCAACGCGACGGAGTAAAACGCCACTACGATCTTATTTTTAATATACATATGAGGGCTGTTCGATAAGTCAGTTATTTTGAAATGAAAGAACTGTTTTTCTTTTATTTTAAAATTAATTTTACTTTTCAACATTGTCTCCTTAACAATAGACCTTTTTGAACTATATTCCAACTTTATACCCTTCCAAAAAGAAAAAGCAATTTCGGACACAATTTAGATTTTGGTCATTTGTCAGCAAACGCGGCACCCTTTTTGGCGATAATTTTATCATGTCCAAGTAGTCATGCTGGCTGCAATGTTAGATATCTCATGAAACTTGACTCGGTGGCCGGTGATCTAATAATCTAATACAATGTCGTGGTTATTTTTACCACTTCTTCAGTTGTGAAGTACTTTTTTGCTCATACGACCACAACCAAATTTTGAACCGCTTTTTCACTTTTCCATGCATAGGACCTACAACCTACATACATAAGTCTCCATAATATTTTGCAAGTATTTTTCTGTCTCCTTAATGGGCTTACCACGAAAAAAGTAGTGTTTTATCACCACAACACAAAAGTGATTTTTTTACATTTTGAGAAAATAACGCCAAAAAAAGTTCTTTCGATCAATGTAAAAGCGAAATATTTGACGGATCTATTTGATTTTGTTTTGTCTAGCCCTAAAAACGAATAAAGATGTCGATAAAAGCACCCCCCCCCCCCCCTCTCTCCCCATGTGACTGGAGCATCATTTTTGAAGTCACTGATTAATGGAACAGCCCTCTTAATTTAAACTCAAGGTGCCTTGCTTACCTTGCAATTGTCTGTCTGGTAAATTTTCATCACAAAGAAAAACCGGAGTAACTTTAACTTTAAGTAACTTTTCGCGAGTAGCCCTGGAATTATTAAGACTTTCACTTCGAAAAAATTCTGACAAAGCTGAATTTTGGTGGAGATTTTTGTTTTGACGCTTTTAGCATTTCCTAAAAAAAAATCCTTAATTTGGGCCGGGAGAACATTTTTAAGGGAGAAAAGAGGGTAAATTTCAGTTTTTTCTTAATTTCTCGAAAACTGTCAGTTTTTTTGAAAAAAAATTGTGAAAGTACAAATTGAAGCTTATGTACATAATTCTGCACAAAAGAGAGAGTGTGTGAAGTTAGCCCCCCTTTTCTGAATAAGTTATTTTTGAAAGTTGTTCCAGATTGTTCCTGATTCCATGCGGATTGATTCATTTTTTTTTTTTTTGATAAATATACATACTTTAGACCCAAAAAACCGTTTTTGACTTAGACCTCTTTTTTAGAAAATCTAAATTTTGGAAGTTTTTCCAGATTGTTTTGAACATTGTTTCAAGTTTTTCAACCGCTATGTTTAAGGTTATGGCCAAAAGCTAAAAATTATAACCTCCCCCCTTTTTTTTAAATGCTTACTTTTTAAATTTTTTTCGAGAAAAGAAAAGTGGAACAATGCCATTCCAAAAAAAAAAGATAGGTATAGCCTTTCAAAATTTTTTAAATATGCAAACTATGGCTCCCCAATTTTTTTTTTATTTTCAATATCGAATATTATATATATAAGTGGGTCAATAAGTCCCTGAAAATTGAAAGAAGGAACGCTTTTTTTAAGAAAAAAGAAACTTTTTATTTTTCGACATAATCTCTTTATAGCTGGATATACTTCATCTAACGTTTTTCTAATTTTTTAATTCCCTCCAAAAAATAGGTTTTTTCGAAAACCTCAAAATACTCACTTGTTTTTTGAATAACCTCAGCATTCAAGCCTAATTTTTTCCGAGATTTCTTCAAATCAGGAAATAAGAAATATAGACGCAGGGGGTCAAATCCGGAGAATAAGCTGGATGGGGGAGTATCTCGTACCTTAAATCATGCAATTTTGCCATCGTGACTGCCGACTTGTGCGCAGGAGCGTTGTCTTGATGAAAAAGAAATTTTTCCTTGCCAAATGGGGTCTTTTTCTCCTTAAATCAACGTCGAATCGCTCCAACAGGTCAGCATAAAAAGCACCGGTAATCGTCTTTCCTTTTTCAATGTAATCGATGTGGATGACACCTTGCGCATACCAAAAAACTGTCATCATCACCTTGTTTGCCGATAATTCTGCTTTGGCTTTCTTTGGCTTGGATTCACCTGGAGAAGTACACTGTTTAGACTGTTCTTTGATCTCTGGTGTTTGGTGATAAATCCATGTTTAATCCACAGTCACATAAAGCTGCGCAAAAACTCACTTAGATTCCGGTTGAAGAAAGCCAAACACTCCTTTGAAATGTGTAAACGGTTTCGTTTTGCTATCGATTGAGAGCAAACGCGGCACCCATCGTGCGGAAAGCTTTCTCATATCTAAATATTTCTGCAAAATTGTAATAACCGAGCCGTGTTACAAGCCTTTAGACTCCTCGAGTTTATTCACTTTCACTCACCGATCGTCCAATATTAGACCGTGGATTTTATTGACCATTTCCGGTGTGGCAACTTCAATCGGGCGACCAGAGCGTTCTGCGTCATTGGTGCTGGAACGTCCGCAGCGAAATTGGGTAAACTAACTGTGGATTTTTCCAAAACATGTAGAAGAGTCCCCATAATACTTTAGGAGCTTTTGTTTTGTTTCCATAATGGATTTTCTGCGCAAAATATACTGTTTTATCAACACGCGAAACTCGATTTTTTCCATTTTTGTTTAAACTTTTCCACTGCTTCTGGCTGAAACCGCTATAACAACTAAACTTTTTGACAGATCTGAATAAAAATTTCAGGGCATACATTAGAAATATCCTTAATGACAACCTGATTTTTGGATTTGAGATTGCAAGGTGACCCGCCTATGGTGTTTTTGCATAAACTAAATCAGCCTAAAAACGAGCTTTGAAAAATCATCGTCTAGTTTTTGAATTTTGTAAAAACTCTACTGGCCCCTCATTTATAAAATTAAAAATTCAAAATTTGTCCCAAGTCTATATCTATCTACACATAATTTGAGGCTTAATCTTACTTAAACGAATATATAACTTTTTTCATTCCCCACGGACCCCCCCTTAAAATTTCAAAACATTTTAAATTCAAAATTATTCTTCTAGCTATTATTCAAAAAGTTTGAAATCCTGGTTCTTTAAAATATATTTAAAGTATTCAAATTTTCCAAAAAAAACATCATGTGCGTGAAGTTAGCACCGCCATTTTCGATTTTCAAAAAAAAAAGGTTGTGCTGTAATGTGCCCAACTTGTGCTGCTATGTGCCGTATTTTTTAAAAAAATCGTACTAAGGGTTTGGTTTTTAGAGGGTACCCATTTTTTTAGCGTGAAGTTAGCACCGCCATTTTTGATTTTTGAAAAAAAAAAAGTTGTGCTGTACTGTGCTCAACTTGTGCTGGCTTGTGCCGTAAATATTTTTGAAAAATTCGCAAATTTGCAAATTTTACGAATGAAATTTTTGCGAAATCTCAAAATTTCGTAAAAAAAAAAGTTTTGCTGCATTGTGCTCAAAAAATGATACTAAGAACCAAAAAGAAAAAAACAAAAATTCGCATAATTGCATCTATTATGGCCAAAACTAAACTTTGCGAAGGGCGGTAGCGTGAAGTTAGCACCGCCATTTTCGATTTTCAAAAAAAAAAAAGTTGTGCTGCATTGTGCTCAACTTGTGCTGCCTTGTGCCGTAAATATTTTTGAAAAATTCGCAAATTTGCAAATTTTGCGAATGAAATTTTTGCGAAACTTCATAATTACTAAAAAGTGAAAGTTGTGCTGTTTTGTGCTCAATTTGTGCAACCATATTCCAAAGAAATAAAAAAAAATTCGCATTTCTGTGACTTTTATGCCAAAAATGAATTAATAATTTTTTTTTTAAGTTTTACATTTTTCTTAAAAACTAACATGTGCTATTTCGGGCTCAGTTTGTGCTGCCATATTCCGAAGAGATAAAAAAAATCGCGTATATTTGTAACTTTTACGGCTAAAAAACAGTTTTGCGAAGCGTGAAGTTAGCACCGTCTTTTGCAATTTTCAAAAAAAAAAAGTTGTGCTGTATTGTGCTCAACTTGTGCTGCCTTGTGCCGTAAATATTTCCAAAAAATTCGCAAATTTGCAGATTTTACGGATGAACATTTTTCAAATTTTGCAATTTTGTAAAAAATTAAAGTTGTGCTGTTTTCTGTGCTATTTGTTCTGCCATATTCCAAAGAGAAAACGAAAAAATTCGCATATTTGTAACTTTTACGGCCAAAAAGCAGTTTTGCGAAGCGTGAAGTTAGCACCGCCATTTTCGATTTTCAAAAAAAAATAGTTGTGCTGTATTGTGCTCAACTTGTGCTGCCTAGTGCTGTAAATATTTTTAAGAAATTTGCAATATTGCAAATTTTACACATGAAAATTTTTCAAATTTTGCAATTTTGTAAAAATTAAAGTTGTACTGTTTTTTGCTCAATTTGTGCTGCCATATTTAAAAAAAATTGCAAAATTTGAAAAATGTTCATCCGTAAAATCTGCAAATTTGCGAATTTTTTGGAAATATTTACGGCACAAGGCAGCACAAGTTGAGCACAATACAGCACAACTTTTTTTTTCAAAAATCAAAAATGGCGGTGCTAACTTCACGCTAAAAAAATGGGTACCCTCTAAAAACCAAACCCTTAGTACGATTTTTTTAAAAAATACGGCACATAGCAGCACAAGTTGGGCACATTACAGCACAACCTTTTTTTTTTTGAAAATCGAAAATGGCGGTGCTTACTTCACGCACATAAAAACATCTCCTTTTAAAAAATCAAATTTAGAAAAATCCTTTAAATAGGCATCAACCTTCACCTTATTGTTACAAAATATCATTTTAAAATATCACTAATCAATGACGTCAAAACAACGCACTCCACCAAAGTTTTGCCATTTTTTTATAATTTTCCTGGCTAGAGAGTTTCAAGCAACTCATAGCAAAAAAAAAGTTGCCAAAACAAATAGCAAGATAAGCACCTAGCCTATATCAGAACAGGTTAGGTACCCACCTTAGGTCAAGGACTCATTTATTTCTTAAAGCCAAACCATAACTGTTTGTACGTATTCTTTCTCATTTTCAAGAAGAAAGAAAAGTTTCAATCTAACGATTGCTTCTCATGGACAAAAAAAAATCCATTTTGAAGTGTATTTTTTGTTCAGCACGTGCCATAACTCATTCTATCATTTTTCTACTAAGAAAAGGCTTTTGAAATGCAATTAAATAAATTAATTGCACTTTTATCAAAATTATCAACGCGCTGAACTTCAAAAAGAATTTATTCTCTTGCCCATGTTGGTATATCGAATCGAGTCCTGTCGTCTATAAATTTTATCGTTCAAACTTCAACTACACCTATATCCTATATAGAAAACTTTGTATTTCCTTTATCGATATAGTCAAGTTTAATGCAGGATAAACGAGACGACACACCTTAGCATTAATTAATACTCTATACAAAAGCAATTAAAAAGCAAAATTAAAAACCAACCTTTCTATACTTCTTCCCAACCGATAACCATAATAATTTTTTTTTTTAGAATTTTTTTTTTTAACTTGGTTGCGCTTATATACTTACTTGGTTGTGTAACAGCTTTTAAACTGATTGAGAAATTAATTACAACAATGCGCTGTAATGGAGATAGTTTAAGCTAAAATCGGAATCTCAGAAAGTAACTTATATACCTACACACAAAATGGCACTCTTGCCATCCTTTAATCGCTTATCGAACAACGAGTCAACGACTAATGTGAGATATTAGCACGCAATCTTAGATAGTTTTTAGAGGAAATTGTATAATGTCTCAAAGAGTAGACCAAGTCACGAATATAACACAAAGAAATAATATTAAAATATAGAAGGTATGTTGAAAAGCTGATGGTGCACAGGTGTGCCAATTAGGCCCACAAAAGCTAACTAACAAAGTTGTTCCCATCAAAATCAATGAACAATCACTTAAAAAACTTACATTTTTTATCTTTTGGGATGAAGTTTTATTTATTTTTGCTGCCTCAATTTGTTGGATCGTGGCACGAATCAATAATGCTATCCGCATAATATGGCATTTCAGTATTTGAGTGCTCGTTTTGTGGTCTAGCTTTTGTAGTTTTTTGGTTTGTTAACAACATTTATTTTTGGCGCCGGGTAATTGCATTTTTCAATAAAAAAAAAATGTATCACCTTTTTTTATATCTTTTATTATACCTTCAATCATGTTCAAGCTGACCTTCGTCCCGTCAGTCGTAAGGGAATGTGTTCGGTATGTCCCGTTGATGAATATACAATTTGGGATCTCACCGCAAAAAGTAGCCCATCATTAAAAATTATTCAAATATTTTACAAAATAAATAAACGTGAATAAATTAGTTGAGTGGTAACACCAAATAACTAAGAACGCTCATTTAACATCCGCTTTAGTGTAAGCTTAGAGTAACTCAGGCCCATGCTTCATACGAGTCAGTGGCTCATTGAGACCGTAATTGGTACGATGGAAGTCAACATAAAAAATTTGAGTGTTACGAGAACTGTGGCTTCTAACTACTTATAAAAAAATTAAGTCTATGAGAACCGATGAATCAATAGAACCAGTCAGGAGTTAGTGCAAAAACATAACATCAGTAACTATTCGAAGTCAAGAAGGCGGCAATTGTAATATGAAGGGAGATGATTTGGATCATTCCAGTTCAAATGGCTTAGTGCGAAACGTACATATTTTCGCTGGAGATAATCGATGCGATCAATGAGCACAGAGTAGTGAGGTGTCCACACACTTCTCACACAGGGCTGTCAAGTCAAGAAGTACTTGTATAGCCCAATTTCAGAATTCTTGTAGCCCAAAATTATTGCCCAATTGTAGGATAAAAACCAGCCCAATCTCATCTAAAAAATCTAGAATTACGTATACATTCCAGCCTCCTCTTGTTTTTTGGAATAATTTCCAAGGGCTAATCACTTCACAGCTTCACAGATCGAGAATTTATCCCCAGGAAGGTCACATATAGTAGGGGTATTCATGCAACTGCGTAAAACACTAGATAAGTTTACGATTTGGTTAATTTTATCTTTTGGTTAATGAACTGTCAAATTTTGTATGGGAAATGGTTTACACAATTTGGTTAATTTTATCCAAGGATTTAGCTGCGGAAAATTAACCAAATATTTGGTTAAACTTATCCAAACGTCATTGTGACTTTTAGAGATTGAATAAGGCGTGTTTGTGACTTTTAGAATTAGGCATGTTTAGAAACATGATATAAATGATATCTCGGAGAACTAAAAAAGCTTTGAATGTGTTCTGTAATTATGGCATTGCAATTAGTTGGTGATAAAAGTTGTGAATTAAAACGTAGTTTACACAAAAAAAAATAATTAGAAGGTCTACATTTACTCAACGATTAAAGGCTCTGCCCAACCAACGCGAAATTATAGCGAAGCATTCACAAAGACAGTTTTTTATTGTTTTTTAGTATTGAGATCATTCACTTTAATTTCGTGTTGGTTTGGGAGAGCCTTTGGAAAGCTACTTTTCGTAAAACCAATGTGAATCTTTCGTTGACGACGACGAACGTGTTATTTTCATTTACAACAACGTGTTGTTATTAATGTTTTTGTTGTGGTCAACGAATGATTCGCACTGGTTTGGAAGATTCTAAATAGTCGGAAGCTGTTAGAAACAGATGTCATTAGCCAATGCAAAGTATCTTTCTGAACTGTCAAAATCAGAATTAAGCCATAATTCACTTTTTTTCTTTTTTTTCGTTCCTACCTCAAAAAATTTCAGTTTCACTTCCCTGAAGTGTACCTACTCGGGGGCGCTCTATTTACTTCCGAAAGCAAAGGTTAACGAAAATGAAGAAAAGTACATTATCGATTGAAAATGAGCGAATACATGAAAACCATACTCATCTCACGGGAGTGAAACTGATATTTGGTGAAGTTGGAACGAAAAAAAAGAGGGATGATTCATTTAACTTAAGTGGAATATTCCCCACTTCTTGTTTTGACTGTTTGGAAAGCAACTTTTCGTGGGTTGTTAACCCATTGATTTCGACAGGCAAAAGTTTCGTTGTCGTTCCAAATATTTCGCATTGGTTTAAGAAAGCCTTAATAGTTCTAGCTTTACATTTTGTTTTATCCTTCCGAGTTTCCGACTTCACTATGGTTGGGAGAGGTTCTCTATTTACAAATTACTACGTTTACAAGCAGGATCGGGAGCTCCAGGTTTTTTGTCACTTGAGTTGAGTTGAAATGGTCTTGAGATTCCAGCAAAATGAATGGCATTGATGTATTTATTTCAATGCAAAACAAATATAATTGAATTAACAGGAGTACTTACTACACGTATCTATTAAAACAAATATATATTTGTACAAACACATGCAAATAAACAGACCATCTGTAAAACCAACTCCTCGACCCAAGCCGAACGCGCCCAAATATTTGACGTTTAACGAACAGCTGATTCAATTACACAGCATTTAACCAAATTAATAAAAAGGTCGTTCATGCAAACTTTTGCGTAAACTTATCATTTTACACAATTTGTAAACTTACGACGTTGCATGAATACCCTTAGTGTTTATTCTACCAAGTACCGATTAATTTATGCTGTAATTACAAATTATTGGATTTTTTCTTTTAAAAAAAGAAATTGATTGGCATTTTGACACATTCAAAATGAGATTACATACTATGTGAACGCACCAATCGGAAAAAGTATTGAGGTCATTTTGAATAGAAATAGAATCTGACTCATTTCTAACTTAATATTATCAACGTAGATAAGACCCTTACAGGATATTTTTATCGAAAAAAAGCGTCATTGATAGATATTACAAAAAGTAAAGGGCCAAGGTGACTACCTTGTGGTACATCAGAGCCTGCGTCTATAGGGTCAGAAACTATTCCTCTGAAAAGAACTTTATATGTCCTACCCTTCAGATACGACTCGATCCATGGAATAAAAGCTGAAGGGAAACCCATACATGGAAGTTTAAATAAAATAAGGCAATGAGAAAAATATCCAAGGCCTATCTGAAGTCTGTATAGATAGAGTCAACTTGATGACTATTCTCAATAGTATTATTAGTAAAAGATGTGAATTTAAGAGTATAAGTCAAAGTAGATTTCCTTTTTATAAACCCATGTTGCTCGTTCGCAAGAAAAGGTTTGCAGTTTAAATAAAAACTCATATTTTTCCAAATTTTTCAGGTTAACATGAAAGCTTGGCCATCAGCCTATTGTAACAAATAGAAATATCACCACGATTTCTTTTCTTATGGATAGAAATAATGAATGAATTTTTCCAGATTTTTGGGAAAATTGATTTTTCTAAAGAATTCAGAAATAGAAATGCCAACGGTCCCGCTTGAGGATTGGAACAGAACAGGAGTCTCTTCTAGATGTATTCTTACGCCTTCAAGCTTCAACTGTTATTACAATACCATTCATTGAGTTTTGTGAAAAGTAATTCAAACGAGTAAAATTACTTACACAAGGTTAAAAATCGCCATCACAAAAGGAGAGCTTAAAGAAGGTGAAAACACATTGCAAATAGCAAGAGGTTTGTAGCTAGGTTAGTCTCCTACAAAAACTTCATAGTAGATAGATATCCGTCAGATTTATTCTTGCTATAAAGGCCAAATTTTCGAAAAAGTTAAGGATCAACAAGAAGGGAAGAACGCATTTTCACCACATAAATATCATATCAGTAGACAAAATGCCATAAGAAACATAATACACATAACCAAGCTTCTTAAAATTTTGGTGACTCTAGTGGCTCTAACATGCACACCGGGGAGTACTATTTCGACAGTGAAACGTCTGAAAACTCTACCAATGAAGATTGATTGTTAGGGTTGGCGTTAATGTCAGCTCATCGAAAAATTGACACTGACACTGAGGAAGTTATCATATGGGGAGCAGGGTCGGACAAGCTATACGTGCAAGCAAATGCGCTAAGCCCAATGGGCGCCTTGAGCAAGCATTCAAAAAGCCACTTCCTCGTAACCATTACCTACCTTCCTACTTTTTTAATTTGTATTTCCTTTTAATAGCTCACACCAATATTGATATACATTACCTAACTACCAGATTATTCTGAACTTAAGGACAGATTCATATATATATCTTTTACTATTCCAAAAATAAGTCGATGCTTACCTTCCTATTTACACCCACAATAAAAAAAAAACTACATCAAAGATCTTTACAAAGTGCACGATTTTATTTTCCTCGGGGATACCTCGTTCGCCTCCTTGGGATACTTCGCTAAAAAACGCATTGCAAAGTTTACCCATGGGGTTATGAGGAAAAGACTTCTTCCACCAATAACCGCATTTGAGGGGCGCTAATGATGAAGCTTGTGCAGGGTGCTAATTAAGCTCGGGTCTGCTCTTTGCGTAAAAAAAATGTTTGACGTTTTAGCATAATCCCATGCAAAAGAAAAATCAAAAATATCAAAACATTTCCCCACCTATTCCGTAGTTAATTTTGTATAATATTTTAGGCGAAAAATGTTTACCTTGAGTCATGATTTAACCCTTAATTAAAAAATTATATCCATTATATAAATAATTCTTAATAATTAACGCAGTAAGTTCCGAAAAGTTCAAATAAGTTAAAATGATCAATGTCCGCGAAAAGAAAAGTTTAAAATTGTAACGGGTGATTTTTTAGCTGGTTTGGTTTTGGCAACACTGGTTTTGACAGCTGACGTGTGTTTAGTACCTTGTGTCACTGTCAAACAGCTTCAGTTTGGTTTGCAATTTAACCATGGATCGTCAGCCGACCTACCACAACGCCGAATTTTTGGTGAATGGGCTCTTGGAAAGCTGGCCGAGGATCCGCTTTTTTATCGAAAAATTGTGTTCAGCGATGAGGCTCATTTTTGGTTGAATGGGTACGTAAATAAGCATAATTGCCGCATTTGGAGTGAAGATCAGCCAGAAGCATTGCAACAGCTACCAATGCATCCCGAAAAAGCCACTGTTTGGTGCGGTTTATGGGCCGGCGGCATTATTGGGCCATATTTCTTCAAAGATGATGCGAATCGCAGCGTTACTGTCAATGGTGAACGCTACCGAGCGATGATAACAAACTTTTTTTTGCCCGAAATGGAAGTTCTTGACTTGCATGATATGTGGTTTCAACAAGACGGTGCCACATGCCACACAGCACGCGAAACAATGGCGCAATTGCGAGGCGAGTTTGGTGAACAGTTAATTTCACGTTTCGGGCCGGTCAATTGGCCGCCTAGATCGTGCGATTTGACACCATTAGATTATTTTTTGTGGGGCTATGTCAAGGCTAATGTCTATAGGGACAAGCCCGCTTCGATTGACGCACTGGAAGCCAACATCCATGCATTCATTCGTGAGATACCGGCCGATATGTGTGAAAGAGTATGCCAAAATTGGACTCATATCAGCGGATGGGCTACCTGAGACGCAGCCGCGGTCAACATTTGCATGAAATTATCTTTAAACATTAAATTGCAAGGTTCAAACTATCGATTCAAATAAATATTTCATTCATTTTTTCGAATTTTTTGTGTTTTTTTTTTTTTAAAGTTCTAAACCTCTTAAAAAATCACCCGTTATATATCCATACAAATGGAAAACAACCAAATTTTGATGCAAAAATCAATTACATGCAAATAATGCTGTGAGGTGAATATATGTATATTAGACTGATTCAAAAAAATGAAAATGTCTTCGATTTTCGATGCCACTAGCTTTTTAGTTAAAGTTTAATGAAATACTAATCCTGGCAAAATTTCAGCCCTTTAGGTCAATATTTAGAGGTCGCTCATCGATACTTTCTGTTTTCCATACAAATCGTATGGGAACTTTTTTTTGATTCCTTCTTTATTTTATAACTTTAGAAACGGTTCTCATACAGAAATGATCAAGGTAGAATCTGAAAGAAGATTTGATGTTCTTTAAAAAAGGTCCTTACTTCTTATCTAATAAATGTACTCCTTCCAAAGTTATTCAAGGTCAGAGTGGTATTCGTGGTAAATTAAAAAGTTTTTTGGATTCCGTGTTGAAAAAATCTGCTATAGTACAAGATGTTTTGCAAAAAATGTAACAAAAGGCAAGTGCGTGTAAGTTGCACTCAGACAAGAAAAAAATCGTTTTAGAGTGGGGGTCTTTTTCCCCCCATTTAGGCGGGAGGGGCAATTTCCTAAAAAAAATTGGTTCAAAAAAGAAAAAAAAATATTAAAAATCAACGGCAATACTTATGGTGTCATGCTATTACTTTTTTAAAGACAACAATGCATTTTTGAATCAGTCTAATGTATATATTTTTTTTTTTTGTTTTAAGTGCAAACTGACCATACAAAAAACTATTTTTTATTTACCATAACACTTTATCTCACGCAAAAAATTTGTTGGTCGATTGTTTTGTAGTTCTATGAAAGCAATGGTTTGTTTGTTTTTGCATGAAACTGTAAACCAATCTTACAAGAAAGTGATTTTGTATTTCACATCAAAAAATTTTGACATGCGAAAATACTTCCATACATTTTCGCACCGGAACTGTAAACTAGATCCTATAACGACGAATTCTTTTTCGCGCAAAAAATGTCACTGACTTTTTTGCCAAAAATAAATTCGCTTGGCATTTGTACCTATTTACTTTAATATAACAAAATTTCGTTTACAGCACGGAGATTTTATCTTTGAGTACAATTTTTTTACCACCCAGCTTTTTTTACTCAAAAAAATGTTAGCTTAAATGAAGAAATTTTTCTTCGACAATACCCCCGAAATAATTGTCTGGCTACGGCATTTCTCTATTTCTTAAATTACGCAAACATCAAAGCTGGTGTGGTATTAAACCCACATCACACCACACCATGGTTGAGTGGTTAGAGCTAAATGTCTGGATTTTTTTACGGGAGAAGAGACGCACGTTGGTAGTCATTAAACTTACTTCGTGAAGGCCATGATCTATAGGCAGGAGGGGGGGTCTTTTTTTTAAATAATTTTTGTTGAGTAATTGTCACTAACAGCCCTATTATTGACACGATTCAAAACTAGTTTTAACATAAAACTAGTTTTATATAGTCCCGGAGCCCACCGTATGATTACCTATCTCATCGTGGCCACGCAAAAATTGGATGCCAACCGATAGCTTTAGTCCAAACATTTACAAAACTGCTGGTCGGACAAGCTATATCTGGTCGCAATGGTTAGAAAATGCACTTTTCAGGTTGCATTTTCCGCTAAATGTACCTATAATATAAGCAACTTTTATAAATGGGGTATCAACTGAAAGCTATGACTGTCCTCTACACGATACCATTGGTCGGACTGACTTTTTTTGGCTGTTACGACGTCTCATAACAGCTCCCAGACTATATAGAACTAGTTTTACGTTAAAACTAGTTTTGAATCGTGTCAATAATAGGGCTGTAAGTGTTTCCGAAAAAAAGTAGTTTTCATAATTTTCAATTTTCTCAAAAACTAGAGACGCTACAACCATCTGGTTTTCAGCATTCGACTCAAGGTAAACAGCAAGATTGAATGATAAAAGATAATTTACTACTTTATAGTGTAAAACAAAAAGTGAAAAATCATTTAAAAACATTTTTCATTTTTTTTTTTTATTAATTTGAGTTTTCTAACGAATTTTTCAAAAATTGTTAACTTTATTTGACTATATAATAAAAGAATCTGTTTTAAAGCTTTTAAAAAAGATGTAGCACAATATTGTAAGTATTTCCGTTGTTTTTAAATAGCTATTTTTCTATTTTCAGTCAATGTTTAGGGAATTTGTCCCTCCGTATAGAAAGGAGGGGGAAACACACAACCCCTTCTAAAGAATTTATTTCTTAGGATATGTCCAAAAATGCTTTCATAAAGTATTGGCCCGTAACTTGGAAATATTCTGGGTTCTTCTTACCTTTGAAGAAACAGTGTTTCTCATATAAAAATAAACACTGTATCAAAAAAAATAAATAAGGACGTTTTAAACACAACCAGCTTCTGTACACTTCAACTTGCTTTCATGACGTCACTGAAATTACCATTGTTTGAGCGAATAGTTTTTGAGAAATGAAATTTCAAAGTCAAAATTTAGAAAAAAAAATTGCAATTTTTTTTTCTTAAGTCGATATTTTTCAAAATTTTACGTAATTAAGGGCCTTTTTTGTGTTCAATATTCAATGTCTTCATTATTTTTTAGTCCATTACCGAAAACCAAATGTAAAAATCTCTCTTAGTTTTTGAGAAATTAAGAAAAAACAAAAGGTACTTTTACCAAAAAAGCCCGAAAAAGGGTTAAATTATGGATAATTCATGAATAATTCATTTTTTCGGGCTTATTCGGGAAAAGTACCTTTTGTTTTTTCTTAGTTATTCAGTTATTTATTTGGATATTTTGTTGTAGTAAACAGATTTTTCGAAGCATTTTGAGTGGAAAATCTTTTTATTTTTTTAAATACATAAATAAATAACTGGACCAGAGGTTTTTTTCGATGCCTTTAAAATTTTTGAAATGTCGCTTAATACATTCTTACGGGAAGGTATCGATATGTGCTTTTCCGGTTATTTCTGGGGTAATTGATCAAAAAGCATTTATGTTGTAAGACGATAACATTGTTTTTCAATTTTTTGAATTTTCTACTCCCCGTATCTTTCTTAACCTTGCTCCTACCGAAAATATGAATAAAACCTTTTTTGTAGGAAATTTATTATTTTTTCATTTTGTTGTGTACACTTTTCCGCTCAAATGCTTAGTTTTCAAAATATTCCCGAAATATTACAAAAGGGAACCTTTAACCCCCCCTCCTGGCTATAGCTCGCGGCCCTGGGCTGGGGACTTTTAGTATGTTATACCTGGGGGTCACCCCTACCACATTGCATTTATTTTTCCTTCGTTGACTGGACTAAATCTCCTGTAAGAAATACATTGTCAGGACGGTCACAACTTTCAGAAACATAGTTAATGGCATTTGAATTATGTTACCTTTGATAAAAGCTGTTGGTATTATTATTTTTCATTTTAACTATAAATTTGTTTATTTAGACTAGACCTGTATTTCCATTAAAAAACTCTGATCTGAAGTTGAACCAATCCTGTTGTACAACATGCCATATACATACCTATTCGGAATTTACTCACTCAGACTCATGTTTTTTTTCCGGAATAACAAATTTTATTAAAAAAAAAAAAACTTAAATAATAATTCATAATAAACTACCATAATGCTAAGAACCATCAATAAATCATTTCAATCTCTATAAAATCTTGTATTGCCCATATTCTTGACAAACCAAAAAAAAAAACATTCTAAACAACTATTTTATGTGGAGAAATTCTTTCCCAATTAATTATTATCACATTTAATCCATCTATTTGCCAACGATGTAAATCCATTTTGGTCAAAATTGCGCGTAATATAGAATTTTTTCTCCCATCTCTGGATACCTATTGCTTCCAAAGAGAGTTAATACTCGTACATTGGCAAAACCACAACGAAACGAAACTAGATAATTTAAAAATCGAAAAACCACAATCTTCTCCATAAGCGTCAACACTATCTACACTGTCAACATCATTTTCAATTAAACCACAATTCAGTGTTGCCACTTGAAAAATATATACAAAAATTTTGTTTAATAATATTAAACATTAAGTGTTTTTACTGTTAGAATTTCTGTTTTTTTTTTTGAGACAGAATCTGTGAAATCTTTAGAAATTGTCTTCGACAATCCAATTTATTAGCATATTCTTGCTTAAAACTTTTGTAGATGAAAATTAGTTTTGGGTTTTAACTATATCAAAATTAAAAACAATAAAAAATAGTTTTTTTTTTTATTTTGAGAAAATTTTCTCATTCAAAGAAAAATTGAAAGATCAGAAAAAAATCTTGCCCTCCATTTCTCATTCTTCATTTCTCCATTTATTTTTGTACCTCCAAGACCAATATGTCATATTTTATCAGCATTTCCTTATTGTTTATTCCATAAGTTTTCATTTAATTCATTACCTCTTGATCATTTTTTTTAAGGTTTTGGTTATGGTGACTCATAAGTTTTACGTCGGATTCGGTCCTTGTAGAGTTAAGAATACCCACAATCAAAGTCATCCCAATATTTGTTTCTATAAAAATAATGTATCATTATAAATTCTTCATAGAATGGCAACCCTTTAAATATTTTCCATGGTCTTACAAATTGCTACCATTTCAACAGCTTCAGCTATGCACGTTTAGAAGTCTCTCTTCTGATGTCTCAACCTCCCCTTAAGTTTGTCATCTTGTTTACTATCCGGTGCAGCGCCTAGGAGGTCATATTATTGTTAATATGGTTTGGTTAGGTTTGATTTTTGGTTTTCCTTTCGCCTCTATACCTAACAAGAGCATGCCTCTACCATAAAAGATACCTTCTGCCATAGAGCCACAGTTTAGACAAAACTATGGGTTGTTAGGTATAAGGAACTCTCATCTGTGGGTGATTTGAGTCTATTTAGAAATAACTTTTTCTCGGCCAGCTGTTGCAATTATTATTGTCACTGAAAAAAGCTACCACAATAGTGTTGCCAGTTTTGTATGCGCGCTACCACCGTTATCATGCGCTAACTAGCTTAGTTTTGACTTACATATATAGTTAGGTTAAATGAAATAATAAAAAATCTATCGGATACATTATTTTACTCGAAGTTGTACGCCGCGAACGGCAGAGGGTTTTTTTTAAATTATTGACTCCAACAATGAGTGGTAAATGGCCGGCGGCGGAGGGCAAAAGCAATTAGAAATGTATCTTGAAAAGTTTTTGATGTTTACTTTTAGTGAATTATAATACAAAATTTCTTTAAGTTGTCCGAATGTTTAACCTTCGAAATAATAATGTTGCGCCGATAATGTAGAAGCATGTAAAAGATGTGGCGAATTATATCAGACATCTTTAATGTGATAAGTTTAAATGATTCGTGTTTTAATGTGACATACAATAAAAGTGTATCGATTGTTGTTCTAAAATTGCATTGCTATAATTGTCACTGGCGTTACTATAAAATATAGATATTATTTATGGCAATTCTTATTCAAACTATTTAACCTTAAAGGTATGAAACTGTGTGTAAAATTTGTCATATTTTTATTTTGAGATAAACTGAAGTTAATAAAGACATGCGAACTGGTAGTGACGAATTCAAATGCTTCACTGTTTACTGACGGAAACACGATTGCTCAGCAAGTACTAGGTGCTTAATTCTAACATAACCCTCTAACTCTGTAACTGTTTAAACTTTTTCCTTAAGCTAATATTTGAAAAATTCCCAAAGAATATTAAACGTAATTCTAACCATCATAACCAATAACACTTGTATTAACACCAGGATCAGATAGTTTTTAAAATTTCGGGCATTTTACTGTTAATTAAGAGTTTTCTCAACAATGGTTTAAGTTTACATAACTTAGGTATAACAAGAACAAAATCCGCAAAATTTTGGGATTTAACCCTAATTGATTTGCTATCAATAGATTGTATGAAAACGTCAAAATACAAATATTTTTGTTTATTATAAAATAGTCTATCAGTGACGTGGAATTTTATATTTTATTTTAGATTATTGCAGTAATTTTGTGTACCCATATGACTCCTTTTTATTTTAATTTGGCATTATGTTAATTTTTGTTTTCCATGCTTGCTGAAGCGGTATAGTGATGGCATTTTGTATTATTGATGTGTTTTATCCGTGTGGCGTTGCTAAGTTCCGACTTCCGACATCCAATGTCGTTGTTTTCTTCAATTTGCTTGGCACGCTTTTAGATAGATAAACTGAAAATGAGGGGAATGAAGGAACAATTACGTTCAAGAGTTTTTATTATTGAATATATTTGATTGCGACATAGTTAACTTAATTCACCTTTGCTTTTCTGAGAACTGGTAACTCTGGGCACTTTCAATTAAATTGGTATAACTCGGAGTTTAAGCCGAATCTGACTTTTTATTCAAAACTTTCCTATCGAAATGGATGGTTTAAGGAATTTTATAAAAATTTTATTGGTTAATATGATATCATTTCAAATCTATGTGTGAAAATAGTTATTCGCTAGTTAAGGTTAATTTTTTCACACCAAAATGCGATGAAACACAATTTTGACTAGTGATTAGCTTTTTTTCATATATTGATTTGAAATGAGCTCTCATAGTAACTATTCTAGTTCATAAATAGGGTTCGGATTTCTATGCAAATACATATTTTTTTAAGGAAGCTTTGGAAGCAAGGAAACTAGTTATGTATACGAATCATGAAATTTTCTTTAAAATGGCATTTAAACGTAGTTGCATATTTTTGCATATTTTAGGATAAATGCATATTTCTTATGTTTTTGCATATTTTTAAAATAAATGCATATTTTGAAAATAAATACATATTTTTGGAGCATATTGTTCAAAGATTTATTTAAAAAATATATAGTATCCCTTAAATGAAATGCACACGCACCTCAAAACTCTTATCTTCCTATTTTTTTTTTATTCATTTGATGAACTTGAACCATATTTCAACTTCCAACCCCACATTATACGCATTTAAATTTGTATGAAAATGAATGTAGAGCGATCTTTTTCGATGTATAAGACATTTTTAAGACCGAATCGGCAACGTTTCGATTTCGAAAACTTCAAAAAAAAATTACATGATTTACAAAACAAAACATTTAAAAATGAGAATAATTAAGGAGTAATTATTATTTTATTTTATTTTGAATAATTTATTATTTTTTATTTCAATTAAACAAATGAAAATGTTATATTTATGTTTGTTATTTTTTTTTTCTTATTGATTGTTACGTTATTTTCGTTTTAATTCATTTCTACCAAACAATGAAAATAAGAGACTGAATTTTTTTAATTACAAACTGTATAAAATGTGTTTTTACTCTGAACAAAAATTAAGATAAAATGGTTTTAACTGCATATTTTACATGCATATTTAGCATTTTAAGGCGCATTTTTTAAGCGCATTTTTTGAGTTTTTTAGCGCATACAAATCCGGACCCTATTCATAAAAATACTTTCCCAACAATTATATCACGTCATTATTGGTCTTGTAGTTTGGTGTGTCCAATCCTCCTTTGTATGGAGAAAGAACTGGGCTAAGAGGCACCGATTTATCACCTAGACAAAAACCTTTATTTTAGGGCATATAATTTTGATTTTAGGGGTGTCTGATATTAAAAAATGATTTTGTGAACTTGATTTATGCTCAGTTTGGTTTGCCATTTCATTAATGGACTTACTTCCGAACAACGTTTGCAAATCTTACACCAATCGTATTTACTAAAATAATGGTTCGGTTCGCGCACTGTGATGAAAAATAAAGCCGGCCATGTTGTTACAGTCAATGGGGAACGCTATAGGGCAGTTATTAATGACTTTTTCGTGTCTGAAATGAAGGATGTTGATGTTGACGATCTTTGGCTTCATACGGCCCCAATTGTTGCAAAAACATAATGGCAAACCCCTATCTTTATAATAAAGCTAAATTCTTGGCCATAACATTAAATTATATGCGTTTAGTTTCTTCTTAAAAACCACACGTCCAAAAAAAAACACCCTTTATAAAAACAATTTTATATCAGACATTTTTTAACAGTAGGTATCGGGAGGTACCTGCCACAGAACGAGTTTTTATTTTATAAATTTAAATAATAATATATTCAAAATTGCATTTTTGAAAAATATTAATTTTCCCTCTAAAAATTAGAGTTTTTAAATCTAATCGATGTATGTACTTAAAATTTGCAAAACAAAAATCTAATGATGCAGGAATTAGGTGCAAATTAATTGTGCAATCTTATGACTTTGTACTTCGCTCAAAAACATGTTGAGTTCCTTAGTGGCAAGATATCCCCTTCACATAAGAAATTTAAAATTCTTACTAAGCTTGCTGATTAAATGCTGCAAGATTGACATGAAAATACTTAAAGCAACGGATTACTCAAAAAACCTTATGCTATGTTTCCACCAAAGGCTTATCTCAGATAAGATTTAATAAATCTTTTTGGTGTTTCCAACGCACAAAAAGATTTAAAAAAGATTAAACTTGACAGCACCTTCAAAAATGCAAATGGAGAATGTTTTATTCGTGTGAAACAATGAAGAACTGAATGCGAGTCTCGAATGAATCGTTCAGCACCATGTAAAAATAGGGTTAGTTCGATTTGTAAAACTATTTGTCCTAGGAAGATTTAACAAGATTAATTTCTAATCTTCAAGATTTACGAAATGAATTTGTATGGTAAATCTCCGAGATTTAAAGGAGATTTAAGGTTAATCTCATTAAATCTCAGATTAGCGCTAGGTGGAAATGTAGCATTAGTTGCCTAAAAAATGATTGCACAATAAAGAAAAAAATGTTATCAAATCAACAAATTTTATGTACACATTAGGTACTTAGATTTATGTTAAAGTGACTATAAGTGGGTCCTACTGTATTTTTTGCTTTTTTCTTTAATACTTAAATAATGGACCATTTTTCGTGGATGTTCAATTAAAAGTAAGTTACGTACTTTTTAATCATCGAAAGTATTTTTATACATGAGATGGCATATTTATAGTCACTTGTTGTTGAACAACTTGAAACCCCAAAATACTATCGTTAGGAAACCTTTTTACAGTGATACGGAATAAGGAAACACGTCAAACTAAACCTACGTTCAATTTAGGCCACCAATAAAAATGCATTTTCGAATTAAGTAAAGTTTTCTAAAATTGGGGTTGCTGATAATTATTTCTCCGTGCAGGTTTATTTTATGCTGTCAAAACTATTTTTGTTATTTAAATGTTTTTATTTTTACATTTTGTTTTTAATGCATGAATGAAATATGAAATGTTATAAATTTACATTAATTAAAGTTCAATACAAACTTAATTTTTTTACTAAAACTATTGTCTTTCCAAACCACTTGATGTGACCAATATGGACTATTATTCTCCGATACTATGTAATTTAAGTGGTCCATTCCATATTATCCACCGTAATTTTTTTTTGTTGTATTACTCTTTTTATGTCATGCGTTTCATACCACTTCTTCGTATCGAAAATTTAATGTTTTTCAGTAGTTTTTGAAGTTCTTCAAAAAGTGTTATCTGTACTAAATGGTGCATATTTCCCACCAGTCACCAGTTTCTTAAGTGATGTTTTTGGGCTGAATCACATTTTATTTTTCAAATTGTTTTGGTGGTAATTTAATTAATTTTTGTTTACAAAAAATGTAAAGAGAAAATGTCTAGTTTTATTTTAAAAATAAAAAACAATGCGAAAGCTAACATTATCTGCCTTTAACTCACGACAAAAATAATATGGTGGTCCATATGTATATACCAGCCTCTTTTTCTGTCCCAGAAAGTTTTTAAAAATAATGATGGTTTATAAAATGAATCTTGAAATGTTTTCTATAATTTTATTTACTTTCCAATTTCGAATCTCATTTTGGCATCAACTAACCCTGGTACCTACATATTTGAAAAAAATATGCTCAAAAGTTTGCCCATTAAGTACCTTATATGAATCATAAGCTTACTCATTAAAATACAAAACAATGACCAAAAGGAAACTAAAAAGGAAAAAATTCTCATGGCGCCTAGCCGAAAAAAAATAAAACCCTCTTAACTTTTCACACTTCAAATTGTTTTCATTTTAACTAAAATTAAGTGGATTCTTATAAATAAATAGATTTCAAGAGCAAAAGTGATATAGCCTATATGGTGTACCTATCCCATACTCTGCAAGGGCCAACAAACAAAACAGCTGCAGCTGATTTTCTTTGGCACATGAATTTTAAGCAAACAAAAACTACCTATTATGTTTTTCTTGCCCTCGACGATATGTGCTGACTGACAATTAGCCTTGAATTTAACCCAATGTTAAGATAAGAAAATTTAAAATTTCTAGTTAAGAAAAAATTGATTGATTGACAACAATGTTTAACTGGAAAATCAACCATACATATACATATGTATAAGTATCTGTAATGTTAATAATATTTTTTTTTGTTTTAGCTAAGTTATATGTACATTAAGTAAATATGTACATTTAAAATTATGTATTTATTTTTAAATTAAGAAAAACAAACACAATATCTGACTCGTTGTTTAATTATTTATTATTCTACATATAATACACTTTTATTTATATTCCGAATATTTTTCTATGGTTTATGTCTGTTGGCATGCGACCAGTTGGAGGTTTTTGTTGTTGATTGCAATCAGTTTGGCCACCAAAACACAATAAAAAACACACTGCGAGATGTATTTAAAATTCTTTCAAAATTAAACTGGCGTGCGAGTGTGTTTACATATCAAATTTCAAAAAAAATTGTTAGAAATAAGATTTTTCCAAAGAAAGGAGAATGGGCAAATTGGTCTACCTACTCAACAGAGATGTGTCATAATACATCAATGAAAAGGTCATTGCAAATACTTCATTTTATTATATCGCCGTTAAGTTGTAAACCATGGCCGTTCAAAAGATATTCGGCTTTAAAGCACCAAAAACAATAATAATGCATTTCTTAATTGGTACTTGGATGACCTGCTCAACATTTATGTGTTATATATCGTTGGAAAGGTTATTGCATGTACTACGTTTTTGTATATAGCCGTTAAGCCGTAGACCCCGGGGTTCAAGAGCTACATGGACATGAAAAACCCCAAATATAACAATAATGCAGTTCTTGATTGGCACTTGGTCTACCAACTCAACAGAAATGTGTCATACGTCATTGGAAAGGTCAATGAGAGTACCTACTACATTTTCTAATATGGCAGCCAAGCTCCAAACCATGGGGTTCAAAAGATATTCGGCTTTGAAGCAGCAAAAACAACTAAAATGCATTCTTAATATGGTTGGTAACTGGTTGCACAGCTCAACAGTAATGTGTCAGGTATCGTTGAAAAGGTTAACTTATGTGCTTTATTTTTGTATGGGCGTTATACGCTCAACCATGGGATACAAAAGATATTTGGGGAAAATGCAGAAAAGAGCAATAATGCATTTCTGCATTGGAGCGTGGTCTTCTTAATCAACAGCGATGTGCAATACATTTGAAAAGGTAATAATATGTTCTTCAAATATTTTTATTAGGTACGAATGGGCGATAAGCGCCTTCAAACTTTTCAAGTCACCGGGTGTATATAGTATTTTTCCTGCCCTATTTATTAAAAAGAGAGAAAGAGAAAGAGATAGAGAGGAACTCATGCCATTTCTCATAGAAATACTTTGCAGTATAGTATTGCACTTTGGCATATACCAAGTCTATAGAGAAGGGCCAAGGTAGACTTTATTCCTATAATTTTAAAAATAGATATAACACATCCAAAGTCTTTCGGGCCAATTAGTTTGACACCCTTCTTACTAAAGACTTTGGAATAGGTTATTGATAACAATACCCGTTTTTTTTTTTGGGATTTTATATATAGTACAGAGAGAAATTCCCAATAAAACGCATCGGCAGTTCCCTATATTTTTGTATTTCAAATATGGTACCCCTGAATAGCTGCCTCAACACGAAATGCGAATTTTATTAAAGTTAAAAGTAGAAATAAAACAAAACTATTAAAAAAAAAAACTTATTATTAACTTATGTTGACGTAAAATATGAAATATAACTACATATATATCTATATAATCTATGATTTAAATTGAATGTTTGTGTTCCTTTCTTCTTTGTTTCCCATTTTCAGATTCGAAAATTGATTTTCAGCTTTAAAATAGAAAAAAAGGTGTAGGGATTTGTTGGTAGACTATGGTCAAAGTAAAAAAGTCATAATTTAGTCTGCTATTACACGAGGACTTTTTAGTCAACTTTTTTTCGAAATGAAATGAGATATTTTTTATTATCACTTACGTTAAAAAGCTGCGAATAACGAACTGCGAATTGCATGAGTAATTAGTTTGATTGCCAATAGATGCGAATTGCCATAAAATATAAACCCAGTTAAATGGGTGCTAAGAAAATGTGAAGTTAAATTCGAGCGAATATTTCATTCGCTGCTTTGTGCAATGCGTCCTGGGGCCCAATTCCGCAAGAGTGAATTTTGTACACAAAAATTCGTGTACACATCGATTTTTGCGATTCCGCAAAAGTGAGTTTTAAGTTTTTGACACAAAACGCATGCACAATCAGTCAACTTTATTCACACTTATTTTCGGTGAGAATAGAATGTGTACACAGAAAATCATTCACCCTTGCGGAATTGGGAACCTGATATTCTGGATTGCGAATTTACGTTTGACAGTTCGCAGAATATATCTGGATGGTCAACTATATAGTATACGAATGCTAATTTTACAATTTGCACTAATTTAACAACCATGCCCTTATGATTGATCCTGTTTAGACTGTGATTGTTCACTACTCCCCATGCGGATGAGTTTATGGGTAAGATTTTATCCTCACTGATTTCAACTACAAAACCATCGTCAAGACGAAGCCAAAAGTAACAATCTAAATAGAGCCAAATCACTCAACATAACTTCACTCTACGAACATAGCCTTCGGAAGTTCGAGATACGATAATTATCAATCGTACCAACAACGAAACACAAAAATTCTATTCAGTCTAGTTCGATACTCGAACAAACGTCAACATTTTATCGGCAGCAGGATTCTACTTTAGCTTTTATCTGCTATACTGCCGATATTGTTTTTGTTATTCGTGTATAATCTTACTGTACTACGGATAGCTTTTCCAAAAAAACACGGGTACTATCAGATTATAAAAATTAATAGACGTGCCTTTCTTCGCCAGCGAAGATCTACAGAAACCGCCATGTTTGAACTCACAGAGACCTTACGAATAGCTTTAGACTCCAAAAAATATGCTTTATGTGCATTCGTGTATATTGAGGGCAGTATGTAAAGCCGTTTCTTTAGAGGGATCTGGTAAGAAACTTTTTATCCATCACTATAATCAGATGGGAAAATTATAATCAGATGGGAAAATCGGGTGCTAAACACAAGAATTGCTGAAGCATATGCAGGGCAAAGTATCCAGAAATCCAGGGAGTGGTTTATAACACTTACTTTGGCGTCTTTTAGTAGATAAACTACAGCAAAATCTGTCTTCACAAAGAATATGCTGTATCGGTTTCACCGATGACATTGTTAGAACAGCTTAAGGGAAGATCGAAGAAACTCTCTGTGATATTACCCAGAGAGCACTAACTTTCACCTAGGCAAATGGGTCCTTGACAGGAATTTGCAGTTTTTTGCATATCTGTTTCCGATTTTGCAGTTTACTTAACAAGAGTGCAATTGAGTGATCTGCTAATCTTACTGAGAAGAAAGCTGGTCAGTATGAATTTTTTTCAAATAAAACACTTCAAAATTTTGACCTAACCTATAAGAGTTGAAAGAGCCACATGAGACATGATATGCAAGAGACTGCAAGGAAATCATCGGGCTGTAAACCAAACATCCTCAAATGAATTTACACCATGATGGTAATACCCATCATTACCTATAGGGCGGTTGCATGGCACAAGAAAACCAAACATACTACAACTAAGAAATCACTAGAAAAGGTACAAAGGCTCGCATGCATTTGCATTAGAACTTGCAAAGGAGGGAACTGGGACAGGGAAAATCATAAATCTCAGGGAAAGGGACTCCAACTCCATTTGAAGGTCTACAAAAATTTCCTTACGGAGCTAAGTAGCAAAAAAATGGGGTAAACGAAAACGTAAACTATGCCCTGCGTCTGAAGGGACTGCGGAGTTGGAATTTTTGGGCCTACAATCAAACTTTCCATACCGATGGGACAATCTACCAGCAATTTTCAGGCAGAAGTTAATTCAAGTGCAGAAAGAAATCTCAAAAGAAAATATAAAATCCAAAATATTGCAATCATGTCAGATAAAAATAAAGCATTAGCCTGAATTGATATTGGAAGTGTGTGAGCCAGTCCCGGAAATAAAATATAACAAAATAAAATAAAATAAAATAAAATAAAATAAAATAAAATAAATTAAAATAAAATAAAATAAAATAAAATAAAATAAAATAAAATAAAATTAAATTAAATTAAATAAAAAAAAAATTAAATTAAATTAAATGATAGAGAGGGGAGATGAGGAAGCAGACTGTCAATACAAACCAAAAACAAAAAATTAAATAAAATTTACAATTTTCATTTTGAATAATTTAAGGAAACATAATTTTTGTTCGCTGCTTTAATGCATTTAGAAATGATCTCATTTTGCTATAAAAATATGCTTTTCATACAGGAAAGACTGCATCATTTAATTTATCATCGTTTTCATTTTTGTCATATTTTTCGTTAAAAGAAATCTTAAATCTCACGCAACGAATTTCAAATAAATGTGATCTCAACAACAACTCAACAACACAAACAAAAAAAAATCTATCACAAAACAATTCTTCTATGCACCAAAACTATCATCATGAATAAGTCCCACACAGAATCATTCAAACATTCTTCCTCGCTTTAACAAATAAACAAAAAATCTTTAATTTTTTGGCCTTCCAAATATGTATCTTACCATTGACAGAAAGAAGCGGCAAAAATGTCTGTATCTCATTAGACTTTGTTGTACAAAATCATTAGCCTTACTTATATACTTTTCTTTTGGCAAACACTCAATCTTGTCTATACAACAACAAAAAAAAAAGCTTCTAATTCACTTTGCAGCGCTCTGGCATGGCGCTGCTGGTGGTTGCGTGGGTGTTTTTATTTTCAATCAAAAATACATTCATTCTTGAAATCTAAAACAAATATTCAATATTTATACTTTATGCTGCTTGTGCATCATCATCTTCATTACAGATTGCACTCAAAATGGCATTGAACTAGATTCTCACCCTCGAAGCATTAAAAATACTCAACACACTGCGACAAAATGTTGCTGCAACATAAGTATAAATGTTTGTTTCTGTTTGCACCTGGCATTCACATTGAATTCAATAATAAACCAAAAGTTTTGTGATTGATGAAACGAATCACAGCGGGGTGCGGTGACAAAAATGATATAAACAAATATTTTGATTTAATTTATAATAGGCAAGCTGTGTAGCTTATTGGATACACAGCTTGCGCAACATTTTTCGCATGAAGAAAGTGGTGGTTGCTCGTGATAGCTAATATTCAGTTATTCGCCCTCTCTTGGCGACATTTCTACCTCGGATTGTGTTTGTGACAACAACTAGGCGTTATATTTTGTTCATCTATTTGCTAATCTCATTATACCACCGCCCTGCCGCCATCCGTACGCATTGCAACGTCTTGAAAAAGCCATTACAACATGAGTTCGCTATTGTAATTGTTGCATTTTATTTGTTCAAAGTTCGATAGTTCGTGAGTGTCACACTTCGATCTAAATTTATATTCTACGCTCGTTAGTTCGCTACTCGTTCTATCAGTTCTTATTTTAGATAAAGTGTTATTTTATTTGTGAATCTGTTGTTTTGGCGTCCCATCGCGCGTCGGGGGTCAGTACACAAAAATACAACAAAACGCGGCAAATACTGTTGGCTGAGGGTTGTAAGCTTCCCACCACAACATCATCACCAGAATTGTATCTTCGCCATTTAAATGTCACGTCGTTGATAGAATTCGACGACGTCTTTCTTTTTATTTTTTTAATGATGATGCGGTTTTCTAATTTTTGATTCCACCTTATCCCATACGTGATTCATGTGCATCATCGCGATTCTTAAAAAACAAGAAGACGGAACCCGTAGCCTCGATTGTGGTGCATTAAATAAATTGATTAGTCGCAAATCGATCGATTAAAACGAATCATCTTAAATAGCAGCCGCCTAGTCGAACGTCTGTTGCGCTCTGAGATTAAAATCAATTCAATTCGGAAAATATATTTGAAAATATTCGAGAAATTATGATCCAATTGTGGTGAATAAAACGATAAAAATTTATTACAAATTAAATTCGAGCAACGAAATTGTTTAAAATTTTATATTTTTGAAATAAATTTTTTATTGGTTACGAAATAAATTTTTCTTCACCACCGGGGCCGTGATTACGCAAGCGAATCTGCGAAGTGTTGTTCTGCTAAAAGAAAATTTAAAAAAAAAGTGCTGAGCGGCGAGTGTATACAGCTGTTTGAGCAAAATGTTGCCAGAGGTTGGTGAATTGGTGTTTTCTTTTGTGGTGGGTTATATGGGGGCACTGGAATTTTTATATGTTGTCCGGCATCTGTACCATTGGGGTTTTCGACATAGTTCCGAAATGAGGGATTATAAAAGTGAAGCGGAGAGCTTGCGAAAGCTTCAAGAACAACTCAAAAATGCAATTGCTGAAGCTAAGGAGAGGGAGGCGCTGGGCTTGAAGGCTATGAAGGATGGAGTGTTGTATAAAGATGGTTTTCGTATCGATGAAGATCAAAAAAAAATCGAGGAACTGAAAGAGAAAGTAAAAATACAAGAGAAAATAGCAGAGAGGCAGCGGGAAATCGAAGCTGAATTGGAACGTCAACGAAAAATCGAAGAAGAAACAAAACAACAATTAAAGAAGGCTGAGGAAGAATTGCGGCGTGTGGAGGAGGAAAAAGTTAGGCAGAAACAAAAAGCCGAAGAAGAAAAACGAAAAGCTGAAGAGGTGAAAAGAAAAGCCGAAGAGGAAGAGAAACGAAAAGCTGAATCGGCCAAAAGAAAAGCCGAAGATGAGAAACGAAGAGCAGAAGAGGAAGAAAATAAAAGAAAACAACTGGCCGAAGAGGAAGAAAACATGAAAAAGATCCTCGAAGCTGAAAAGAAGAGAGAAGTAGAACAGAGGCGTCTTGAAGAGGAAAAAGAAAATGAACGAAAATTAATTCAGGCTGAAAAAGAGAGGGAAGAAAAACAACGACAGTTAGAAATAGAAGCCGAACGAAAAAAGAAAGAAGAAGAAGAAGAACAGAGGCGCCAAGAAGAGATAAAAGAAAATGAACGCAAATTACTTCAGGCTGAAAAAGAAAGGGAAGAAAAACAACGGCAGCTAGAAATTGAAGCCGAAAAGAGGAGACATGAAGAGGAACAAATGCGCCAAGAGAGAGAGGAAAATGAATTGAAATTGTTGCGGGCCGAACAAGAGAGAGAAGAAAAACAACGTCAACAGGAAATCGAAGATGAAAGAATTGTTCAAAAACTGCTCGAAGCCGAAAGACAGCGGGAGTTAGAAGAAAAAGAAAGAACTCAAAAGCTTCTTGAAGCTGAACGTCAAATGCAAATTGAAAATGAAGCTGCTTTGGAAAGAGAAAATACTGCCAAATTGATTGCCGCCGAAAAAGAAGCAATACTCAAGCAACGCGAACAAGAAGAAAACGAAGAAAATGTAAGAAACCTTCTTAAGGCTGAACGAGAACTAGAGCTGAAGAAACAAGAAATGGAAGAAGAGGCAGCAAATCTTCAGCGACTTATTGAAGCCGAGAAAGAAATGGAAGAACGCCAGCGAAAGATCGACGAAGAGGCACTTCAAAAGCTGAAAAACGCACAAGAAGAAGTAGAATTGAGGCAGTCATTAGAAGCAAACACAGAGGTAGAAGAAGAAGCCTTTGTTAAGAAGGAAATGGCCCAAGCAGAACAAACCGTACCACAGACCGTGAAGACACAGTATGGTCAGACATCTAGTGAGTCCTTGAAACCGAAAAGCCTTCTCTTCCCAGGTGTTTCAGAAGAATCCTCATCGGCTGAACCTGGTTCCAGTTTACAATCATCTTTCTCCACGCAACAATCTTCCGATGCAGCTCTTCCACCTGAGCTACATTTTGACGAATACGAACGACAAGCACCAGATGGTGGTGAAGATATGCCATCCTTGCAGTACTCTGATGATTACCTAAGGTCATTGGATGGCATCAAAAACAAACCGTTGGTGCGTGAAGACGGATCTGGTCGAAGAAGAGCATTCAAGAAACGACGTTCGAGTGGAAGTTCTACTTCTTCACGTGAATCAAGAGCGTCACGTGAAGAAGAGTTGAAAATGTTCACCTCTCTAGAGGAGGAAGAATTAGAAAATATCCGAAAGGGTGATAGTGAGTATGAAACTATCAAGTATGCCAGTGAACCAAACTTGAAAGTTGGCAAACAGCATCGTCGCCACAAACGCAGTCCCGCCAAGGATGCAAAACGCGATCCCAATGATAAGGGATCCCTTGAAATGCTCGACGAAGAAGATTCAAATCCATGGGGAGAAGTTAAGCCAGAGAATTATAAAAACACTGAATTTTGGAAGCGTGAAAAGAATCTATCAATCGATGAGGAAAGAGAGGAATTCGATGCAAAACAAAGAATCCAATCACCCAGTACGGCAGCAGTGAATATTCCGAAGATGTCATCATTTGAAGAAGCAACTAAAAGTCAACATCAAGAGGCAATTTTAGCCTTACAAAGACAGAGGTCTAAGGATCCGGTAAGTATATCATATACATAGAGAACTACCAATGTGCTGATTTTGTGTGATTTTTAGGAACCCATTCAAGAACCATCAGACGAAGAGTGTGAAACAAAGAACGTAAGTAATGTTGCTGATGCTAGATTATCCCCAGCTGGAAGTAATTCCTCCCCCGCTTCTGCTTCTGCTTCTATTTCGCCTGCTTTGCAATCCCCTGAACCTAAGCGAGGAAACTCCCTCGAAGCGGAGGAAGGCAAAGCTAGATCACCATCGCCAAACACCGGCCTGCGTAGAAGTCCACGTGTCGATGAGATGAGAGAATACGAAGAAAAATGGAAGTCCGAAGATCGTAAGGCACGTACCGAAGCTGGAGCAAATCCTGCTATAGAGGTGGAATATGCCTCCGATGAAGAGCCTATGAGCCCAGAGCATCTCATGGAAGGAATCAGTGACTTTTATGATTTCAATGCATCCATCAACCCATCAAGATCACGATCACGTTCACGTTCCAAAACTCCAGCAGTCAATCGCTCAGTAAGTCTACCCGATCGTCGTACACCCTCCCCGCTAAATTCTTCCCATATTCCAGCCAGATCAAAATCCCGTAGTCCTAGTCCCGATCCTGCTTCATATAAATTCATCGTCCAACGCATTATACCAAGCCTCGATGAAGATCAACCGCAGCCGCCACCAGATCATGGCTTAAGTGACTTTTATGATTTTAACACAAAACTTAACCAAGAAGTACTCCCAGGGGCGACGATGCGGAGATCTCATGAGGCTCATCGTACTTCGGTGGATTATGTGTTGGAAGATCTGAGAAATGAAAAGACCGATGATGGGGCAGCGATTGCGAAAAAAATCGAAGAACTTAAAGCTAGTCCAACCACGCCGGAATATAAACGTTCCATTTCAGCAGAAATGCGAGACATTGAGAAGCTCAAAGAAGAAATAATTAGCGGCGGTTTCAAACGATCCACATATGTTGGAGAGTCTATGGACTTCTCGGATGAATTTGAAAGCCTCCGGGAAGAGGCAAAAACTTTCCGAAGATCACGCAGTCGAAGCCGATCTCCGGTGTACGACGAAATCAATGAAATGACAGCACGGGTACTAGCAAAAAAACAGCTGCAAGACAAAATTCTGGAAGATATAACAAAGAGTTCTGAGAACTCTGAGCAATTTTCCGTTGAAATCATGAAGAATATGGTGGATCGCAATAGGAGAGCCTCCGATACGGCACTAATTCAAAAACCAGAAATAATCTTCCAGATTCAGGATTTAATTGAAGAAACCAATGAGAATTTTAACATTTTGAATGTTGAACCAGAAGAGTATCATCATTTTAGGAGATTCTCTTTGGGCCAAGAGATCCCTGTTGAACAATACCCCGAGGATTATACTTATGTTTCGGAAATTGAAATAAAGTCCGTGGTAGATCTCAAAGATTTGACAATAGATCTTGAAGAACTACAAAAACTACAAGATCTGCAAAAAGAAGGTCAAGTTCTCCGGGAAGAAGTTGTTGAAGAAGCCTATGAATCTGGAAGTGATGATGAAAGGCAAACGGTTGTTGAAGTCGACGATGAAATCGATGAAGACATTTGGGAGTACAACGAAAGACCTGCTGAAGAATCTCACAATGAACAATCAGAGTGTGAAGAAGCAGATCGTGAAATGGACAGATATGCTGGGCGCAATGCGGATGACTGGCGTGATGTAGAAGGTGCTGTTGGTGGAGTGTCCGATGAAGACTCTTTTCAAATCGATCAGATTTATGATGAAGCCATTAAAAATCGTAAGCCGTCTGGAATTCTCAGGGACTACGACTGTATTCTTAAGGAAATTCAAATTTCTGATGAAGATCGCCTTGAGGAGGAAAGTCTTCTGGAACAAGCTACTTTCTCCAATGGTGGCAGAAGTTCTATGAGAAATCTTGAACCTGGACTATGGTCTTCCCAGAGTCGATCAAGCAGAGCCAGCAGTCGAGATAGTTCGAGAAGTCTTATAGAATACGAAAGGAGAGACACTGAGATGAGGTACTTAGCTGATCCCACAATGTCAGCAATCAATTCAACACGTTTAAGATCCCGCTATGGAATTGTTCCCTCTACTTCCCTTCCAACTGGCTTCGAAGATGAAGATGTGGATGTGAATTATGTGCCCAAAAAGGAATACAATTGGAGGAAGAATTTCAAACTTGACGATGATTTGGATGCAAATAAAAACCAACAAAATCAATCACAATACCTAGATAGTAGAAAATTCAGCCTTGGCGGTGAGAGCATAACATTATTCTCACAGAGTCGAGAACAATCTGTTGAAGGTCAAAGAAGCAGTTTAACCAATGAAGAGGAACAACTTGATGAACAATTGAAACAAGAATCAGAGGAGACTGAAAAATCATCGAAAAAGAAGAAAAACAAACGAAAATCTAGAAAAGGTTCGAAAGGCAGCATTGGTGAGGAAAAAGAAAGTGTACTGCGACAAATTAGCCTCGATGTGGATGGTGATTCAACAAAAAAGAAGAATCGAAGGGAATCAAAGAAAACTGTAGAAGTTCTTCCAGAATCCACAGGCCAGGAAGGTGCACCACCACCGTCTCAGCAAGATGAAGAAACTGAAGCTTCGCATGCGAAGAGAAAATCTAAAAAACACAAGAAACCTAAAGATGAAATAGTTTTACCAAAATTAGATATAGTTATTCCAACACCAGAAAAGAAAGCTCCACCACCGTCTGTTGCTGCTCTGCGGGCAGCACTTTCAGCACCACCACCACCAGAGAAAAAGTCTCAGGCGCCAGAAATTAAGCCTAAGAAGCTTTGGGAAACACCGCCTTTAATCTCCGAAAAACAATCTCCAAAATCTGAATCGAAAACTATTCCATCCAGTATCCGTTCATCTATAAGTCCACAACCAGCTCAAATTGCACAGACTATTCCTTCACCCGTGCTTTCTTCTGTAAGTCCTCAATCGATGCCAATATCAGCTGCTAAACCAAACGGTGTTGTAGATGTCTTAGGATCTAAGACCTCAGAATTGAAACAGTCACCTTCCAAATCATCTCAGATTTCACCCCTGCGAACTGCCACTTCTTCATTAGGATCTGATTTGACCCTCAAAAAGGAGGACGAAAAACAAACAGAAACTGTGAAACCAGATATTAGAGAAAATCTGAAATCAGAGACGAAAAATTCAGAACCCGCTGAAGCCGTCAAGAATACACAAGAAATTTCAAAAATCGCCCAACCGGAGGATAATGGTAACCCCGCTAGCACAACTAACCAAAGCCAATACCTTGCAGCAAACAAGCCAGAACTGCCTAATTTACAACCTATCTCAGAGCCGGCCACAGACTCCACACAAAATCCATCCCCAACACCCAAAACCGATCAAAACACAGAAGCTCTTGATTCCGTCAAGGAAGCTAGTAATCAAAATAAAAAACAAATCAAAACTACTCTCGACTCAGACATACTAAAAGATGGCGGTTTGTATCCTCTGTTCTAATATTTTTTGCGACTAATGCTCACAACTTGCTCTTCTTATAATTACCACCTGCAGCATAAAAAGCAATCCAATATTTTTAATAACAACAAACAACTAACAGCAAAAATTGGGATTTCCTTATTCTACTTACCAAAAACAATTTAATTTTTAATTAATTTTTACAAAAGAAAACAACAAAGCTTGTATATTAATTATTTGCATCATTAAATATTATTTATTTTATTTTTCTATATTTTATTTTTTCCTTTTTTTGTTTCTTATAGACACGCAAAAACTAGGTTTTTCCGCATATATCCTTAAAAAAAAATCTCAAACACAAATATTATACATATTTATACATCCATATATAATATGTTGTGCAAGACAATATGCTGTTCATATATATATATAAATTCCTATTATGATATTGTTTTTATTTTATTTATTTTTGTTTGCTTAAATTAAAGGCTTGTATAATGGAATTTTTATTTTTCTATAAATAGAAAATAAATTAAATTAAATTAAATTATAAAGGTTCCAAACCTAAAAAAAAAAATTGGAATTCTTAATTTTGTTTGTTTGGATTTTAATTTTATTTTATTTTATTTTTTGTTTTTGTATAAAATATATTTAAAAAAAAAACTTATTAAATAAATATGATTCTCATTAAATAAAAGACATACAAAATGTTTCATTTATGCATTTTCTTTATTTTAATAATTTTTAAAAATATAATTTATATATTCATTTTATGTTATAGTAAAAACTAGAACGTTGAGTTAAGTTGAAAACTGAAACGATATTGGGGTCAGGGACGTTACTAGTGTGGTATCAGCCATATCAATAATACAGGCCCTCCGAGATAGAGGGATTCCTCGAGATACAGAATACTCGACGTGTGTCAGAAATTTGTTATTAAGATGAATACCCCAGAGAATGTCAATTACAGTGGAGGTGGACTCCAGTTTCCAAAGAAAGAAATAAGTAATCACAATTCATCAACTGGCTTTGTCCAGGAGTACAAAGAATTGTCAACAAATTTGGGTGACACCTGTTTTGACAAATAATAGAAGAAAAGAACGGGCCTTGTGAATAAAAAAAAGAATAAGTTTTTTTTGGAAGAAGCTAAAGCTATAGCTAGTCATAGCTATTTCTAGTAGCTAAGGCTAGACAGTTCTAGCTTAAGCTTTGGCCCTGAGTAATAGATCCGAATCTAGCCTGAAGTCGACTTTAACAATAACATCCGTAGAAATAAAACATGTGAATAAAAAATAGATTACGGTAAACAGCTTTAGCTAATTTCAGCTTAAACTTAATATAAAATATTTCGTTTTTTTATTCACATCTTTCCACTTAGAAGCTATCGCTTAAACTGTTATTCCTTGTTCTATATGGCAAGTATATTGCTTTCATGCAAAAAGAACTAGTCAAAGCTTTCTAGTCAAGGTTCAGGAATCTTGATATTTTTGTAGCCTTAACTAAAATATTCTAGCTAAAGCTATTTTTAATCACACAAATTGGAGCATAAACTGGAAAAGCTACACGAATTTAGCTTTGGCTATTTTAAAAAAGCTTTTACTAGAAACCATCTTTTAATTGTTATTTTAAGCTTTTTTTAATCACACAAAACCAAGCTTTAACTTAAAAATCTTTTTGTTTATGCACAAGACCCTTTTTGATGAGTGATCAGAAGATTAGAGAATTTCAGACCGATAATCGTAGGTACTTTAAAGTGAATATGTGTTATTGCTGCTAAGATTCTTCGAATACTCAGACTTAACAAAGATTTCAGAGCTTCTATGATCTGAGGAAAATGTTCGAAGACTTAAATCAAGACAAACTGTAATCGTTTTAAGACGACAAAATAAAAACAAAAGCAAGAAAACTGATTGATCATTATATCTCTGCGAGCATTGCTGTATTTTAAATCCGAAATTACGAAAATTCATTCAATAAGAAAATTTGTTGGAATATAGTTAAACTAAATTCAATAGATTATTGTATTGTGTGACTTTTCTTATATTAGTTGATTCAGTTTTTGTAGGCTAAAAGTCATTTATTTATAATTTTTAAATTTGCAACGTTTCAGGGATGTTTATCAAGTTTTTTATTTGTAAGTTTATTTTCTGTGATATTATATATATATGTTTATTAATTTGTTATTTTAAATAAAGGCCTGACGAAGGGGATAAACATCCCTGAAACGTTGCAAATTTAAAAATTATAAATAAATGACTTTTAGCCTACAAAAACTGAATCAACTAAATTCAATAGTCTTGCTTTTAGTTTTCCGGAAGTTATCACTGAATGCTTCATATTTCTGATGCTTCCAGTTACAAAAGCAACCTCTGAAAGAAGCTTTTTCAAACTACACCTAAGTAAAAACTATTTCAGAACCTGTATGGGACAGGAACTGTTATCGGACCTACCAATTTTGTCCATAGACATTAAAAAAATACTTTTGTTTCTAAGGACCCGTTGTACAAACGTGGTTCAAATTTTGATCTGTGCACAGTGGTTTCGCCCATACGACAAAAATGAAAAAATAACAGTGCTTATTTTTTTTGTTTCTTGACTTTTAACAGTAGATTATGGTTTAATATTTACCGTTGCAAACATTGCGTCTCAAATGTCACGTGTTATCAGTTTCGTTTCCGCATTCAAAAAGAGCTAATTGTTTGGTCTAAACATACAATCAAATTTGTGCGTAAAATTGACTCATTTAAAAGTGATTTTTTTCTAGATAAAATCAATATTTTCGAAATTTTTGTTTAATGGGATTAAAGAAGCAAGGTGTTTAAAGTATTTTATTTTTTTATTTAGTGATATTTTAATTTTAATTTCCAAAGTTGTATTGGTAAAACCCAGTAGACATTAAAGTTGATTTTTTTAATTTTTCTTTGAAGTAAAAGTAAGGTTTTAACATAGTTCGCAATGTAACCTAAATTTAAAATTTTGTCTGAAGTCCCGAGAAAACTCCCAGCTTTTTGAAAAATATTACCTTAGCGCCCACAATCACCCACTAACAGATTTATTCAGGTTTTACAACTGTGTTAACCGTTTCTGATTTTTTTAATTTTCCCATTTTAAATGTTCCTTAGGTGCCAGTTATAGCTATCATTGAAACTCATCATTGAAAACTTTAATGATTGATTTTGAGGCGTTTAGAAAGCAAAATCATCTATTATTTTGATGAACAATTAATGCTCAAGACTTAATTAATATTCTTGTCAAAAAAAAATTTCTTATAGGCCCAACTTTTCACAAATATTGACTTCTAATTTTTCAATGATCATTGGTAAGGTAGTTCAATCATTGAAACAAGAAAAGTCGTTTTATGTGGAAAGTTGGGCCTATTTGAATTATTTTTTTGGCTAGAAATATTAATTAAGTCTTAAGATTTATCTGTCCATCAAAATATTAAATGATTTTACTTCCTAAACGTCTCAAAACCAATCATTAAAATTTTCAATGATGAGTTTCAATGATAGCTATAACTGGCAACTTAGGTTCAATTTACGTTTGTTTATTGTCTTAGAAGAATGTTTACGATATTTGGGCTACAAAAACTGGCAATTCATTTGAAAATTGCCATGATGGAAAATTTTAACTTTAACTTGATATCACGCATATACTATATTTGTGACCGTTTAGCTATTGTATTAAGGGAGTGCAGATACCACAAACAAAATTTTCGTTTTTGGTACTACCTACCTACATAAATGCTATATTTATGCATAATAAAGTTATACTTTGTTTTTATTCTTGTTGCAAAATATAATTATCTAATTAACGAAACATTTGAAATTTTCAACATTTCAAATGTTAAAGAGTTTCGACAACATTGCATTGGCACCCAAATGAACTAAAAAAAAGATATGGGCGTGTCAGTGGTGAATAATTTTTGTAATCATTTCTCATGCTGTCATTTATCATGCCTCAAAATTGCATCAAAATCGGTTGAGTTGTTTGGATTTTATTGCTTGAGACTGTTCCTTAATATGAAGAAGATGTTTTAAAACACCCAAAAGGTGGGCGTGGCAAACATGTTTGTGTAGACGAATTTCTTAAAAGAGCATTTTCTAAAAAAATATCTCAAAATTTAATATAAGCTTTAGCCAGTTTGGGTGACTATATCACCTTATTCAAAAAGTAGGCGTTGTAGGAGGTGGAAATTTGTTGTGGTGATTTCTTTAGTAATTTTTTGTCTTAGCTAAAAATTTCATCAAAATCGGTTGAGTGGTTCAGATTTTATTGAATTTTGACGCCTTCTCCATACAACCGAAACCACTGTGCTGTGGTTCAAATATTTTAACTGCCTGATTTAAGTTATAGTAGCCAATTTAATGCCTGAACTATCGTTGAACCTCAGTCCATTCTCCGAAATTGATAGGTTAAAATTGCTGGACCACGAGTTAAATTTTTGTACAACTGGCTGTTATACGCTTATGCAAGTGTTTTAATTTATTTTGAAGGAAATTTTACCAAATTCTCATAAAAAATATAATTTACAGTACTTTTGTGCTGTTTATTTAATTATTTAAGTCAGTTTCCATGACAACATTCAACTGATAAGCGCAACTACTGAACTTGGGGTGAAAGGCTTTTGGACCAAAATGTCACAAAAAAACTTTAAATTTTAATTCCGTTCAAGAATCCACAAAAACAAAAATAAAGCATTTCAATTTATATTTAATATTTAATATTTCTTCTTCGAAATTAAAACGCGTAAGCCCAAAGCTCTTCTCATGTCAGGAAAAAGGGGGGAACATTAAAAATGTTCGATATGAAGCCCTGAAGATTCTCACTACGCCTCCTCATTCTCATTAGCTTAATACAACTCCTTTAATAGTTTTAGGTGGAAAAACAGAATTCCATATGAATTCTTGATCAAATATACTCGTTTGTATGAACAAAAAAATTAAAATCGTTGGAGCGCGAGCGGCTTAAAAAAAATACATATATCAAATTCTTAAAACATTTTTAAGGAAAAACTTTTATATGCAAGTCTTAAGTAATAATTTATTTGCATATAAAAATAAAATTTCAAAAAAATTTCAACAATGATTAAAAATTTGAAACTTTCGTTCCATAAGAGTTACTTTTAATAGTTTCTAAGTGTAATTTTTATACTTTTTGGTGGTTGATCGTACTAATTTTAGCATACAGAAAAGGATTTTATGAAAATAGTAGGAGCCGTTTAAAAAAAAAAAATATTTTCCTTTATGGTTTACCGAGTTTCAAGTTGAATATGTTTAAAAATTCAAAAAAGAAATATTTTATTGAACATTTCTGTAAAAAAAAAACTATCTACATAATATTTTAGAATTTTCTGTATTTATTGAGAAAAGTAAGATATTGCAAAATTGCTTAAAAAAAATTGCCTGGCAGTGGTTCTAAAAAAAAATGAAAAAAAAATTGTTGGGAAGAATCAACAGCAACCACTATTAAGCTTTAAGAAAATCGACTCTGACGTTTAGGCTGTAGCCGAACAGACAGACAGAATTATTATGAGACCCACTTTTTTCGTCTCCACTATCACCGCCTTAAAAACGGTACATTTTATATTGTAATGTATGAAAAGTGGTACTAGGACAAACGTTTTAAGGGTTTATATTATGATTGGCATTCAAGCATTCACCATGGCAAGAATGACGTATGCTTGTACAAAATAATGCGATTTTTCTACACCAAGGGCAGATCCAGAGTAGAATTTTGGGGTGGGGGGACTTTCAGAACTATTTACCTCATTCAATGGTAAACATAATTGCAATTTCTTTCAATAACTTCATCGGGTTCTACCTCAATGACGTAATCTAGGTTGAGGAGGGCCAACCCGTTTGATCAGCCTTGAAGCATTGTCGTTCTAAGCCAAGTTTTTATTCAACGCAAAGAAAAAAACAATATTTCAGCGCTAGCGTTCGTTTCTGTTAACGTACAAGGAACACAAAGTAAGGTATTTGTAGTCGAATATTACCTTTATATCCATGTCGCATTGTTTGAATGTTTCGATGGCAGATATCTTCCAAATCCGGGATCCAATTTTCAGCCTCCACTGCTGTTGCCAGAGTGCTTATTCCGCTCCCAGCTTCAATTTCAATTATTTTTCATCCTCCTGTTAAATTTTACCAAAGTGTGTTTGATGAGACAGTTGATTAGTTCGTCAATGTCTTTCACTTTTAATTCAATGCTGAGATTGAAACTTTTCAGGACTTCTTGGCAATACCGTGTCTTCAAAACTGTATAAAAGTCTTAACAGCTTTGAAATGGATGATTGTTTCGATGACTTTGGCGACTGCAAGTTCAGGGTTTTATTACTTCAACATCTAACTTTTCAGCTTACTTTGTGGCTGAAACAAGTTGCTGGAGATTTTTTTGACGTTTTCTTTTAATCTCCTTAAAAATCTCTTGTAATAAGTAATATTTAACAACTTAGACATCAGTCTGCAGTTGAAATAAACAAATAAACAAAAATAACAAAATAACAATAAAATATAAAATATATATACCTTTCACACGAAGAAACAAATCTCCAGGCAATTTTTGAAATTTCCTTTGAAAGTCTATTGGTTGAACACAGCTTAACCTAGATGTGAAAGGAAATGTCAAAAAATCTCTTCAATCCTCGACCATGGACCTGAAAGTTGCTGGCAACTCAGTTTCCTCATGTGAAAGGGGATTTAGATTGCTGCAATCAATATTTTTACAAGGTCTGATGGCTGCCTTCGGAAGGTCGATTGTTTCTTTCGGCAAAGTCAAACTTTGGGGCTGCGTGAATAATAAAATATAAAACCTTGTGAAAACAAATAAGGGCGTACCGGAACTGATTGGGTTTCAGTAGCAATGGATGAAATTCAAACGTTACTTCAGAGTGCTGATGATTGCCAGGTTTCTATTATAGAATTGAAATATGCGGTAACTAGGATGGTGACAACGGACTGAACGATAAAGAAAAGGGCTTAAGAGAAATATGGCGATAGAATATTACGGATGGAATGAATTTATTTTCTAGCACAGGTTTCAAATTTTGAATTCTTGGTATGAGGCCAAAAAATTGAACGAAGAAGAATCGTGAAAGCAGATGCTTGCATTATAGAGCCGTATTGCATATTTAAGCATATAAAAGTAAACATTTTTAAGCAATTCAAGAAAAGTACCAATTTTTGACACTAAATAACTTTTTAACTATAAAAAATTTAGAAAATTTGGTCAAAATCAATATTCTAGGGTCCTTTTTTACTCTTCATCATTATACCATTCTTAATAAGTGGGCAAAGTCTCAAAACTGTAGAATTTTGTTTGAGGTGAAAACCTTTATTGACACGGCTATTGCAGATCCATCTTCCATATTATAATTTCAAGCATTTTTCCACAAAATTGTTTAACAAAATTCTGAATACATACATACATAAATAACATTGAAAATATTTTTGTGTCACATATTTGTGACAAATATTATTTTTTTTTTTTTTTAACAAACAAATCTTTGAAATTATTGTGATAATTGTAAAAAGAAATAACTTGTGAAAATCGTTCACAATTTTGTTTATTTTGTGAAAAAATCCCACAGAGATTTGTGGATAACAAGTACAAGTTTGTGAAGTAAATTGTAAATAACTAGAGCAACAGGCAGATGTGGCAAATAGAAAATGACAGCAAAACGCCAATGTTAGTCAAAATTTTTTTGTCAACAGAACCTTGAGTTGACCGCTTCTGGTTTTGGGCTTTATCAGTTACCACATCGCGAAAACATGAATATCATCCGAAAAAAAAGCTTATAATTCTTCAAGAAACAATCACTTAAGCCTTACAGCTCTACAGCAATTATTCTATTCGCAAAAAATGTGTCAAGGATTAAAGATCTTTAGGGATTTTGAAAAAAAATATTAACTGGGGAGGCTTTGATCATGGGGCCCCTTTCCCGATGTGGGTTATTTCTTGTTCGATTTTTTTTTTTTTTTTTTTTTTGAGTATCTGTCCGATTGAGATATTGTTATTTTAGGATAAAGATTGTCTCCCATTTTAGTACAATTACTATGAACTCTACAAGATCTAGCATATAAAAATGCTACTATCATTTTGGACACAATTAAAGCAAGTGCTCTCCAACGTCGAAAATAATAAACAAATGATTTTCTTGATTTTTTACTTGTGATATTTTCTTTTGTGTAAAGAAAAAAATTGTTGTATTATTTTTAAATGCATTATAATTAAATAAAAAAGTTTCTGTTTCTGAATCGGATCAATCAGTAACGAGATAATGCAATTTTCTCTTCATCATCGAATGCCTTTTTTCATGGTGCGTAAAGTTGGAGGGAATTATATGACAAAATCCACTCTTATGGATTTCTCATTCATCTTTATGTTAAGTAAGGTTAAACTTCCGAAATGTTTGTTAAAAGAGCCTAATAATTTATTTATATATGGGTGGGGCCAAAGAAGAAAAAAGAAGTTATGTTCATTTTGTCATTCTTGAAATTTCATAAAAATATCCATCAACCAATTGCCTCTAAACAAGTTTCAAAAGTGGAAAAAATTGTTTTTTTTTTCTTTTTTTTTCACTAAAAAAATAAAACCAACAAACTTGAGGTATATCTACTTGATGTCTATCTACTCAAAAACAATTTGTATTCCACAAAATTAATCATAATTATTGTTGCTCCCAAATACCGGCAACACATTTTTTCATGCTGAGCATAAATATTCAAATATCCCTAAAATATGCAATATGGTTTAAGAATTTGGATGTTTTCATGTATGAAGCAAAACAATGTATTCTTCTACTTGAAATACATCAGAGCATATTGTTGCTACTTTTGTATGGAAATATGAAGCATTCATTTCTTATAATCACTAAAAGAAAATGTAGAATACAGATTTGAATGCAATTTCTTAAATTTGAATTAGGTATTTGCTCTTAATATAACTTACTCCTCCACATCCGGCAATTAAAATAAATACTAGGTAGGTAAACGGATTCAATACATGTTTATCTACTATATTTTCTTTTTAACTTTAAATAGAATTTAAAAATAAAAGAAATTGTAGTCCCATATCCTCATGAATTCGTTTTGACCTTTAGTTTGAAATATTTATTTATTTCAAAGCACATGGTTCCCTTCTTCAAATAAGTTATTTATTTGGCAATGTGTTCCATTTGAAATTTATTTCGTTTCAAGGGTCTGCTTTATATTTAAAAAAGGTCTCCTCTCACTGTATCTCTATTATTTCACTAAAGTAATCGATTTTATTGAATCTAAGCTACTCGGGCCTGGGCAATGCGGAAGATGATTGAGTGCAAATAAATAACTTCCAATCGCAATCTTCCAGATCTGAGATCAGAAGGAAAACTATATCTTTCAGTGACGTGATGTGTGTTTTGAAAATCACAATCGCGCCGGGCCTCTATATAAATGATGCACCACCACTTTGAATGCACAATGACAACGTACTGAATTTTCTAAAAATAAGAACATCACTGGCCACTCAAGTGGATGGTTGCCAATTTTGTTTTCTTCAATTTTTTTTTATTTTTTGTATATTTTTATTTTTTCTGTAAAAATGCAAATACACTGCGACATGACAACGAAAGAACCCCAAATGCATTCCATCTGCCACACACTACACGCCGCGAATTCTGTGTAAACGTTGCAGAGCGCACAAAAGATTAATTGCAACGGTTTTCACTTTGACAGCACGAGACGAAGCAGAAGACTCTTGTTTGGTCACTGATAGTATTCGTCTTCAGATGGCCTAATTCTACGCCTACTCATTCAAGGTGTGGTACTGTGATTCTATAAGTACTCGTTAATCATAGATATTTTATTGCACGTCACTTTAAATCGGGTCTAACCACAAGTTAGTCATAGATTTGTTTGTTTTGTGCGTGGACCTGCTTATTGCATTTTGATGTTTCATTAATATTTGGCAGTTTGCTTCTATGTTTTTGTTTGTTCTGTGATAAATTTGCCGAGTTAAATTGTGAGTGACAAAAAATTTTGTTAAAAGATTAGTGCCAAGATTTAAGATTTTCGTGTTTTTTGTTTGTCTTCGATTTCAAAGGACCTTGCACTCGATTTTTTTTTGAAGCAGTTAAATTATTATTTTGAAAGTGAAAGCGTTTTGTTTCAAGTATTTTGACAGAGTACATTTTTTGCTGTCATTTGAGTGGTCCCTAAGTGATTTTTAAAAAAATAAATTAAAAAAAAAAAAATACCTACAAAATACTTAGTTTTTCCGGGTTTGACCAGGTTGAGATCATTACTGTAAGAATGAATGGCTAAAAATATGATTTTCAAAATTTCTTTTCATAAGAATATTGCTTTAAATAAATATCTATGTATTTTAAAATTATATATAGATACTTGTATAAGAAAAATGTCTATCAGTCACTATGAGATTAAAGAGCAAAAATATTTTAATAAATTGTTTAAGTTTACTTAGTACAAGTAAATATGACAAATGTATTCTATACTATATGTACAATTAGAGAGGATATAATTATGAAATAAGAAAAAAATAGGAGAAACTTTTTAATATATTTTACATTAAAAGGGAAATTTTGAAAAAAAAACTACGTGGAAAGAATTGAAAAATCACCAATTGAAAAATTTGCAGTTGCAATTTACCGAATCATGTTTAATTCGTAAATCATGACATTTTAATCCCAAATTAATACAGAAACTGGTAATTTAACAGTCAAAACATATCAATTTACGAAATTTGTTTTTTTCGTGATTTGCAATTAAAATCCATGATTCAAGTTTGTACTTTTCATAGCAAAATACAACTGTTTTGGCGTAATTTACTCTCCATAAGCATAATTTCACAAACAGCATTTAAAAATATTGATTTGCGATCAATATTTAGTAATTTACATTGCACAATCACTGATTTACGTTTTTTCTGTCGCAATTTTTAACTCCATGAGAATAGTTGCAAATCACCAACAATTTCTTGTCGCAATTTACTTCTCGAAGAAATAAAGCACCACAACATGGCAGGTCATCAATGTGTGACACCAACTACCTGTAATGCAAATTGGCCTGGTGGTTGCTCGCTCCGCAACTGGAGGGTTGCGAGTTCAAATCCAAGTAGAGTCAAGCGTAAAGTATTTATTTCGAATAAATAAAATTAAATGTGTATACCTGCAAAATGAAGGGTAGAGCAGGATTGATCTTTCCAAGTGGCAATATCACGAAATAAAACTGGTGATCACAAATTTTTTTTGCAAATTTACAAATTGTGATTGAGGAATATTTGGATCAAATTGCGATTTGTTGTTCGCAATTTTTGTTTTCTCTCGATAGCATAATTGATACTTAAAGAGGGTTGATTTACGATTTTTGAGCATGCACTTGCAGCTCCTCATTCTCATTTTTTGGTTATGCGTTCACTACTCACCCCCAAAATTTTCTGTCGGCTCTAATGCTATGTTTCCACCAATGGTTTATCTCAGATAAGATTTAATAAATCTTTTTGGTGTTTCTACCGCACAAAAAGATTTAAAAAAGATTAATGGCCAATTTCACGAAAAGCTTTTAATTATTTAAAAAGCCTTTTAGCCTTAAAATTATGTTTTTTGGTTTCACCAAATGCTTTTTTATTTAAGAAGATTTTACATGCCCTTGTAAACTAAAAGCTCGTTTTTGTCTCATTAAATTTTAAAAGTCTTTTTTGTGAACCATTCCAGTCAACAACAGCTGATATTTTGCTGTCAGAATAATTGTCCCTCATCCGTAATGCTTTTTCACTTTTTCTCATAGACTTCGCATGTGCGAGGGAAACAACCTCTTTTTTTGAATCCAGGGATGTTAGCAAACTCAGTCAAATTAAAACATTCTCAAAATATCCCTTTTCTACATTGGTGAAACTGAAAAATTTTAAATGTCTGATAAAATTTAGAAGGAGTTTAGATAAAAGTAATTTTAGTGTTTGTTTATGAAATTGGCCATAAATTTGACAGCACCTTCAAAAATGCAAATGGCGTTCCAATTTTTCTTATGAAGTGCGAATGAGACAGAATGTTTGATTCGTGTGAAAGAATGAAGAACTAAATTCGAGTCTCGAATGAATCGTTCAGCACCATTTAAGAAAAGGTTAGTTCGATCTGTAAAACTATTTGTTCTAGGAAGATTTAACAAGATTAATGTCTAATCTTCAAGATTTACGAAATAAATTTGTATTGTAAACCTCCGAGATTTGAAAGAGATTTGAGGTAAATCTTATTAAATCTCAGATTAGCGTCAGGTGGAAATGTAGCATTAGTCTTAAATGTTTGGGTTAAAGCTGATAGTTTGTACCCTGTTTTTGAGCAGACGTGATGAGATATATCTGACCATCGATATCATTACGACCGTTTCTTGTTATATTTCTATACCTTGGTTCTTAAAGGGCCAATGTCCAATTTGATAATTTTTGGGAAATCGAAAATTAAGCTTTTTATTTTATTACTTTTGAAAATTAAACTTTCTATAACTTTCTAAAATAATTGAAACACATTTGCCCTTATTACAGTCTTTAAACATCTTCCGCTGAGTCAAAAAGTGAACTTAAGTAAAAATTGTAAAAAATGGACTTTGGCCCTTTTTGAACCAAGGTACAGATTTATAAAAGAAAAATTATTAGAAAGAAAAACGTCAAAACACCAACAGTAAGTAGCCAGGTTTGGGTACTCTGGATATGTGAGTTTCTTGTTTTATGAATTCCAAAAGTTTGAATTTTTTAAGCAGATATATTTCTTTCCTCTTCCAGAAATGCAAATTTGTAAACCTAATTACTTAACACTACAAAATACAAAACACAACCGCATCACAGTCTGGCCATTGATCTGCCAATTTGATTGATTGATTAAAAAAATAAATCAATTTCGTCTTTTTGAAAGATCTTAATCAAAAATATATTCACTCATTTTGCCAATGAAAAACCCTGATAGTTAGTGATTGTTATATCAATTTAAGTATCATGCTACGTGAACTGAACTACAGGAACTAAATCAGAACAAGAAAATGTAACTAATATTAAGACTTCTCTCAAAACTTTGAGTTTCATTAACATTCCGTCATTTTTGAAAGGTATTCGGTAATATTTTACCGGTTGTTCTTACAAAAAACTTATCCTTACACAAAAATTGTTTAAACTTTTTTTAGGATAGTCGCATCATTGCGATTTGATCTTATTACTAGAAAATCATGTGGCATACATTTATATAGAACCAAAATAAATATTTCAGACAGATAAAGTTGAACTTTTGACCTCCTGCCCCTCCCCTTTATTTGAAAGCGAACATATAGAAAACCAATGCGAGGATTTCGGAGAAATTTAAAAATGTCATAGAAAGTGAAATTCTGTGTCGATACTGATGTTCATATTTCCGAAATTAATTTTCTTGAACTTAGAATCAATATTTGTTAAACTACCTTGTACATATATACATTTTTTTTCGAAATTTCATTAGTTTTGAAGACAATGCACATGCACAACCCGAAGATGTTGATTGATTTTAAATGATATATAAATACAATTCTCTGTGGTTTTAATGAATATGAATTTGAGCTATAACATTACATTGCATTCAGGAAGAAGCTAGTTCAAAAGTGTAAGAAACTATCGTAAGAACGTTGATTTTTCCAATTTTCGGCAAATTTGAAGGCTATTGAAAAAACAACATTTTGGTTTTTCGGCCCACCCTACTGTATACGCCACGCCGCCGTTGCATAGTAGGGAATAAACACAAAGTTAATACTCAATTCGAATCCGTTAGGTGAAGTTTGATATTCCCGTTTAATTAAAAAAAAAACTATAATTTTTCTTTTGATATCTTAGGATATGTATGTTAAATCGAGAAGTAATTTTGTCAAGAAAATTTGTACCGGCTACTTCGAAAGTATCAATATTTTATTTCAAAAAAATATAAATACTTGTTCCCCACTGAGAAATCTTGAGTTCAATATTATGTACTTGTCGCATGCCATTTTATATCATTCAAGTGCACATCAGTGCGGCCCTCCTTGGTTAAAGAAAAACTAAAAATTCATATCCGATTTTAACAGGAGTGACGTCTTTTTCATATAGTTTTACAATCACACTTTATTAAAAGAAAAAAAAACAATACTATTTCATATTGGACTTGACGGTTTTAGTGGAAAATCTGATACAACTGACTTAGAAAATGCATGCAAAAGTTTACCATTTTTTTTTTTATTTAAAAGATAATTTGTAGCTTTTTTGTCAATATTTTTTAAGGTTTATCAAATCATTCTTAGATTACTGTGTGGCAAAATTTGAATTTGTGTCTCTAACATGAACCATATTTTTTCTGATAGTTTTTGATGCACTTAAATCGAATTAGCTGTGAGCCTTCGCCTTAAACTACCTTGTTCCGAAATATGCTAAACTCACAATTTTCAATTGAGGACTACGAAGAGAGTAATACAAATATGTATTGATAAAAATCCAACTACATTGCATAAAAGAAATTTCATTTTTATATACATATCTAGTTGCAAGTTTTGTGAAAAGAGATGATCTTGTGGTGAAATATAACCTCAATTTTCAAAAACGTTTTTTCTTTGCGTTTCCAGATTTGTTTTTGAAAACGAAAACGACATAATATATTTTTTTGAAATTGGATACTTAAGAGTTTTTAATACTTTCTTAAATATTTTAAGAAAAAAATTACTTTAATGCAAAATTAACGGTGCCTTCCATACAAAAGTTAAAAAACCGTTAAGGAAAATATTTTTTTTTCTCAAAAACGATTTTGATTAAACTTTTTTCTTAGGCCAAAATTAGTGCGATCTACTACAAAAATAGAAGGTTTTTTTAATTCTCTCATCATCATTTTGGTAAAATTTGTATGTACAAATTTCAAATAAGTGCCAGTAATATTGTATATCAAAATTTTCTAAAAAGAAATTTTTGAATTTTTAAAAAAGTTTCAAATTTTTTTTTTGAAAATTCGATATCTTGAAAACGGGTTGACTATTTTTTTTTTTTTAATTCTACTTTTATATGCACATATATAAACACTTAAGATTTGCATACCAACATTTTTCCTTAAAAATGTTTTAAGAATTTGATATATAAAAATTTAGTTTTTTAAGAAACCATACAATCATACTCATTCAAGAATTAAAATGATGTTCTTTTTTACCACCTCAAACTATCAAAAGAGTTGTTTTAGCTAGTTTAAATATTGTGTTTGATGCTTTTCATAATTTTTTTCTCATTATTTCTATGCCCTTATATACAATTTTCTTAAACCCTCAGCCTCTTTAAAATAAGAGCAAGAACGTGCAACTGAGTCGTGCATTTTATTTAAACACGGTGGACCAAATTTCTTCAAATAAATAACTGAGTAAACTAATAAATAGAAAAAAAAGTTGTTCGTCCAAATTTCAGATCTAAATTTGTCTGCAGATATACCTTTTCTGTACTAATGCTGAAACAACGTTCAACTGTTAGTCTGGACATGTGGCTTTCAATCTGTTTTAATTATTTCGGTTGTGAGAATTATGTTCAAAATATAATGAAGAAAATTTAATGTTAATTAGAAATAAAATACTTCTTATTCTCATTCAGTAGTTCTACCATGTAATATTTTACGTATCTACAAGAAGGAAAATATTTCCCAAAAAAAAAAACAAAAAATTAAAAATTAATAGGTATTTATTCATCAAGCTCATATGGTCAACTTGAAGTTGCTTGAGAAAAAAATGACAGGCACGGAATTAAACAAATACAATGACAAAACAGAAAGTGATTTAAGAAAGAGTTAATTTTTATATTGAAATCTGAATTTACCAATGGAATGTCCCACAGGATTTCCATTTCTGTTACATTTCGGATTTCTCTTGGAATTAATATTTACTGGTCCTTAAAATATAAGTTACCATTTGTTTTGCTTGCTGATTTCTTATTCAAACAAAAATATAAATATGTGTGAAGCTATTATGGGAAACCAATATTTTATTCATAAATAATCGGAAAAAAACTTTGATATTAATTTTATGACTTTGTTCTTAAAATAGATCTCAAAAAAATGTTGTAAGGACTAAAGAACATAAATCATATTTATTTTTACTTGCGATATAAGTACTATAAGGCAAGTTTTGGATTCGTGCAAAAAAAAATTTGAGATAACAATCAAACATGATATTACGATGATAGAGAACACCAAAAAAGTGGGTGGCACAATTCTGTCTGTCTGTCTGTCTGTCTGTTCGTCTTCAGCCTAAACGGCTTAATCGATTTTCTTCAAACTTGGTACATAGTGGTGTTTGGTGATTCTACCGACACGTTTTTTCATTTTTTTTTTTAGAACCAAAAATAACGGTACTTGCCATACAATTTTTTTTTTATCAATGTTACAAAATCGCTTTTTTATCAAAAACGGCTCGACAACTTTTCTTAAAAAAAATTCAATAAATTAACTTTAGTAAAGACTTCCTTTGGGTGGAAAACCATTTTTCAAAAATGGTTATTAATGGTACCTCCCAAGGAACCATTTTGTAAATCCTTGATTTTCTTCAAAATGGTACGACCGATTTCAATTGTTTTTTGTTCAGAAGTTCCCAAAAAATATAAACAGTTTTGTGTACCAAAATGTTTGAAAAAATATTTTTTGGATTTTTAAAAAATGTTTCAAACTTTTTTTGGAATATCAAATATTTCGAAAGCGACACTATCGATTTTTTTGAGAGCTTAAGAGTTTTTTAGTACTCTCTACAATATTTTTAGAAAAAAATTTACATTTATGAAAAAATAACGGTAAAGTTTAAAAACCGAAAAGGAAAATATCTTTTTTTCTCAATAACGACTCCTACGATTTTGAGTAAACTTTTTCAATATACTAAAATTTTACTACTACTACTAAACTACCACTACTACTAAAAATTATAAAATTTTACACTTAGCAAATATTAATAGTACCTGTCATAAAACGTATTTTTTTAATTTTCTCGTTATCGGCTAAACGGATTAAGATAATTTTTGTACATACAAATCTCAGATAAAATTAAATAATATTGCATATCAAAATTTTCAAAAAAAAGTTTCAAATTTTTTTTTTGAAAATTCGGTATCTCAAAAACGGATTGACAATTTTTTTTCAAATTTTGTTTTTATATACACATAAGTACAAACTTTAGATTTGCATACCAAAATTTGTTCTTAAAAATGTTTTAAGAATTTTATATATAAAAAATTAATTATTTAAAAAACCGCTCCAACGATTCAAAATTTTTTTTCCCCATACAATCATATTCAATCAATTAAGATGGCATTATTTTTGTTCACCTAAAACAGTCAAAAGAATTGTTTTAGACAATTTAAATGTCGTAAGAGCAAGTACGTGAGTTATGTATATGACACATTCTTCCCCATCACTTTTAGATATCCGGTTAGCGGATACCTTTAATTCTTTACATAGGAGTATTCTTTAATATTCCTATGTTCCCATAGATTCTGTTGCACTCTGCACATTCCTTCACGGAGCAGACAGTGTAACATGAATACTTTTAAATATTGCAGGTAATAATGCTGACCGGCATTTTTGACAAAGACCATGATGGTCATAGAGTAAAATTATATTTTAAGTTTGTTCCAGATAACTGCGAGAAGCAGACGTCGGGTTTATTATCTATTGTAAATTAATTGTTTGTATTTAATAAAGTTTTTTTAAAAACGCTCAGTGGTCGCGTATTGATTTAAATCGTGCGACTCAGTCGTGCATTTTATTTAATTACGTATTTAATACTCAACGATTAATACTCAACGATTTTCAAACCATTTGTTTTTTAATCAATTTTAAGTCTTTTTTATAATTATCAGAATACCTTCTCCAAAACCTAAATTTTTTAGTGTGGATACAAAATTCATAAATAAATGTTTTTGTGCGCTCGTGTTTTCAGGAAGGTAAGCAACAGTTTTTGAAAAAGGAAACCAAAATAGCACCCACTTTTTTACATTTTCCAAACCTTCTTTTTATTGTCGTCAGAATTAAATTACCAGAATCTTAAAAATCAGAACTTTGAGAAGCAGAACCTCGAAAGTTGAAATTTTCAAAAAGAGTTTTGATCCTACCAAATTTTTACCCCAAGTCCTTTAAAATCTAAAAAAATGGTATGTAATATTTTTGGGGCCAGTACTTAATTCAAGAAAAAAATTTTAGTTAATGTTTTAATATTAGTATGGATTTCGGTAATTTTTTCTGGGTGTGGGATAATCCTCCCCCTCTCAAGGAGTGAAACTGTATGCACTGCTGCTAAATAAATAGATTAGATGAAGAGGTAGTCCAAGTATGCTAGTTTATGTGCCTGATGATGTTTATTAAAATTCATGTTTCGAGTGGGGGATTTTTTGATTATTTTTCCACAAAACAAAAATCAAGCTTTAGGCATTGAAGACATAAAGTATTAATTTTTCAATACAATTATATTGTTAAACTGAATAATGTAAAAAATACTGAAAATTTCTTTTTTTTCTTTGCTTTCTTTTTGTTTATAAAAAAAATGTTTGCAAATTTTAAAATGTGGTGGTAAATGTTTTTGTAAAAACAACATCTGAAAAACATTAATGAAATTCGTTGAGGCATTAACGAAACATAATATGTAAATACTTAGGTAACAATATTTTCTCAAAAAAACTCAAAAGGCTATTACTTCCAATATATTCATTTTTTGTGTAAAAATCAAAAATGTTGTTTTTTTACAATTGGCTTTAAGAACTACATACAGCTACGAATTTTAATTTTAATTTTTAAGAAAATTTTAAAACTCGAAATTGTTGTTGGTACAGTGGCTATCCGTTCAAGATGAGAAAAAACAAACTTAAAAAAAATAATTGGTAGTACAATATTTTCATTGTAAGTTTTTTTGTAAAAAAAAAGCTGAAGCTAAATTTTCTTACAAACACTTAAAGCATACGCTGCATGTACAAAGTTTAATAGGAATCAATTGTCGAGTGAATAAGAAACAAAAAGAAACAAAAGAAAATTATTATGAACACACATAGGTTGACAGAAGCATGTCAAAACCACTTTTTTGATTTCTTGATAATCGTAATGGTTTTATTTAAACTTTCTTCAATTGCTATACAAAAAAAATACTCTAATTCTTTTCTATGGTGAATTTTTCACACAGAAGTTCTGCACTTGTTCTCTTAAAATGTTTTCTTTAACTTTTTAACACAGTTTCTTGGTAAGAAATCTTGTACAAAAACACAAAAGTAGAATGTTTAACTTTAAACAACAAACAAAATTGGTTAAAAACGCTCCCCCGATATATTTGAAGGGTCCAGGGGAATAACGGTTCAAGTCCACTTTTTGAAAAAATTAAACTAATGATGACATCTTATAGATTTGTATGAGTACTATCTGATATAGTATAGCTCTTTTCACATAGAATTTTGAAAACTCGCAAAATAGTACACTTTTTAAAAAAACTTTTTTTCAAAAGTATCTTTCTTGCTCCAAAAAATTAAACAAAGTGATATTCAAAAAAGAAAAACTTGTGAATATACCTAGCGACGGATTGGGTACGATATGTCGACTTTCAAAATATCGACTCCATAAGATCGACTTTTAAAATCTCGACGGAAAAAATCTCGACTGGTTAAAAGACCGACAGATCAAAATATAGACACAAATTTGACCGACGTTTTATAATGTCGATTTTTCAAAATGTCGATTCTCAAAATGTCGACAGTGATCGAGATTTTATGAATCGAGATTTCAACAGTCGATATTTTAAAAGTCGACATTTTGATAGTCGACATTTTGATCAGATTATAGTTTAGGGAATGATGTTTACAAGCGCGCGCTTGTAAACATCATTCCCTAAACTATGATCTGATCATTATTATCTAATATCGCATTGTCATAGTTCAATAAATCGCATTTTTTTTAATTTAATTTGTGTTGCCTATATATTTCGACGTCTTAATTGCCTCTTATTCAGGGTTTGTAATGTGTTTTAATATTAATACAATAATAATACATCCAGAAAATGAGGCAGTTTAAAGTTCGAAACATTAGGTATAATGTAGGTAGGCAACAAAAATGCGTTTTATTGAACTTTCTTGAAGCTAAAGAAAAGGTTAAATTAAATTAATAATAATAACTACCTAAATGAGTTAATTATTATAAGAATCAAAAAAGAACTTGTGTCTTAAACATAGTCTTAAATTTTCCACAGCATCAAAAAACTGTTAAGTTCGTGTTAAAAAATCAGACAAGAATTTATGATTCTTGAGTTTATATAGTTATTCCGTGCAAACATTTAAGGCAGAGCGTTGTTCCTTGGGTAACTTTCAAATGACCGACAAACAAAATATCGACAAGTCAAAATGTCGACTGGTTAAAATGTCGATTTATATTTTATATCGACTTTTCTGTATGGGAAAAATACCGACAAGTCGATATTTTTCTCGACTTCTATTAGGGCAGTCGAAATCGACATTTCAAACTGTCGACATTTTAATAGGTCGGTAAAAACAAAGTCGGTATTTTAACTTACAAAAAAGTCGATAAAAGTCGACATTTTAACCAGTCGACATTTTTTTTGTCGGTCATTCGTACGTAACCCCCTAGCGACACGTCAGGTTAAAAATTAAAAAAAAAAAGATATTCTAACTACATTCGGTCGAGGTCCTGTCTAACAAATTGAATTGCAAAAATGGTCCAACTTCACGCTTGTGAAAATTATTTTATTTTTAAACTCTATTTTGAAAATCTAGAGGTGTCTGAATAAAAAGCAAAAAACCGTTTCCAGTTATCATGTCTGGTTCTTTTAGAAGAAAATTCAAAATTTTGGCTAAAACGTCGAAGGTCCTTTTGACTCATGTCAGCTTATCATGCAAAAAATTCAAGATGTTAAAATCAATACATGTTTGCATACTTGAGTACTTCGTGCTCAAGAAAAAAAATTGTTAGTTTTATTTATTTTTCTTTGCATTAGCCATTATTTTAGTAATAGACTTACAACTTGGTTTTTCTCGAAATCAATTCAAGTGGACTTAAGCCGTTTTTCCCCTGGGCCCTTCATTTGTATTGCATCTTTTTTTAGATATGAAATATTTCATTCAAAATTATATTTTGATCAAAAAGATAATAAAACAAATTCTTCTCTTTATGTTCAAAACAAAAAAAAAATCGCAATAATTCAGGAGATATTGCTGTAAATAATAATAATTTAAACATGAAATGTTAACCCACATAAATTATATTTTAGTTTATTTTATTATTTGTAGCGCGTACCTAACCTACCCAAGCCAAAAGCAATATATTAAAAATTTATGCTTGCCAAAATAAAATCACCCATCGAGTCTTTCAATCATCAATCTAAAACGCCTACAATGAATATTGTTTTGTACGTTTTCGTTTCGTTTTCGAACGCTTGCAAAAAAGCCATCTTTTTTATTTTAAAAAATAAATAAATAGGTATATGTTAGGTACGTTTCTCTATAAATATAAATATGTACTTGTATTGTACATACATATGTATACTGGGAAGTTTTTAATGTTCCTCAAAATAGAATTATAATTTGTTTTTCGCTTAGGTGAATTAGCATCGTTGTGCCGAGTGCAATTTTTGAATATATAAATATGAACAATTATTTTCAAACTCGCCGCGCGCCACCGGCCGTTGTTATGGACAAGAAAAAATGTATGATAATCGACTTTGATCATCAAAAATGAGCTTAAATATTAAATCTAATATTATATCCACTTAAATACAAAATATGTATACAAAAAAAAATGTTGGCAACAAATTAAACAAGAATGTTTATACCTTGGCAAATAAGTTTGTCTTAAAATTCGACAGAAGGTGGTAAATTAAAATGACTACATGCATTTTATAGCCAGCCAGGACATGAGTACATTGGTCTTAAAATATTAAAAACACTTAATATTATGGTACGTGTGCAATGTTCGCATGGTCGGACGATATTTTAATGATTTGACAATTTTTAAATTAATGACGAAATGCCCCGAAATGAATCATATTTTGTATAATAAAGCAATTAAAATGTGAATAAATTTTGATAAATAATTTTTGAATATTAAAATAAATTTTAGAGTATCTGAGATAATTTTATTATATTATTAATTCCTTTTTGAGAAATTTCATTCAATTTTATTTATTTCACAAAGATTAGTTTTTTTTTAACAAACTAACAAGAATATCTCTGTGGCACGCGTCCCTCAATGATTTTTTTTTATTCTCAAATTCCTATAATATTTTAAAGTTAATTTGACAAATAAAAACAAAAAATTAACTATAAAACTTATTTGACACAAGAAACTGCGTTCTACTAATGAATATCGTCGTAAATTAATGTTAAGAAAAAAATGTGGCGAAAAGTTTAACATAACAAAAATGAGTGACTGGAAAGTCCTCTTAGAGTGGCATCTTAATTTTATTTCTTAGAAATATCAACCATCTTATGTTTTTTTGATTGGATATAGAAAATGATGCAAACTGTATTTAAGAGTGGGTGTGAAATAATTCTAGAAATCACCTTTCAAAAATAAATGTTTAAAAAAAAATCTGCGATTCATGTTTATTTAAAGTATTTATTCACACCAAATGCAAAACTGTTTATTTAATTATTTATTTTTCTAATGAAATCGAGAATTAAAATTTGGGAAAAACCATTGCGTAAAGAATAAAAAAACCATTATGGTTCTTCGGTTATTGGTTCTATAAAAATTTCAATTGAAAACAAATTGTTTGTTTGAACTAGAACTTCACATGTAAATTGAGAAAATTCAATTAAAAAAATAATCAAGGATATAAAGTTTGTCTACGTCAGAAGACACATTACTTTTCGATTTACGAAAAGGTCTTCTTTTAATTCCACCACAGGAATTATGTAGGTTTTTCTTTTTTTTTTTAGTTTACGAAGCAAAACCATTTTAAAAATTCAAAAGTTTGCCTAGATTAATGAAATTTCAATTAGATAGGTATACACTGTCTGTGCAGAAAAGAATTTGCAAAGTGTTCAATGTTTAGAGAGAATTTTAAATAAATATTTGAATATTTAGAACAAAAAACGAAAAGTTTTTTGTGAGTGTTTGCGGTGAAAAGCAATTTGCTTTTCATGAAATTGTTTTTATGACAAATAGTTTCTTGGGAGGAAGTAAGGATAAGACGTAAATAAAAATAAATTCCGACTAGGTTGAACCACGAGCACACCAAACATTTGGTTAGCTAAGCCCATATTACACAAAAATGTTTGATTCATGCAATTTTGATTAATTTTTTGATTAAATAAATGGATTAAATAAATGGATTAATAATATTAATACAGTCAATTTACCGAAAATAAAAAGAATAAATAGAAGAAAAATGAAACAAAAATGGCATTTTATAATGTCGTGAATGAAAAATGGCAATTTGATTTGCTGAATCAAATGTATGATAAATTTGAGTTTAATTTACTGTATGATAAATCTCTGAAAAAACAGAGTCATAAATTATTCCAGCATTTCCAGTGTAATATCTGGTCAAATATTAATTGCATGACAGTGGATCATACATACAACAAATCTTAAGAACAGGGGTTGGATACGAAATCTGGAAAATTAAAAAATATAGCTTGTCATAAGCTCGCAATTACAAAATCCCGCAATCTAAAAACTAGCAACAAATAAATTTGTCAATCGAAATTGATTCCTAACTTCTGCAAAATAAGTCGAGTGCCTTCCTTATTGATAGTTGTTTTGTATATATATATTTCAAGAGAACATAGAAATTGTATATACATATAAATGTCGGGTAGTTTCTTAATTGTTGTAAATACGTTTTGGAAAACAATAAAATCAAAAGTTTTTCGTTTCCGAGTTTCTTTTTTTGGTTTACATGATTTTAATTTTTCATTGCCAAACTGAAAGCGATATACATATTACTGGTAAGTAGGGATGTCGGAATGTTTTTTTATTTTTATATTCAAAATGGGTATTGTGGATCTTGTAAAGGGTTTAGAAAGAAGTAATTTTTGTTCTGGGACATTTGGCTAAATTGAATTTTGAGGCCCCGCGGCCGTTTTTAGGTTCAAAAACCTCAATTCGAAAAAGCGGTCTGAAAAAAACAATATTATATAAGGTCACAGTAACTAATAATGATTTTGTTTGCTTTTGTAACCTGTTGCTAAGAAAATAGCATTAAAATCTGCTTGTCAAAACATCATGACACAACTTTTTACCTTAAATCTTCATAAGAAACAGATCGATTTTCTAGATGTTTTCTATTATTTTTTCTATATGGAAAGCTCAAATTGGTTGAAACTTGCTTTCTTAACGCTATACAGCATTCTTAAATTGATGTTCGGTCATGAGAAAAACATTGTAAGTATTTTGAGCACATATCGACGCAAATTTGATTGGTTTTCCAGACCACTTTTTCGAATTGTGCTGTTTTTTAACTAAAAACGGCCGCGGGGTCTCAAAATTCCATTTTAGAAAATGTGCCAGAAAAAAATTTCGTCTTTCGAAACCCTTTGCAAGATCCACCATACCCATTTTGAATATAAGAAATAAAAAAAAATCCGACACCCCTACTGGTGAGATTTGAATTTGCGAAGTTTTAATTTGGAAAGTTTTTTATGCGGGACTTTGGTTGCCATTTAGAGATTTTTGTTTGGTGCCTTAAAAGCGAAATTTTGAAATTGCGAGATTATGAAACTGAAATTATTTATTTTCTAGATACGTGAGATTTTGGTGCTCGAACCGCTCCCGAGGAATAGAAATTATACAGCATAGCTGTCAAAATCCTACAATTTTTGTGACGTCTGATCGAAAAATAAGCCACAGGGTTAAAATATGCAATATTTAGGCTTTTCAAAAACGAATGTTTAAAATTCTTAGAATTCTTAGTTCTCATTGCCATGAACGTAGGCAGGATTTCTTCCCAATTTTAATGTAATATTTTCTGCAAGTTATCACTTAAACTATAGAAGAAAAAATGGCCTCTGGACCTTTGGCACCTCATTATGAGGGAAATTTGATAAAAAAGATGCCCTCTAATTGGCCAGTAATTAGTCAAAAAAGGTCAAGTGGTCCCAGAAATTGGTCAGCCCTGAGAACTTGTAATAAAGGTTTAAGCTTTCTCAAGGTCACTCAAGGTCATGCGTGATTTTTGGCAACTCATTTATGGGATATTTACAAAAAATGTATACCATCCGAAAGATTTCTAGATCGTGATAAAAGGTTAACTATTTTCAGTAATTGGTCAGCCATAGATTTTTTCTATGAATTTTTGAAGTTCATTTCAAGGTCACAAAAAAAACTTTTGGCACCTCATTTTAAGGAAATTTGCAAAAAATGTGTACCATCTGAAAGATCTCTTGATCTTTGTGAAAGGTCAACTAGTTTAAGTAATTGGTCAGGTAAGAATTTTTGTTTGTGAATTTTTAAAAATTTCAAGGTCATATCGATTTTTGGCACCTCATTTATGGGAAATTTGCAAAAAATTAATACCATCAGAAAGGCCCTGAGAACTATATAAAAGGTCAGCTAGTTTTAGTTATTGGTCAGACAAAGTTTTTTTTTTAATTTTTAAATTATTGTCCGAGGTCACGCGCGATTTTTGGCACCTCATTTATGGGAAATTTACAACAATTTAATACTACCTGAAAGGCCCTAAGATCTTTATAAAAGGTCAGCTAGTTTCAGTTATTGGTCAGCTATAGATTCTTTTATACGATTCCTTTTCAAGGTCATGAAAAAGGTTTTCAAAGTTTCAAAAATAATTGAAACATTTTTTAAAAATCCAAAAAATATCTTTTCAAAAATTTTGGTGCACAGTTCTACTTTTATTTCATGAAAGCTTCTGTATAAAATATTGAAATCAGTCTTGCCGCTTTGAAGAAAATCTAAAATTAAAAAATGGTTCTTTAGGAGGTACCATTAATAACCATTTTTTGAAAAATGGTTCCCCACACAAAGGTAGCCCTTACTAAAGGAAATTTATTGATTTTTTTTTAAAGTTGTGAAGCCGTTTTTGAGAAAAAAGCGATTATGTAAAATTCATAAGACCTATTGTATGGCAGATACCGTTATTTTTGGTATAACAAAATGAAAAAAAAATGTGGACAGAATCACCAAAAACCACTATGCACCAAGTTTGAAGAAAATCGATAGCACCGTAGACGAACAGACAGAGACAGAATTGTGCCACCTACTTTTTTGGTCTTCTATATCATCGTAATGTCATGTTTGATTGTTACCTCGAAATTTCTTTTTTGCACGAATCCAAAACTTACCTTACACTACGGTGACCATCCGTCCCGGAATTCCCGGGATTGTCCCGTATTTCTATAGCCTGTCCCGGTTTATTTTTAAAGAAACCCGGGACGTACAAGTGTCCCGTATTTAGATATTTGTCACGTATTTATCCCGTATTTGCACATTCCCTGAAGTTTTTTTATTTCCTATAAATAAATAAATAAAAAATAAAAGAAATAATAAGGGCTAATGTCTCAGTGCGAGCTCATCCTAGTCTTGATTTTAAACTTGATTTAACTCCACAAACGTGTTTTTCAATCAATATTCTAAGAGCAGTATTCATAAGAATTCGCTTAAACACCTCTAAACGAGTCAACAGTTACGCAGTGTATAAGCCCTTATTAAGGCTTTATGCAACAAGAGAACGAAACTCTCCCGTCGTGGAGCTATCTCGATTTTTTTTTATGCACCATCTCGATTTCGATTGTAAAAGGCGTATCTACAAATATTTTTGAGAACTGAAAGAATAAGTGAAAACTGCTTCAGAAATAACTCAGGGTTGACTAATTTTCAGGACTAGCTAAATCTGATTTAACTCAAAGTTTAATCTGTTCTGTAAAATTGGCTCTTATTTTAATATAAGAAATTAAAAATATTAATTTTTTTTTATTTTTTTGTTTTAAGTTAAGTGAAGATATATTATAATATATTTTACCTTCTTTTCGTTTGTTTTTCTGTTATTTTGTTTTTTTTTAATTTTTTTTAGATATTATACAAATTATTGAAAAGTCCAATAATTTGTTCACGTTTTTTGAAATTTTTCACTTTTTGTCCCGGGTTTTGCTCCCAGAAATATGGTCACCGTACCTATATCGCAAGTAAAAACTGTAGAGCTAGCCATCTTCACTCTAAGCCGGAGATATGCTTTTTGCTTTTGAGAAGTCATATGAGTTCTTTGAGTGCGTTCAGACGATTTGGTATGATTTTCTTGACAGGTATATGAGAAGTCGTATGACTTCTATTATCGTGCAAAGTGGCCTTTATACTCGACATTCTTATCAATTTAAATTTGAACAATATGTATGTATGAAACAAGTTGCAGATTTTTTAAAATCTTTAAGCTTATGAGAAAATTGAATTAGAAAACTAAAATAAAAATACAGAATTTGTCTAAGAGGAAAATAATATGAACAGTTTGGAAATTCCACTTTTTATTTTTTTATTTAAAGCGAAAATTAAAAAAAAAACAAAATTCAAAATTTTATTTGAAAATTCTTCCATGCCGTCTTCCTCAACTAAGCATATTTTCTTATTTCTTAACATAATTGTTAATTTTTTAGGGATTCTGGCTCTATGGACCTTCTTGTTGTGTCCTTAAGTCAAACATAAATAACCCTTAAATTTTGTTTTATCTACAGTTACTTATCAACAAAAAAAAAGATATTGAAATTTAAGAATACAAAAATTATAATATTAAGAGTGTTCCGGACTGAAATGGTGATTTCATGAAAAAGATTGTGAAGCGTGTACTTGTCCGATCAAAACAATTAAGATGTTTATGGAAAGATAAACTTGTTTTCTAGGACATCATTGGAAAAATTTTTTAACTTTGGGCTCTCGTTTTTGGTAAAAGCCTCTAAGAAAACGAGAAAATGACAAAAATGGCTGTTTTTCAAAGCAAATGTAGCATTTTTTGTAAAACAATGTTTAATAACATAAAATTCCATATTTTTATTATGCCACTATTGGAGAAATTTTTTAATTTTGTACCAAATAAAAATTTGAATAATACAAAATAAAACTGCTTGTAAATTTTGAAAAATCGCGTTTTTGACAGTCAATTTTTTATACCTAACGGTATTTTTTTTACTTTTTTTTTGCAGTGGATATAAATTCAATTTATTTTCCACAATTTTCATTAATTATATAATCATAATTGTATCATCTGATATTGAAATTTTTAATTCTTAAAAAGTACTTTTTGACAGAAAATGTATGTACATTTGGAAGTTAAAATCCGTTACTTTTACAAAATGTTTTTTTTAGTAGAATAATACGCCTACTAGTGATCAATTAGTAAAAATAAAAAGTTTCATAAAACAAAGTATCTGATGAAAATGAAAAAAACCGGTCTTATATACCCAAAAAAAAAGTTAGCAAATGACTGGTTTTGTTCAGTTCGGAACACTCTTAAACCCAGGTTTTTAATGAAAATTATTTTCTTATCTCTAAAACGTATAATTGCCTTACAAAATAAATACACTTTATTTTACTTCAAATCGTTTTTTTTAATCACTTGCACCATAGAATGCAACACAAAAATCCCTTCCTTTTATCTTTTTAATTTCGGTACTATTCGATGACTTTTCAAAACAGCTTGCCCCTTTCAGACTCGTGGCTTCCTATTAAAATATAATACTAGCACTGGTATTTAGTGTAAGTATTTTATCTTCGCTGAAAAATAATTTAAATACAAACACATGGTCCGGTCAGGAAACGGAATCCAGTTCGTTTTTTGGTGGGAGCCTTTGTTTATGTTTGTAGTTTATTTTTGAGATGACAATGTCAGTGTTGCCCAAAAAAGTGGAAATCAAACGCTTTGACATCAAAAAAGTATGTTCCTGAAAAGTGACAACACTGATATTTTACCCAAAGGTGCGTCTACTCAACACCTATCTTTTAAGATATTAACCGTTATTTCATACATGGAAACTTTCCAAGTAATTTACGAGTTTCTCCTTACTTTACCATTTGGCCGAGATTGGGCGCCAATTTTGAAAATCGCGTCCAAGCAAAACAGGATTAAAAAAATGATTCACAAGCTAAATTTCATCTTAAGCATGTCAAAAATAAATTTCAAATGTAAAAATAATATCCCCTCCACAAAAAGTACCAAGATTCGGGTTATCTGTTCCGAGTACAGGTTGGGCGCCATTTTTCAAAATGAGTGAATGTATGTTGTGTGGCCTTGTAAAGTTTTGGAGTTTAGAGCGACATTTTTGGGACGGGGTGCATTAAAACCTCGTAGAACGTTCTTATGAAATATAAATCAAGCCTTTGATTAATTTTTGAATTACAGCAAATGTAAAAAAAATGGCTGAATTCAAAACGAAAGTCCTCGTTAGTGCACCATGGTTCGTTTTGGCTCTATCAACCAGTTTTAAAACTTTAGGACCAGTTTTTCAGGGCGATACCAAATTACTCTTGGGGTTAAACCTATAGGTGAACTCCCAGAAACGTGTTTTTCAGTCTATTGAAATACTTAGTTAACTCCGAGTTAACTCAATTAATTTGGTTAGTAAACTCAGAGACCGAATTAAGGGCCTTTTCCGTTGTGGTACCATCTCCATTTCGATAGTGAAAGCTTTTAACACTGAAATTTCCGGTGTTGCGCCATCTTTATTTCGATAGAGATAGAAGATATCCATAGCCACGCACATCGATCTTAATAGATTTTTGACTGCTGAAACAGTTAATATTCAACTGAAAAACGGGGTTAGTATTTTTTCAGGATAAGCAGCTCTGATTTAACTCAGAGTTAAATATAAAATGAAAAACTGGTCCTTACTGTTCAAAGAATTCTAAAATTGCAGAGTTGTTTCCTTGAAAATTGTTGACTTATTATCTGCGTTCCATTGAAATACGAAAAATCAGGGCTCCTTTCAAAAATATGCCATTTATCATCTTCAAACAGAACCTTCACTTAGCATTAAAAAAAAATTGTTTTAATTATGCCCCAAAAGTAGCTAAAGAAACTGAAATAAAATAAAACAAAAAGAAAGAAACAAACATTAAGTACGCAACTGACCATGAAATAACAAATTATCCCTAAGTGTCAAGAAATATTATATTCATTTTATGTAGCTAAATAATATATAAACCTTTGCGTTTGTGCTTCAGTGAATGACAACTAAAGTGACAACTCAAGATCATCAATTTGCATGTTAAAACCTATGACTGTGAATTTTAATATTTTTTTGGCAAACAATACCTCAAGATAAGATTTTTAAAAAAATATATTCCAATATCTCTCATGACATGCAACCCGTCAGACTGAATTTTATGCAACCGTAACGAAATCAAAGGGAGACTTTGCATCAAGTCTGTTTTTATTATATTTGCATTTTCATCCCACCAGAACAACTATAGCTAATGTAGATCTGTGGCATCACAATTCTAAAATTAGACCAATATCAGCACACTTCTGCAATCTGCATCTCACATGCAACCAATTAGTCGCTTTGCAATGCATTTCTCCTGACCTAAATTTACTTGGGTCAATAATTCTCAACAAATTTCTATACTGACTCAGAGCTGACTTCACTATACCAGGATGAATGATAAATCTATAGAAACCCAACAAAAAAATTAATCGAATTAATGGAACCATATGTTGAATTGGAATTTCATTAAAAGTTCCCAATTTCAATTATTTGCAAAAATGCTAACGATTAGATTAACACACACCACCGCATCATAATTATAGTCCCACCCGTGGTTCTGAGTACTGCGCGAATACGTTTTTTTACCGCAATTAGATTTTTTTGTTTTCATTCCAAATCGATCTATTTTTTTCTTACCCCCAGCATACGAACAATCCAAAATTTTCTAGATGCGTACCGCGCGTTGTTATTTCTCACTTTTTCCCATTAAAACCATTTTTTGGCCAATTGGCGGGTCGTGTGCACAAAACGTGAAAACAAATTAAAATTTAAACCAAAAAAAAAAAGTAAAATAAACGTCTTTAAGTAAAAAAAAAAAATATTGTATCTCTGAGATACATATTTATGCGGCTTTCATTCGGTTGTAAATTTGTGACGAGTATCTCAATATGTGAAGTCGGTTCTCTGTGCCACCTTGAAAATGACTCGTGAGAAATGGCTTCCAGTACCTTACCTACCTACTAGATAGACAGGTGTGAGTGATCGCAGACAGCTTTTGCTATGGATTTGCATTTCATTTTGACGCTCTGACCTCAGCGAAAACGATTACGTCCTAATCCCAATAATAAGCCCACGCATCCCAGTCTACTTAGACTAGCCACCTTTCTCACAAACTTCTTACATTTCCGCAGCTGCTGATGGTTGTATTATCCCAACGTGATGCAAATGGGTGGGGAAGGGGCGGCTCGCTCCACATGATTTGTCTTACAAAAAATATACACATTTGGCTGAGATTCTATGAATAACTCAACAAGCTCTCTTGGATTGAATGTCTCTCGCAAGGGAAACGCACCGTCGATCTTTTTGGAGCAGCTCTGTGCCGCCTCTCTTTGGTTGGTCGTCTCTTTTATGTGCGTTTGTGATATTTTTATAATTATATTGAACAAAAAAAATATACACACTTTGTGTTTATTCTTAATTGAAAAATATTCAAAACGAAGAAAAATTTAGAGAAAACTCGCCACCATCTCCGCCACCAACACCGCTGCCGCCACCGCTACCACTGCTGCTGCTGCCTTCCGTCACCATCACATACCATCCTCCGAATATCTGAATACCAAACAATATTTTATTCAAATGCATTTGAGGAAAAGCTGAGATAGTTTTCCACAGTTCATATTTTGACTCGGGGAAGTTTAAATCGTTCGTAAAATATTCGCTTTTGGAATATTTTCTATTTTTCTTCGCTTCTTTTTTTCCTTCGACATTCTTCTGGTTTTCGGTTTTCGGTTTGAATTTCAAATCAATTCCCTTTAATTGTTTTTAAGAGCACAAAGTTTAACATTTTTAACTAATTAAATTCAAAATGGCTGATGTGGAAGTAATGCATACGGTTTCGGAAGTTAAGAAGTCGCGTAAAGTGAAAAAGTCATCAAAACGCCGTGATGATCAGATTGAAGCTTCGGAAATTCAAATAACTGAAGTTGATCAAACCGCTGATGATATCGAGAGGGGGTACGTGTCGTTTTTGATGAAGTCGTTCATCAATAAATCTGATGAAAGAGAAAGTTCTTGTTTTCTAAAAAAAAAAAAAAATTCTGTGTCCTTCTAAATGGAATGATGCCTAAATGAGGATATTAAATTGTGTTTCGGTATTTTTGGAATGGATTGGTATTTCTGGTTGCCAATTTTGGAAGCATACTCAAAAGATAAAAAGAGAAAGAGAGAGAGAGAGAAAAAAGTGTGAAGTTGTTATGCAACTGACAGGCAGTATATTTTTATATTTTGAGTTAATTTGCTGGATTTTTAGAGTTTTTTTTTTTTGGGGTGAGGATTTCCTTTCACACAAGATATTTGTATAAAATTGTGGGATATTTAAAGTTGTTTAATTAGAAGCTGAAAACTGTTTTGTGTTTATTTAACTTTGAAAATGCCAAACTGTGTAAACATTTATAAGTGGGTTGATCAGTATACAAATAAATTGACGTCAAAAAATTAAATTTGTAAGAAATGTTGATTAAGACAAAAAAAATAAAAAATACTTTTTGAAACTATTTGCAAAATTTAAAAAAAAAACAGTTTTAACACTTGATTATTAAGGGTTCTTTGGAATTTTGAGGCGAATAAACTTTATGTATAAAGTAAAGTAAAAAGAAGTATATTTTATAACAGATTTTCTGCTATTAGAAATTAATGTATTCAAATTCTTAGACAAAAATTCAGTGCTGCTTTTATGGAATTTGATTCCATTTCTAAAATGAAGAAGAAAGAGAAGAGAGTAGTTGTTTGACTTGAAATTTTAAGCTTTTGTATTGGATTTTCTTCCATCATATCTTTTTTAAATGTCAATAATGGATCTCTAGTTTCTATGAGGTTTTGTTATTTTTTTATTTAACAGTCTTACATATAAAGACACGAAATCTTAATCTCTTTAATAGTTCAATCAATCTGTAGATAACGTAAAGGAATTTATTGGTCCTCAAAGTAGATATAAAGCAACAAAAAATGAGTGCGTTTCCTCCAAGTGTTTTCTTTTTTTTTTTTAAATCTATTTATTTCGATTCATATTAGAAAGTTTTCACACAAAGTTAGGGCTGGTAAAAAAGGTGTCGGCCTATGCCCGGTTCACACTTAAATTTTCCCAAAAACATGGCCAAAATTATTTTTTGTGTTTATTCAATTTATTATTGCATGATTAAATCAAAATAAGATAATTTTCATAGAATTCACCATTTTCAAGTAAATTTACATGAAAATTTATTAAAAAGAAGAAAAAAATGAAAAAAGAGCTGTTTTTTTAAAGTACCCCATAGGGTTTGTTCCATTTGACATTTCATAATACAATATATATACATTCAATATATTGGAAAAACAGTTGAGTATATATAATAATTTTTTCATTTTTGGGTTTAGTTTATTCAAAGCACTTATAAATGGCAAAGAAGAAACCAATGAAACACATATTCCTTGTTTTGCTGCCTCGAAAATTTTCTTGTAAAACTTTCTCGAAACCGCTTTATGTCTTTGTTCCGAGATTCTCGGGCTTCTTCGCAGAGCTGTCCAATCGGAAGAATAGCTTCAGCTATAATTTCATGCCTGTGTATTAATATTTTGTGTACGATTGTGGGCAAATTATACCATGGTACCATGGGTACAGTTGCACAAACATATTGTATTGGAGCTTATAATTTCCCTTCAACAACTACAGAAAGAGCTTCTTCTGCTGTATATGGAATAATTTCCTGGTCCATATTTCAAAACTTTTTAATTATATCTTTCATCACACTTGAAGAATCTAATTTTTCTTTTTCTCTAAGTTGCATCTGCGCAGCATAGCTTAATTCTTCGGTGTAATAATTAGAACGTAAATCTTCTGTTTTACGTCTTTGATCGTTCGCTTAGGTCCTAAAAATCTATTTGAGGCCGCCCAACAAAGCCACGGGCTAGGCAGGGAAATTAAATTTCATATTCAAGCCAGTTTGTATTTTGTTTCAAGAAGGTGTTGTAAGTTCTTCAGGTGCTCAGCCATCTTCTTCTATGTCCATAGACAAAATCAGTAAAATTTTTCTTTGTTTGCTCTGAAATTCCAATATTGGTCTCGTTTTCAACCTTTTCTACCGAAAAATTATTTTTTTCTGCAATGTCACGAGACGTACAGCTTCTAAAAAATTCAGAAAGCTGATTTCTTGGAAGAAAAATGAAACTTAATTGCGATCCTGTCTCAAGAAAAAAAAATCTAATTAAGAAAAAAAAAAAAAATCACCGTCCTCAACACCTTTTAAAGCCAATATTTTAAAAAGTCGCAAAAAGCCGCAATGTTTTAGGATTGTTTCCTATAATGGAAACATTTTCCTAACTTTTACACTATTTTCATTACAAAAATTAAATGCAAATTAACTTAACTTTTTCATTACTTAAGAAAAATTTTTTTTTGTTTTTACTGCGAAAACACAATATCTTGAAAAGCTTAAAAATTTACCTTAGATTTAAAATATTGCAAAAAAGCTTCATTACCCTCTTTTTACATACCACTAGCAACAGAATCCATATTAAATTATTTTACAAAGCCCCCAAAAAAATTAATAAAAAACAAAGGAAACTACTTCTTATCACAAACCAAACATGATACTACACCTGTTAATTTAAAGTTTCCACTTTGAAAGCATCTACTGATTAAACAGTTACAATTTGCATCGAATGATCAATCAGGTTCAAAGCTCATGTTATTTGTTAACAACTTGGCATTAAAAAAAAACAACAAATCGTAAATTTTTTTTTTGTAGTTTTGGCCATGAATTTGGGAAAATTTACCTGTGTGCGGTTCTTGAAACTGAGATGAGACTGAGACGATGCTCATACAACCTCCAAAGCATTCCAAATGTGAAATTTAATGACATTCTTGGCAGTATCATTTAGCATCGAAAACAAAAAAAATGCATTTTTAAATGTTATGACAAGCAAACAATTCTCGTAAATTTGTTTCTCGGAAACAACTGTAACAATTTGGATGAAATTTTCATATTTATAATTATAATTTTCTTTTTTTTACTCGAGGGGATAATAAGGTTCAGGCCTGATCCCGTCTCACGATCAGTAGTACAAAAAATATTCACTTTGGAATAAAAGCGAAAAAAAGGAAGGCAAGGACCGCAAAGTTCTGAGCTCAGTATTTATAGTTAAAACAAGAGAAAAAAAAACAGATTTTTGGTAACTTTTTTGGAATCACTGAGAGGAAAAAAAAACAATTTATCTGATCTAAAATCAGAATAAAATGTAAAGGTTTTGGGTTGGATTTGTTCTTTCACATTTTCATTCACTTTGAGGTTTTACTTAAATAAGAGAAGTGGGGATTAATTCTTTAAAAAAAATAAAAATACGGAAAATTAAAAGTAGGTAAAAATAAAAAGTATTATTTTTGAAATAATATTATCTGCAAGCTCTTTTTATTCTTCCTCCAAAATACGAGTTGGTTGATTATTGTATTTATACCTTTATCTCTGTATCTTTTTTTAGCAAATCTCTCAAAAATTTGATCAAAGTGGGACGTAACTCTACGTCCCACGATAAAAAAAAAAGTAGTGTAACTATAGTATCAGCATATGTTACTAAAGTATCAGCGTTCAGCCTTATACTTTAATTGGCCTCCAATTGATTCCGAAAGTAAAAAACTTATACGTTTTTTTGCTAAGATCTATATATTTCGGCACTATGTGCCATCATCAGGATCTACAATTTTTAACAGAAAACCTAATAAGTCATATGAAGTTATAGAAAAAATAAAAAACAAATAAATTATAAAAATTGTACCTAATTTAAACTTTAACTGCTACATTTTTTGGCATCTAAGTGAAATGTTGTCAGTCCTTAACAAGCTCTGTAATTGAGTGGCTATATCCTGCTAAATATCCTTATTTTTGATTTGGTGTCGTTAAGCTTCAGTGGCATAGATATCGAGCACTTCGGGGGCCCCGTATCAAACATTTTTTTCCTAACAGAAGCACACCCTAGATATAAGCCTTTTTTCCTACAAAACAAACTTGCATCACCATATTAGAAAAGTTCAATTTAATTTTTGATTTTGTACGGTAAAAGGGACATAATACACCATTTTTATAAATTGGATCTCGAAAGGCGGTAAATTTTTCAAAAAATTTAAATTTTAGGTCATGAAATCAACGTATTGTAATGTGAGTACACATTTCTACCAAAATATGTTGCTCTAACAAAACAGTGTAATTTTGTGTAGAATCGTATGAGCTAAAATTTTAACCAGCTAGATTTTTGAAAAAATTACGGTTTTCTAGATATTTGCAAAAATATTTTGATGTCCCTTAACGGAAAATCAAGAGACAAATTTTGAAACGCTATTTCTTTAAGGCAAACCAACGTATACAGACTTCGTTAATAGCAGTTCAGATAATAATACTATCTTAAAGTTACTGCTTCGTAAATTTGTTGTAAAACTAAATTCGAATGAGCTATTCGAAAACAAATTCGCGGCTCACGCCCTTTTTCGATATAGCAGGCTTCTCCTTACATGTTTCGCCCAAAAACCAGGTTTTATAATAAGGATATGCACTTGAATACAAACTGCACACAAATTTTACCCATAGATACATGAAATTTTAATAAGACGTTTTGCTTTTTTAAGAACTCCAAAACATAGATTTGTATGAGCTTTGGAAAATAGCAGCACAACATGGACACAGAACATAATAACTTTCTTATTGAAAAAGATATTGCTAAAACTCGCAACTTCTACGTACGTCCAAAAATAAATGTTCACCTTTGATTCTGAAAGAAAATAATTTTATTATTTCCATCTTTACTTGAGATGCCATGTGCCGCTATAATTAACCAAAAATTCACATAATTACAAATTTTACGGAAAACCACTTTTTGGGAACAATTTTTAGATGAAAGCTAACAAATATTTGAAAAAAATTAGCTTACGTTAAATTTGAAAATATGCTAATTGCTCATTTTTTGTTAGAAAGTTAAAAATGCCGGCGCTTGCTTTACACGCACATATATTTTCGGACGTAAAATTTGCAAAAATTTTGATTTTTTTTAATATCTTTGACATATAACAGAAAAGTTGCCCATATGAAAGCACAATTTTTTATTTAAAAAAATCGAAGATGGCAGTGTTAAGCTTTCACTTAAGAAAAAAGCCGTATCTTATCCATAGAACCCATGCCCATAGAATTGATACTTCCTCCATAATAGACTAAGAGCCCACAGCAGATTTTGGGTGTGAACGATAGCAAATAAAGAAGTATAGGCGTCGAAAGCTTCATTAAAGGCTATTAAAAAAATCAAGGTCTTGCAGTCCACAACTGGGGCCTTTGCGAGTAACAGTACATCGAAAAAAAATATGAATGCAACTTCGAGGATAATCGTGTTAGCCGAAATTGGTTTTCACCCCGCCCTAGATAAGCTCCGCGGATCCCATATCACGGAATCTGAGATCATTTGAGTGTTAAATTCGCCCTGCCACACTGTTTAAAAAAACCGTTTTTCACTTTGAATTTGGAATTTTTTAAACGGTCTGGTAGAGCCAACTATACACTCAAATGGTCTCAGATTCCGTGATATGTGATTCGAGGAGCCTATCTAGGGAGGAGTGAAAACCAATTTCGGCTAACACGATTATCCTCGAAGTTGCATTCATATTTTTTTTTCGATGCACTGTTACTCGCAAAGGCCCCAGTTGTGGACTGCAAGACCTTGATTTTTTTAATAGCCTTTAATGAAGCTTTCGACGCCTATACTTCTTTTTTTGCTATCGTTCACACCCAAAATCTGCTGTGGGCTCTCGGTCTATAAGGCAGAGTGAAAAATGTTTAGTTTTTTTTTATCAAATCAAACCTTACAATAATTTTTTTTTTCTTCCCCGAATGGGCTCAGACGAAAAAAAAAACCTCGGGGCTAAGCAATTTACATGTTAAAATGCGACAACAATTAAGACCTTCGGACTTAGCTAAGCCCAGAGAATTTTCGAGGCTTAACTTTAGCCCAGATAAAACCTGTGTTACCGGCACGAATTTCATACATGTTATCGATAGTTTGTATGGAAACTCCATTTTTTTCCTGTAATGGCGTCGCTAAGCCCCGAAGTCGTTTTTTTCGTCCGTTTCCCCCGGCCTTGCACAAAAAACACACCTACTGATGAAGAAATTCAAAGCCGTTATATTCGCCATACCACCCGTTTATATATGTTTGACTGTCTGTTTAGGTTTATGTTAAAGTTAGAATCTAGACAATCCTATATTTGATATATGAAGAGCTGCTGTCTATTTAGGTTTATATTAAAGTCAGAATCTATACAATCCGATATTTGACATATGAAAAGCTGCGGGAAAGAACGATCTAAGTCAATTTCTGTGGAAAATGAGGTTATGATAATATCTTTGAGAAACGTATTGAAACATGGAACGATTTGGAAAAGAACGATAAGAGTAAGGGTCAAAATACTGAGGGAAAAATCATAAGGCCCACGAAACAACGATCAGGGTCCATGCTTTGAAGGCTAATATTAGTCAAGGCCACAAAATGTAACTCCACTTTTATTCAGTGTTCATTTGGCTCTGAATAGGAGCATTTAAATCATTTTGTTTTGAACTGGAAATGGTAATTGTTTACCCTAAGTTCAAAAAACAAGACTTGGAAGTTTGATATTTAAATTCCGGACAATCAGAAAAATGTGACTGATGGTTTTTCCCCGCGACCCTTCATATACTTGATATAGTTTTAAAACTTTTGGCTTAAACTTCTAGGGGTTTAAAGGTGCTCAATACTTGGTTTATTAACTTTATATTAAAATAAAAACGTTTTTGAAAAGGTCATGGGATTTATATTTATTTTTAACAGTGAACCGCGTGTTACACAGTGAAACACTTATATTTGATCATCGTTATGATAAGATAATAATGACCAAAATTTGTCAAAAATAAAGTTGTCTAATCAAATCAAAATGCAATTGAATTGAAAAAAAGGTATTGTGTTATTTTCTCGAACATACAAAAATAAGTTATAAAAAGTAATAAAAAGAACTATCTTCGACTTCACTTCTCTTTGTTTCTTGCTAAGTAAAGATCAAAACAAATAATATAATAGAAACTTTAAATACAAAATAAAACCTATATTAAAGTTAGCTTTTTGCATGGTCCATAGTGTAAAGATGGTTCACTGGTGGACATTGTGTGTTTTTTTGGAAACAAATATTTCTATTAAAAAAATTAATAGACCTATTTTACTTAATCATTGTTTTAAATTTATAATAACATCTACGATTTCAAAGTATTCATATTCAGCAAATCTCTCTAGTCTAGACACATTACTTTCGCATCAAGAAGACAAACAAATATTACGGATTTTCATTATCATACTAGCTACAGATTCCTGCACAAGAACCCATAGGCTCCTTCATTGGCATTAGCATCGAAGCGACCTCCGGGTCATTGTTGGCATGCTTGACCAGCCTTACGCTTGTCGGAGGGTGGTGGTTTTTGACACCTGTTGAAAATCCCTCGCGATTTTTAATTCCAAAAACAGTACTAAGCCATTCGAGATTCTATAGCCTTCAAAATGTACTTTTTGTAGGTAATGTTTATATTTGTTTTCGTGCTTATTGGCACTACTAGCTGATATTGATATTCAAAATGGGTTGAGGAAGTGGTTTTTCTATATTATATACTTCATGATTTATGTATGTACGTTCGAAATTTTTGCATTCAAGATTTTTATTGTTTGTTTCGAAATTTCTTTTATTCGAAATTTTTGTCATTCGATCATGATGTCAAAGTGAACAGAATTCAAGCCATACAAAATAATTTGGTTTCTTTGAAAATATTGAAATAGTGGGTTCTAAAAGAGTATTGAAATTCGGGAGGGATTCAATTGGAATTGTTCAGGATTTTGACCATCCGGAATTGTGGCTTTCGGGATTTCGTCCATTCGGGGCTTTAGGTGCTTGCGATTATAGCAATTGGGATTTTGATTTTTTGCCATTCGAAATTTTGTAGCTTCGATTTGTTTTACATTTTCTGTTAACAATAACATATAAACAAAACAAAATTCAAATGTAATTGTTTCCGCACACAAAACAGTTGTTGTAGTTGAGTTTAGAATTCTCCAAATAACCTGCTACCGTAATTAATTTCGCTCGAACAGCGCACGAAAAGAAGAACAAAATTTTTCGTTGAATAATTTTTGTATTGTATTTTTTGTTTCGCATCTGCAGCATACTAGGCTTAAGCTGGAACTATGGTTCACCTTTGATTCTATGTAGAAAACTCTTCTACCACCGCCATTATCTTTTTGAGAGCGCGCCTTGTTGAGAACACTCTTTTGCTGTAGGGTAATGAGTAGTGAAGTCATTCCACTTCGACCTGTTGACCATGGGTGGCCTGGCTACAGAAATAATCTCTAGGATCGCATTGCTCTAGGTTCCATCGTAGTGGTCATCGATAAAGCTCACCCACATTTATAATTTATTTTTTAAGTTTTCCTTCAAAATTTTGGGTTTTAAGTTCATGGTGGATTTTTGAAACCATTTCACTGCAATAACTTAATTTAAAAAAGAAACTAATAATAGAACTTCTGGCTCCAAAACGCTAAGCTGTTTTGAAAATAAGACATTCAGCAACTGGTAGACAAGTTTGTATGATGTGACTATTAGGCTCCGCGAAATCAGGGGCCAAATTACCGCATCAGTTATCGAGTAATACGTGACTGAATTATGTGAGTTTGGCATTACCGCTTACGTTTTGAGCAATCTAGTATACCAAAATTTGATGTGGTTACTCGTTTATTCGATCACTGATGGCACTCATTCACTCGGTCACTGAAGCGGTAATTTGGCTCCAGGTCGAAAGCAATCAGGTTTCAAAAGAAAACTTAAGTAAGATCCAAAATTGAGCCCAATTTCAGACGCACTGTCAAGTAAGGAAAGTAAAGAAATTCTTTTTTTAGTCGCACTACCCGAATGAAGAATGCTATACTTGGCTCTGTATTTCCCTCTCACTTTGATAATCAGAGTTACAAAACCAATGTGCAATGGTATCTCCTCTTGAATCCTTACCTATTTTCCTGACGCTCGCAACATGTTAAATAATTTTAAAGGCTGTTAAAACCCTTTTGTAGCGGCAATAAGAAAAAAAAAATGCTTTAGTTAAATGAAAGAAAGCTCCAAAAATAAACGAAATAAGGTTTTTATTTTTTTTTTAATTTTCAAAAATTAAATAAAACCTCAATTTCTTTTTTATTTATAAATTTATTGCAGAAAATTAATTAACAACCCAAATAATTAAACAAATTCTTTGATTGCATCCGGTACAATTTCGCTGCAACAAGACCACTGTAATTTTTGTAATACCCAAATATTTGAGAATTTGCATTGGTTGTTGTTTTGTGTTCATTATTTTGAGGCTTTTTTCATTTTTTTTGGGCCCTTATTTCCTGGGGCCTGATTTTGGGGAACTTGACTTGAACTTTGAGTCTCTTAAAAAATTCATGTGCGAAGTTTAATAAAAATCGATCTAGTCGTAATAGTACGAAAGCTAGCAACGTCAAGAAAAAAGTCATTCTAGTATGGCAATTTTCTCAGCTCCTATTGGACTTACAATTAGAGTAAAAATTCATGGTGTCACATTATTGTTGATATCTCTTTCACATGAAAAGTTAATGCGAAAAACTATTTTTTGAAGAACACCTGATTTCCTACATTTTTGTGTCATGCCGTGTGTCCCTCTACAAGTATCCGTTTTTTTTTTTTTGCAGCACCATACGAATCGTAAACTCCCCTAAAGAAATATTTGCTGTATGTTGGCAACTTTGTTATACTGTATTTAAGACATTTTTTGTTGCACATAAAATCTGAATTTAAAAAATTTAGGAAATCAGGTACTGTTCAAAAAACCATTGAATTATTTCGTTCAGACGAACAAGAGGTGAGATTTTTTATAAACAAAATTTTACAGTTTTTCGAAAATAACTTTTCATGGGAAAGAGATGTCAAAAATAATTGTGATCAAGAATGTTCAAAGATATTTTAACCTACAAAATCAGACAAATTTTTTTATTCTAAGTCGAATAGGAGCTGAGAAAATTGCATTTATGTTTTCAACACACTTTTTCAATATGGCGGACAACGCAAAATTTCCTACCAGTCAGCCTGCCCTTACAAAAATCTAAGGGAGTTAGAACGAACGTATATTAAAAAGACTTCTCGAAAACACTGCTAGCTCTTAGACTAAAAAGGGGGTATTCGAACAAACAGAATTGCGAAGCCCACTTTTGTCGTCTTCCCTATCTTTAAGTAACGTTGTTCAAAAGTAAAATTAAGAAAAATAATCAAAAAATAAAATCTGTTTTTTTTTTATATGTCGACCTGCAAAAGTGAAAATTAAACCTTTTGGATATTTACTATGAGAAAATACTCATTTTAAGTACAGATTGATGTAACTATAATAGATACTGGAACTTTTCAGAAAATTACAAACATACATTGTGATTTTCTAAATATTAAAACAATTCTTTTATTTAGGAAATAAAAATATATTTGTATATACCTTGAATTTGTCAAACAAAATGAAGACGTATTTTATATCTAAATATTCTGTAAATTATGTTTTAAGCAAAACAAACTTCAACTCACTTACAATTCAAGACTTCCAACATTCCTCTCTAAACAACCAAATTGATATAATATCAAAAAGAAACTCATAATAATATTTATAAACAATGAATACACATTGGAAAACAAGAAACCTAATTCACCAACGACACGTTACGCCTCTCGACTAAACTAAAGGTACTTATATTACAAATTATATTATACATAACTTTGCATCACTTATATAAATTCAAAACTATCACAACATTTTTTATTGTTTGATAAAATGTTATAAAAATATTTTTACAATTTTCCATCAAAATTTTTCTATATGTAATTTGTTTTTCTTTTTTAGTTAATTTTCAGTGGCGAATATACAAAGGCAATGAACAAGGATTGGCATTCTGGCCATTTCTGTTGTTGGCAATGTGATGAAAGCTTAACCGGACAACGTTATGTGATCCGTGATGATCATCCTTACTGTATTAAATGCTACGAAAATGTGTTCGCTAACACTTGTGAAGAGTGTAGCAAGATCATTGGAATTGACTCGAAGGTTAGTACAATTTAATCAATTAATTTATGTACATTTGAAATTAATTAATTTTAAATTTTCATATATTACAGGATCTTTCCTATAAAGACAAGCATTGGCATGAGGCATGCTTTTTGTGCAATAAATGTCGCATATCATTAGTTGATAAGCAATTCGGTGCTAAAGCCGATAAAATCTACTGTGGCAATTGCTACGATGCTCAATTTGCATCACGTTGCGATGGATGTGGCGAAGTATTCCGTGCCGGTAAGTGTCCGCATTTCTTATTTATATTTTCGTTTTTCTTTTTTATGGTCTTGATGTAAATAATTTTTAATCAAGCGTGCGTAGAGATTTATATAAGAAAAAAAAAAGATTTAATTTTGTTTTTAATCTCTTTTCACTGCTTTCAAAATTTGATTCCTAATTTTTAATTTTATCTTGTATTTTTTTTTTACATTTTTTTAAATAATTATACCAACTAATTATAATAGAGGGTAAGTGGTAATGTCTCTTTAATGAGAAGGAAACAAATCACAGTACTTGGCTAATCTGTTGTTAATATTCGTGCTTTATATTGTTTTAAATGTTGTAGTTTAATTGTTGATTATTGAAAGCATGAATTTATTACACATTGATGTTTTTTGAGAAACAAAAATTTGTATTATTGTGGTTGTATTCTGATTATGAAGACAATTTCACTGTAGTAATTTTGTTGTAAGATTTAATTTTACATTCGAGCTAATATTGAATATGTTTAAGCTATTTAAAATATAGAAATATTATCATCAAAAAAAGAAGTGAGAGATGAAAAGTCTCCCTCGGGCTAGGGCTTATCAAGGGAGCCCAAAAATTAAAAAAATAAACTTAGACACACTATTCTAATTTTTCAATTTTCTCAAGGAACTTAAGTTCATATAAAATAGGCGAAGGTCTGCCAATTTTGGCTATTTGAAATGAAAAGAGACATATATAGAATAGAATATATGTATTTTGGAAATATTTCATAAAGACTATGTGCATATTTAGTATTATCTCCGAAACCGAAGCAAACCATTCGAACCGTTATCGACGAGGACAGCTTTGACTTTGAGAAATAGCTAGTCTATCCACACCAAAGTGACAGATTTTGTTAGCGTCAGTAGGTACTAAAATTTAAATTTATTGTCTTGTTTTTGACAAAAGAGAAAAAGTATGGGTGGTTTTATAGAAGCAATTAAATTTTTAACGAAATAAATACGTTTTTCTTAGAATGACATGACAAAATCAAAACAAAAATGACATCAAGAGCATGACACCGATAAACAGCTAATAAAAGATTTTAGTCGAATTATTATCATTATTATGTCTCATCTATCACAATGTTAATTCGATAATTTGTCAGCTGAAATTTTCGTTGTACATACGAGTGTTTTACCAATTTGTATAATTTTGTAGATCTTGTTCGCACAATTCGATGACTTTAAATAGTCTAGTATCCCACCATAGACCTACCCTCATAAAGGTACCAGATGAGCGGTATACAGTTTTGTAGGCAGTGTTTAAAAAAAACAATTTGTGCATGGGTCAAGGCATAGGATTGCCAAGCAATTATTCCCGAGTTTTGGTGTTTTTCAATTATCTGTCCCGCTCTTAGATGGTAAGCCTTAAGCATATACCTACAATAAATACCACACAAAGAAAATTTTATTTAAAAATTATAAACTACATATGCTATTTTTTGAAATTCGAAATTTCAGTAGGGTAAATGAGGATAAACAAACGGAAAAGTCTAGAATTTATTTTCCAAACGAAAAATTATAGAAAGTTTCTTTCTTTTGTGATCAGTAGATTTTTTAAATACAAGAAAATCATTATATATATTAAAAACCTTTTTTTAACTGCAAATCGAGATATCAAAGTCAAGAATTGCAAAATAGAGGTTTCAGAAATAATTCACCATAAATCAGAATGATGTTCTACATATGAAAAATATTTATATATTTTTAGACCAATAATTTCAAAAAATATTACTCGTATTTTTCACATTTTGTGTTTAACTTTTATTTGTAGTAAAGTGAAATATTGAAATGTTTTATATTGTAGTTTTTGTATATCCTTAAGGATTACCATCTAAGCTAGAGCAGATAATTGAATACCCTCAATAATTGAGAATAATTGCTTGGCAAACCTATGCCTTGACCACTTTGCGATAGGCAACCCATGCGCAAATTGTTTTTTTTTAGACACTGCCTACAGAACTGTATACCGCTCATCTGGTACCTTTATAAGGGACGGTCGTCCTATGGTGGGATCTTCTACTAAAGCTTTGATTTGCATTCCTTAATGTCTTCATTACTTCTTTTAGTGAAATAAATAAATACATTTGGTGACAGCTCGTGAAGAACTAGGACCTAGTGACTTACAATTCTCAACCATTCCTGTGTGTTTTCTGGCAAGAACGGAGGGGACCAACAACTTTTTGGCGAGTCCAAACGGCTAGATGAAAAGCGTTATACTCTTGGAGGATTTGTCATTTCCTCCCAAGAGGCAATACCTCGAAAAAAAAACTTTATTTAAATCAGCCAAGTACAAATCGGTGTTTCTAGTTTAATGATTAAACTTACCTTAATACGAATTGCGTATGACAAAGGCCCTCACTTTTTCACTGATGAGTCCAAGTGAGTAAGCCGGACGAAACGCCAATTTGTAGGACTAATTTTTTAATTAAAAACATTCTTTGTTTTTAAACGTTAGCGGCTGGAAACCAAACATAGACCTTTGGAATGACAGTCCAACACACTAACCATTATGTTATGAGGTGCAACGCTATTGTGAATGGAAAGATTTCTGAATCATAACAAAGCCAGAATGTTTGTCTTTGTGCTCTTGAGAAATAGTAGATATGGATTCTTTTCTTTTATTTATTTTGATATCGATGCGTTATATCGATGCGTTTTCCAAAAAATAGTTACTGTCAATTGAGTGTTATGTGATTGAAAGTAGTTCATTGTTTCATAGAAAAATGCAAGGTTTGAGAACTGTCTCTGAAATATATTAAGATATTCATATATTTTATTTGGTCCTATATTGAATGAAAGATGCATAATGTTATAAATAAACCCATCAGGGACGTTACTTTAATCCTAGGCATTATGCATGTTTTATCTCCAACTTGCAGCAGATTTCAAACAATGATTTCATACAAATTCAAAGCAGTTACTGGTGCATTTAAAAATATCTGATGCCGGTTCCAATCACCGAAAAAGGCCATCAATGATTATTTTTTGAGAAAAATACTAAGAATAAAGCTATTTTGGACAATGGACCAAACGAATATTGGAAATGTCACAACAAATTTCGTGGAAAATATCAGACTTAGGATTTAACAAATTTTTGTTTCGTCCTGCGTGTATTTCATTTTACACATGGTCACTGCTGCCCTTGTAAGAGTAAAAAACAAGTTTTCCTCATCATAAAAATACATTTCAGAACTAGTAACTCTTTTTATTTTGGTGAGAAAATTTAATTTTTATTTGAACAATACATGAGAAGTTTTGGTGTCCAAAAATCAAGAAAAGTTTGAATGTAACAAGTACTGAAGATCAAGTCGAGTGCCAACTTTTAATGTAAATTAAATTTATTTTATAAATAGTTCTGATTTATTGGAATAAGATATAAAGACAAATTTAAGTTTTGGGAGCTAAAACTCCTTTTTGAATAGATTTTAATTGTTTAAGTGACAAAACAGCACAATTTTTCTTGTATCATTAACAATATTTTGTAATAGATTTTGTTGCAAATGAAACTTATAAAATACAAAATTTTCATTATTTTTAATAAGGAAATTTGGATTTACTGAGCTGTATATACCGAATTTTGAAATAAAATGTTTTGAATCATACAAAATTATGACCCCAATAGTACAGGTATAATAGGATAAAAGAAACAACAAAATCTTCCCACTATGAAACTTGGTAAGAACATTTTTTGTACCATGAGAATGAAGAATCAAAGAAGTCTATACAAATATATTTCTAAAATGGCAGAGTTTTTACTGAGGGACAGAGGGCGTATCTTGGTACGTCTAAAGCATTTGACACATGTTTTTAAGTTTAACTGCTATACCAAATGGAACAAAAACCAAGTCGAAACTGGGTCTGTGAAAAAGTCATTTTTATATAAGGACTACTACATTCTAAGCATATAGTTAAACATTTCCAAAAACCAATTGAAAATAATTTTCCATTGATCAAATTTCTATTCAGTGGTTTATTTGTCATGAAAACTAAACTATCAGAAGAATCCCTAAAAATATCTATGGTAAAAAGTTGTTCTTTTGGAGGGATTTTGAACATAAACCTGTGACAAAAATGGTGCCCTGATGAAACATGCTAAACATATACTATCAATAATCGAAATAGTCCTTAAAAATATCTATTGCAAAACAATGTTTTTATGGGTGAAGAAAAGCATACTATTTTTTTTGTTTTCCAAAAACAAATGACAGGCTTTACTCAAGTCCCCAAAAACACCCTTTTTCCCTTGATACTTTTGTTAACTACATTGATTCTTTATTTTCATAGTAAGTGAAGTGTTTTTACCATGTTTCTTCGGGCACTATTCCTTTCAAAAACTTTTGAAAAAAAAAACCTTTCCTCCTCTCTTCAAAAAATACCCTTCTATGCGAAATATTTGTATAGAATCTCTTCATTCTTTACTCTCATGGTTCGCGTACCATTCATTTCCCCAAGTTTGAAGATGGGACGATTTTGTTTGTCCGAAGAAAATTTTGTGCTATTTTACCTGTGCTGCAATCCAATGGTAAAATCTGGCAAAAATATTTTATTTGTCATGAGAATGGAAAATCAAGAAATCTGAGTTAATTCCAGAAACGTGTTTTTCAGTGAATTTAAATACTAAGTTAACTCACCAAGTTTGATGAACTAACTCAGAGACTAAAGTGAAAACAATCTCCGTTGTTACGGTGCCATCTCGATTTCAATAGTGAAAGCTAATGAAATCTTTGCAAAGTGCAATTTCCTTGGTGGCGCCCATAGGCGCCCGGAGGGGGGAGGGGGGGCAAGGGAGGGTGGAGGACTTTAGGTATAACATACTTAAAGTCCTCCACCGAAAATATGAAGAAAACTTTTTTTTCATTTTGTAGTGCACACTTTTCCGCTAATGCGCTTAGTTTTCAAAATATTCACGAAAAATTACAAAATGGGAGCTTAAAGCCTTCCTCCAGCCTAAAGCTCGCGGTCCTGGGCTGGGGACTTTTAGTATGTTATACCTAGGGTTCAACCCCTAACACATATAATATTAACCCAGAGAGCATTGCATTTATTTTCCCTTCGTTGACTGGAATATTGATGAATATCTTAAAAAAACAATTTTAAGTTAAATATAATTTTTATTTTATTAAACCTCCATTAAAATTTCCATTTTAGAGTTACTGAATATTTGTGAAGGAAATATTAGTCAGTATTTTGTCCACATAACTGACAATAGTCTTGTGAGATTTCTACTCACTTAAATACACATATTTCTTCTTTTTAAACAACCAAAATTAAGCCAAAATTTCGTACTGGTGAACAACGTTATAAAAACAAACGCAATTTAAATATAATCAATAATTACAAGGTTTCAATTCCAGAATATACACGAAAGAATTCCCAAATAATAGTTATTTAGTGTTTTCTACCTAAAAAGGAACAAATGTGCGAATATGAAACTGTACCGCACGGACTCTGTGAACAACTTACGATACTCACTGTCACTATTTTTAACATAAGACACTTATTTCAGTTAAAGATATAAATCTTCGTTATTTGATCACGACCTTACAAAAAGTGATGAACAAATTGAAATAGACTTTAAGATTCCACCCAGTCACTGTGGCGTATACGTAACTTTTTTTGGTTTGAGAAAAATGTGAAACGTTTTTCTTTCAAAGTGAAGATAAAAGTTTCCACAACCTCAATTAACATTACTTTATTAATATCTTTTAAAGCACTTTGATTATTCCAAGGCTTTTTGCAAAACAACTGACAGACAGACAGACAAACAAAAAACAATGTATATGAACGCGGTTCATTCATAAAAATGTCAAAACGAAATGACAGGCAATTTTAACGACCACAATGCACAGCTAACATGTTGTTGTTGTGTTGGTGTCTCCTCTACACAAATCCATTGTATGTATTAATATAATAGCTTCATTGATACGAATCAAAATCAAGTAAATCTCTCATTCACAATTAGCCCACACATCTATCGGAATGTCCTCGAAATTTACACCAACCAGCCGTCTGGTGGTCAAAGGACAAGTTTTGCAAAAACAACACTAACGCCCCCATACTTCAGACATGATTATCATTTAAGTAAGCTTACTTTCTGTTTGAAAATAAAATAGTAAACTTATAGTGAAAGGCTATGCATTATTAAAATATTAATAATGCAAGCCGATAAATATTGAAAAAAAAAATAAAAGTTTTTAAATTTTTAAAAATAAAAAATATAAATATTATTTCACCTTCGATTGACGTTTTGAACTAGTCAGTAGGCGTACATCTCAGTGCAATGTCTTTCAATATATGAATGTATATAAATGTAGAAGGAAAAAAGTCTGCTTTATGTCAGACAAAAATCCAGACGCATTTTCTTTCGCAATCAGGTTAAAGTGTCGTGTTTGTTTTATTTTGTTTTCTTTAGGCGTTAAAAGCTTATTGTGATTTAAATGAAGAGAAAAATAAACTGGTTGTATACATGCAAGTAGTGGTCCATAGGCAGGTTTTATGTTTCAAATGACGTACATAATGTTGTCACGAAATCAACATGCGACTAAAATGTGATGCAAGTGACATGCGATGCGCGAATAAATTAGTGAACGGTTAGCGCATCTCTAACGAACTGTTAAATTCAAGTTTTGTTCGTTACACTTGGAGGAATACCTCACCTAAAGGAGACAGACTATTAATCTTAAAATTTCTTAAATCAAGCGCACATAATTCAAATAAAACTGAATTTGTAAATTTTGTATTTTACTAGGACATCCAAAAACCCGGAAATTACCATAAACCGTTCTTATACGAGTTTTGTAAATAAAACAAAAAATACATATGAACATGCATTAAATATGTTTAGTCATTTAAATGAAGGCAAATCAATAAACAACGTCTAAACATGCCTACCAACCTCTATTAAACAAGTTCATTACAAGTGATTGCAGATTTTATCATCATCGTCATCATCATGGATGGCGTTGCGTTCCGGTGGTGTGGTGTAGAAAAATGTGTCATCATGGAACCAGTATTATGCAGTATACATATGTACAATGTACATATATGTATGTATAACGATTATATCTATGCTAGAATATGCACGCGAGTTATTTTTCATCTGTCATTTGGGGAAAATGAAGACAAATTGATCTGATAGCTGGTTTTGGACACTATACACACATCCACCATACAGAAAAGAGATTATAGCCACTCCAACTAAAGTTATACATAGTTTTATATTTGAATTTGATTATTGTGTTTTTGATAGACAAGAGTGGGCAGTTGACAAAAGAAATTTAAACTCAATAATAGACTGACTGACGTTTTATTTTTTCAATATTTTTTGGTTGCGTTGTTTTAAATAAATGAATATCATAAAATCAACATCTTTATTAAATTTTGTTTAAAAAAAAACATTTATTATAGCGACAAACAAAATCGTTTCATGACTTTTAAAGAAAAAAAAGGCAACTTTTATTGCCGGTCACAAAATAAGGAAAGAGACACTTTTCAAAACTTCAATACAAGAGTTTTTTCTTTCTTTTTGGCTCTCTATCAACTTAATAGCACTTTAGAATTAATTTCATTATTGCATCTTCTCTTTTCCTTTGTTCTTAATAAAACGAGATAAATCAAATTGGTAGAATTTGTTGAATCTTACATTTGCATAGATTTTCATTGCTCTATAAATATGCTTCAAAAATAGCAAAAATTACAACTCACTCAATCAGTCACGCACTCACCCAATAATCACTATCTTGATCGTCGATACAACTCTTTCACTCTCTTATAATATTAGTTACTTGGAAACGTGAAGAAAACATGATGAATAAAACCAAAGAACTGATGTGGTATTTTTGCTTCTAAATTTCACATAAGGAGAAGGACATTTGGCTAATCAAATATCTGTTCCAAAGATAATTTGAAAATTTTATAAAGTCTTCTAATTATATGTGACAGCTGTCAAATCCCCAAACACTTTTTTAGAACCAAAGATAATCGTAACTGCAACACGATTTTCTTAACATCTCTACGATTACAAAAAAATTACAATTTCTCAAAAACAAAAATCAGTAAATTACTTTCATTGAAGGTTACCTTTGGGCAGTGGTGGATCTAAAGGGGGCTATAACACCAAAGCCCACTCCATAATCGATTCGTACAATTTATTTAATAGCAAAATACAATACATTACGATGTTTCAATTTTGTATTCGTTTTGAAACCTAAAATTTTTAAAAACACTTGATGCAACAAAGAATGATCCCTAAAATCTTAGATATAATATTTTTATTTTTTTTTATTTGTTGTATTTATTAAAACAAGGTTGGGACTGAAAAATTAGCTTGAAAGTATTTTTTTCTAAGCCTCCAAAGGAATTAGATGAGAGAGCGAAGATGAGACTAAGCAATTTGAATATAAAAACGTAGGCTCTATTTATTCCAAGCCCTAAGAGGGTCAAATATCAGAGTTGGGGCTAACCAATTTATGTCTAAAATTTATTCTTCCAACTCCTAAAGGAATTGTAAAAAAAATGATAATGGGGCTGGTATGTTGGCTGTGTTTTTTCCAAGCCTTAAAGAAATTCGACGAGGTTGGAGCTTAAAAATTTAATTTTATAAGCTGTTGTTTTCTCAAGCTTCAAGAAAACTGAACGAAAATACGATGTTGGGGCTTTACAATTTACGTATTAGCTGTGTTTTTTCAAGCCCCTAGGGAACTGGCCCAAAAAAACAAGGTAGACGAAAAAACGCTGAGTTTTTGTTCAAGCCCTTAGAGCATTGGGCGAAACAAATGAAGTTAGTTCAGTAAATTTAAATGTTCAATACAGTTGAGGAGCTTATAAAGCAACACCTGATATTTTCATTTAGTATTTTTTTTTTTTTTTTTCAGAAATTGAAAACCAAAATTCGAAATTTTTCCGATGCAAAAAAATTGCTTTGTATGAAATGCTTTCGAGCAACAGAATCAATCAATTATTATTAGCCCGATAAATCTAGGAATTCAATCAAAGTTAAATGAAGTACAAAATGTTTTGATGCAGTTTTGTTCCAATGATAGATAAGAATATAAAACCACAGTTTTACACCAAAATTTGCAATGGCGTCTAGGGTAAAATGGGGTAAAACTGAAAAAGGGCCAATTCTAAACGGGAGTTTCTAGAATTTTGTTTTGTTTTTTTGTCGATAGATGTTAAAAATATAAGAAAGTTATGCATATATTTTAAAATTCTTAAAAAAATTTTGAAGGAGTTATGATTGTTTAAAAGTTGAAAACGAGAAAATAGTTATTTATAAAATAATTCACCAAAAATCAGAAGTTCAACCGATTTTGATTAAATTTCTATTTTTAGAAAGATAATAAGAAAAAAAATTAATCATATTTAAGGATATTTTGATGCTCCTTTTTACAATTTTTCTTGATTTTTTTTAAAAGCATGCTTTTTAAGTGTCAATTTTTGACACATTTTTGCCTATATCTTTCTAAGGGGGCGGTCTAAAAACTTCAAATTTTCACAGCACATACATAATGTTGATTTAAATTTTTGAGCAAAATTTTGATTTTTCAAAATACCGTTAAACAGAGATATTTACATTTTACAGTTAGTTTAAAAAACACATCAAATGTCTGGAGTTTATGAATATATAACTCTTGTTTTTTTTTAGTTAAAAAGTTTAATATCTTTTTGTTATTCAAATATATAATACATAACTGTACATGCTATACAAGCTTCACAAATCGAGTCGAAAATCGAAAAAAATATCACCTATTTTACTGTCTTTTAAGGGTAATAACCAAAAATAATAATAATAAAAGATTAAAACGGTTGATTTTTCGTGAAAATTTTGTCTTTCCAAAACTTAGGTATTTGCATTTAACAGTTAGTTTGAAGACAACTCATAACTCTGGAATGCAGTAGCGTATACAATGAATTTTTTAAAGAATCAACTTCGATGCGGGCGGGGCTTTAGTCCATATAGCCCCCACCCCTCCCTTTGAGTTTTTTAAATCACCTGTGGGGAAGGGATTGGGTCCATATAGCCCCGGGGCCTTTTGTCCATATAGCCCGGGGGGGCTTTAGTCCATATACCCCCCCCCCCCCCCCCCTGTATACGCTACTGCATTCCAGAGTTATGAGTTGTCTTTAAACTAACTGTTAAATGCAAATACCTAAGTTTTGGAAAGACAAAATTTTCACGAAAAATCAACCGTTATAATCTTTTATTATTATTATTTTTGGTTATTACCCTTAAAAGACAGTAAAATAGGTGATATTTTTTTTGATTTTCGACTCGATTTGTGAAGCTTGTATAGCATGTACAGTTATGTATTATATATTTGAATAACAAAAAGATATTAAACTTTTTAACTAAAAAAAAACAAGAGTTACATATATATTCATAAACTCCAGACATATGATGTGTTTTTTAAACTAACTGTAAAATGTAAATATCTCTGTTTAAAGGTATTTTGAAAAATCAAAATTTTGCTCAAAAATTTAAATCAACATTATGTATGTGCTGTGAAAATTTGAAGTTTTTAGACCGCCCCCTTAGAAAGATATAGGCAAAAATGTGTCAAAAATTGACACTAAAAAAGCATGCTTTTAAAAAAAATCAAGAAAAATTGTAAAAAAGAGCATTGTTGCCTCAAGGAAGATGTATCGAATTTAGTTCAATAATAATATATTTATTAAAAAATTCCTAAATAAATAATTATTACAATTCAAAGATAATATAAATAATATTTCAATATTTCATACTTTCGTAATCCTTGTTCTAGGTTATGCAGCTGCCGCCAAATTTACTTTACAGACCCTCGTGAAAAGACTTGATATTAGTTGTCAGATTTCTATTGACAGTCGAATTAGGGTGCGTTTGAGAGTCAAGCAAAGGCATTGCCAGATCTGTCGCAATACTCCCCCCCAGTATGTCCTCTTGAGGTCCTACTATTTCTTGGCCTTTGACTCGACGAACATCAAGCACTGCGATCTTTGTAGCTGGCCTCTCGTACACTCCAGTAATAGTTTTGACCAATGCACTTCTCACTCTACCATCAGAACCAAATTTAGTAGCGATGATTCTACCCTTTGGCCAACACAATCTAGGATTATCAGGATCCGCAATAAGTACGATGTCATCTACTTCGATTGGTTTTACATCATCGAACCATTTGCAGCGCCGAGTTATGACGGGCAGGTATTCACGAACCCATCTTTTCCAAAATATGTTCGCAAATTGTTGAGCGGTTTGCCAATTTCTCCGGAGTTGAATGCCCTCACTTTCACCTTCTATCAGTGGCTTAACGCCACTAGAACTGCCAAGCAGGAAGTGGTTCGGCGTCAAGGATTCTTCTTCTTCTTGATCAATAGGGATGTATGTAAGTGGTCTGGAGTTCACAATCATCTCCACCTCCATTAATGAACCTCGTAATAACTCGTCAGTAGGATTACGTGACGGCAAGATTTTATACAGTACATCCTTAACGGAACGCACCAAACGCTCCCAAGCTCCTCCCATATGTGGTGAGCTAGGTGGTATAAAACACCATTTCATAGAAGAGCTTGTGAACTCTCTCATCATTTTGTTTTTATCAACCAGGTCAAAGGCTTCTCTCAATTCACGTTCTGCGCCCTTGAAATTTGTACCATTGTCACTCCACAGTTCAATGGGAGACCCTCGCCTGGCCATAAAATTGCGAATTGCTATTATACACGAGTCTGTCGTTAATGAATGCGCCACCTCGATGTGGATTGCTCTTGTTGTCAAACAAGTGATTAGCACTCCATACCTTTTTTCACTGCTGCGCCGTATAGAAACAAATAAAGGACCAAAGTAGTCCACACCAGCGTACGTAAAGGGGCGGCAAAATGAAGCAAGACGAGTCTGCGGAAGACATGACATTTTTGGAGGAGACGGTTGAGCACGTTTGTTCTTGCAATATTGACAATCCCGACGAATTTTGAAGAGAGCAACTCTGAGACGTGGGATCCAATATTTTTGCCGTATCTCGTTCACAACAGTTTCGTGATTACAGTGATGGTACCTTGAATGATAATCAAGAATAAGTAAATATGTTATATAGTTATACCTGGGCAAAATGATGGGATCATTCCCGTGTTCTAGAGTCACTCTTCCGCCAAGTCGAAGTAAACCATCATGGTCCAAATAAGGTGAAAGCTTATAAATAGGACTTGTCTTTTTAATGGCTTTTCCTTTCGATAGCAGCAAGACCTCATCCATAAATTCGATACGTTGCGCCTTTTTACACAGGACAATCTCAGCACATTGAATTTCGCTTTGTGAGATTGGTTTGTGTTTTACAATTTTGACAATAGCGTTTGGATTGAGTTTTAACTTTAAAATTTCCTCAATGACCTTTTCTTTCCAAAATCGAGCATAATTAATAGCTGTTGACATGACCTTTAGCAATCGTTTCCAGGACGAGAAGCGTTCAGGTTCTATCGCCATAGTACATTCACCAACTAGGCTGTCATTCCCATGGAAGCCTATATATTGAGTGCGAAGTTCCTCATCCGTCATCTTGAATTTTTCAGTTTCTTTCGGCCAGTTATTTTGGTCAAGCTTTAGAAATTCTGGCCCATTCAACCATCGACTGCTGCTGGAAAAATCAGGAATTCGCTGCCACTTCGTTGCTTCGTCAGCCACGTTTTCTGCAGTCGGAATCCATCGCCAGTCAGACATTTCTGTCAGCTCCAGTATCTCGCTGATACGAAAGGCTACAAATTGTTTGTAGCGTCTATGATCAGAACGTAACCAAGCCAATACAGTGCGTGAATCCGACCAGAAGGTTTGCTTTGAGATTTTTATAGAATGGGTAGCTAAAAGGTTTTTAGCTAATCTGGCTCCAATGACGGCAGCCTGAAGTTCCAGTCGTGGTATTGACATTAGCTTCAAGGGGGCAACTCGGGTTTTACATCCTAGCAAAACACAATCGACAATATCCCCGTCGGTACATCTCAGATAACTAACAGCAGCGTAACTGTCTTCGCTAGCGTCCACAAACGTGTGAATTTCAAACGTAGGGAAATTTTTAAATATAGCACTGACGTAACATCTGGGTATTTTCATAGCCGTAACCTCTGGCAGCAAGTGAATCCAGTGCAACCACTTTGAATACTCCTTGTCGTGAATTAATTCATCCCATGCGCATCCGGACCGCCATATTTCTTGAAAGATTACTTTGGCGTACATAACATAGAACGCCAGAAGGCCTAAAGGATCGAATATCGTCATTAATAGACTAAGAACCTCTCTTTTGGTGGGCCTTCTCTCCCCTAGAAGAACTTCTTTGTTGTTAAAGCGATTCGAAACTTTGAAAACGAAACTGTCATCAGATGTCGACCACCACATGCCCAGGACCTTCTCTGTAGCAAGTTCTCTTTCAGAGCTTAAGTTGATAGTATCAACACATTTAGAGTCCAGTGCATCCAAAACGGTTTTAGAATTTGATACCCAGTTCCGTATCTGAAAACCCCCTTGAGAGTGTATGTAGTGGACATCACGAGCGAGCTGAATGGCCTCATCTTCAGTATCAACGCTATCCAACATGTCATCCACGTAGTGGTTTTGCAAAATACTCTGCACTGCTCTAGGGAAACGATTTTGGAACTCTCTGGCATTAAGATTTTTAATATATTCAGCGCAACTTGGTGAACAAGTGGCCCCAAACGTCATAACCAACATAATATAAGCCGATGGTTTTAGAGCACCTGGCTCTAACCAAAGAAAACGCTGATAATTTTGATCTTCTTTGCGGATTCTTACCTGGTGATACATTTCTGCTATATCCCCTCCGATCGCCACTTTTCTTTGACGGAACTTTCGAATCGCAGAAACCATGGGTGTTAGCTGGTCTGGTCCTTTCAGGAGCATGCTGTTTAAGGATACGCCATCGACTTTAGCAGCAGCATCCCACACTAGTCTGACTTTGCCAGGTTTGTTTGGATTGGTCACTGGAAATATCGGAAGATACCAACATTTCGGGGTCTCGAGTTCACTTGGCTGTAATTTTCTGGCATATCCTTTGGCAATATATTCCTCAATCTTATTTTGCAGCGTGCAACTTAAAACTGGATCTCTTAGCATTTTTGATTGAAGGCACTTAGCGCGTCTTAGTGCCATCGGAAAGCTGTCTGGAAGAGATATATTTTCATGTTTCCAGAGTAATCCAGTCTGAAATCGATCTCCTATTCTTTGAGTCACTTCCTGCAATTTCTCGTAAGCATGTTGGTCCTCTCTTGACATGATCAAATCTTTATCGCAATTCACGTCTAAGTTATCTAAGCAGATGTAATTCTTTACTACCTCGAGCAGCTCATCATTTATGGAAATCTCGCAATCGCACATTTGAAATACGTGATGGGTGGCGATAGCTTCTGAAGACAGGCTATTTCTTGATTGACCTTTTAAGGTCCAGCCCAAACGAGTCTTTTCTGCCACTGGTTCATGGCCTTCACCCTCTTTAGACTTAAGGCTTACCCCAAGTCGGCAGTTGTTAAGACCAATGAGTAGTTTCGGTTCAGCATCAGTGTATGACCTCAAAGGAAGACCCCTCAAATGCTTGTACTGGGTCTGCAACAAGTTAACGTCCAGTGACTGTAGTGGTAAATTCAAGTTTTTCACAGTATGCACATCTTTGAGTGGAAACTTCACGGAGTTGCTTGTTTCAGATATCTCAAGATTGACAATCATGGAATCGTCTTCGTATCGATGTGTATTTGAGGTCCATCGAAGACATAAAGGTTGTGGAACGCCCTTGAGATTCAATTCGTTGATCAGCTCCTCCTCGATCAATGTCAAAGATGACCCTTCATCAAAAAATGCATACGTGGAAATTTGAACGCCTTTGCCATGTAACGTGACAGGTAAAACTCGGAAGAGAATATGTTTTTTGCCTTTCATAATGTGTGTTCATATGTGAGGAGAACGGACCTGTTTGTACTGTTGATTCCTTGTGAAGACTGGGATGATGAAAGGAACGACATCCATTTACACCGCATACTGATTTTAAGGTGCAAGCCCTTGGAAAATGGGACCTGAGACATCTTCTGCAGAGTTGGTTGTTTCTTACTGTGTTCCACTTGTCCACTCTTTTCAATTGTAAAAATATGTGACATTTTTCAACGCCTTGACAATTGCCTTTACAAACCACACAAGATTCAGAACTAACGGGATCATATTGCTCAGCATGAGTGTTTAGTGCTCCTCGCTTACGAACTTTGTTTGACGTACTTGGAATCATTACAATATTTGCACCTTCTGCAAGTTGAAGCAGCCATTTGCTAAAATCCTCCAGGGTACAGCTAGTCAAGGAAAGTTTGTGCATACCCCAAAAAGGACCTAAAAGTCCAGGCAACTTGCAGACCAATTCTTGTTGCAACTCTGGGTTGCACAAATGATTCACCAAACCAGAAGCTTTCATTGTAGCACATATATTTTGCACTTCTAATGCGAAATCAACGATTGTTTCCGGACGATTTTCTTTTGGTGCTGGCATTTCTTTGATTTGTGACAGAAGAACATCAATAATAAGTTCCGGTCTGCCAAATTTCATGCGTAATGTTGATATTATTTGTGACACACAAGTCTCGTGCAGCAATAGGTTTTTCACAGATTTTCTGGCTTTCCCTTCCAAAGCTTGTCGCAGACGAAGTAGATTTTCGGGATCCGAAAAGCCACATAATTCTGTTGTCTGATCGAAAGTGGCCACAAACAAAGGCCATTCTTCCGGGTCACCATCGAACTTAGGGAGTTCTTTACATATTCCTTTGCGAGCCGCAAGTTGTTCACGTGTAATTAGTCGAACAACACTTGGCTCACTATTAGACTTGGAAGCATCTTCTTTTTCCCGAACCATGCTAGTTGCGTTTGCTGTAAGCATTCCCGGAACCCAATCAGTGGTACTTGCATTAACCGTTTGTGTAGAAGTTTTTATCTCTAAAGCAAGTAATTTGTCCAAAATTTGTTGTAGCAGTGGGTCTTGGTGAACCACTTCAGTATCCGCATTAACTGGGAGCGCAGTGGATGGCTGAAGGAGAATTGCAGTCGTACTCTCTGCACCAGGTGCACCTTTGGGCATTGACTTTGTTGGGTTCGATTCCTTGAGCCAACTTTCAACTTTTGAACAGCATTCACTTTCCTCGTCCGATGATGAAATCCGGTCTTCTTCCTCTGCAAGTTGAGCGGTAAGATGTCTTTGCCTGCTAAGTAATTCTTCCCTTTGCTTTAAAATCGTGCATGTTCTCGCAGTTCGAAGGCTTCTTCAAATAAAGTTCGGCAGTTGAATGCTGAGTTGCAACTTTTGCGAGACAATATCAATACCACAAGCGATTAAAGCTGTTATCACTCCAATTTGTAAAAAAATTAGCCATCTCACAACGTCTTTCCGCAGCTCAAAGCGTTCAGTGCGTTTTTCCTGTTCGTTTTTATGCAAAACATTCTCGCACACATCATAATCGAGACTCTCGTAAATATCTTTGTTGTTTTGTGATGCATTTTGTGAAGTGATTGCAAATGTTGGATTTTCTGCATCGTGCGGTGAAGAGCGACTACTAGATGCTGGTGCTTCTGAAGGTGCGGCAGGTAGAATATCTATATTATTATTTAAAATAGGTTCCTCATCGTTCGATACAATCGCTTCATCGTCCGAGCTTTCGAGGAGAGTTACGTGCTTCTTTTTTGATTTCATTTTAATGAAGGTTCTACAGCGTTTGTAGAAGCATAAGAATACGGTTTAAGTAGAATTTGTATTTAATATTTATTGTATGTTTTTATCGCGGTTGCTTGATTTTGATTTTATCTTTGGTAGGCGTAGCAAACTGCAAATCTAGAGAGCAACAGCAAGCACCGAAGCGAACATTTCACGAGATCACAAACTGGGGAGTTTTACCTGTCACGTTACAATGCATACGTGGAAATTTGAACGCCTTTGCCATGTAACGTGACAGGTAAAACTCGGAAGAGAATATGTTTTTGCCTTTCATAATGTGTGTTCATATGTGAGGAGAACGGACCTGTTTGTACTGTTGATTCCTTGTGAAGACTGGGATGATGAAAGGAACGACATCCATTTACACCGCATACTGATTTTAAGGTGCAAGCCCTTGGAAAATGGGACCTGAGACATCTTCTGCAGAGTTGGTTGTTTCTTACTGTGTTCCACTTGTCCACTCTTTTCAATTGTAAAAATATGTGACATTTTTCAACGCCTTGACAATTGCCTTTACAAACCACACAAGATTCAGAACTAACGGGATCATATTGCTCAGCATGAGTGTTTAGTGCTCCTCGCTTACGAACTTTGTTTGACGTACTTGGAATCATTACAATATTTGCACCTTCTGCAAGTTGAAGCAGCCATTTGCTAAAATCCTCCAGGGTACAGCTAGTCAAGGAAAGTTTGTGCATACCCCAAAAAGGACCTAAAAGTCCAGGCAACTTGCAGACCAATTCTTGTTGCAACTCTGGGTTGCACAAATGATTCACCAAACCAGAAGCTTTCATTGTAGCACATATATTTTGCACTTCTAATGCGAAATCAACGATTGTTTCCGGACGATTTTCTTTTGGTGCTGGCATTTCTTTGATTTGTGACAGAAGAACATCAATAATAAGTTCCGGTCTGCCAAATTTCATGCGTAATGTTGATATTATTTGTGACACACAAGTCTCGTGCAGCAATAGGTTTTTCACAGATTTTCTGGCTTTCCCTTCCAAAGCTTGTCGCAGACGAAGTAGATTTTCGGGATCCGGAAAGCCACATAATTCTGTTGTCTGATCGAAAGTGGCCACAAACAAAGGCCATTCTTCCGGGTCACCATCGAACTTAGGGAGTTCTTTACATATTCCTTTGCGAGCCGCAAGTTGTTCACGTGTAATTAGTCGAACAACACTTGGCTCACTATTAGACTTGGAAGCATCTTCTTTTTCCCGAACCATGCTAGTTGCGTTTGCTGTAAGCATTCCCGGAACCCAATCAGTGGTACTTGCATTAACCGTTTGTGTAGAAGTTTTTATCTCTAAAGCAAGTAATTTGTCCAAAATTTGTTGTAGCAGTGGGTCTTGGTGAACCACTTCAGTATCCGCATTAACTGGGAGCGCAGTGGATGGCTGAAGGAGAATTGCAGTCGTACTCTCTGCACCAGGTGCACCTTTGGGCATTGACTTTGTTGGGTTCGATTCCTTGAGCCAACTTTCAACTTTTGAACAGCATTCACTTTCCTCGTCCGATGATGAAATCCGGTCTTCTTCCTCTGCAAGTTGAGCGGTAAGATGTCTTTGCCTGCTAAGTAATTCTTCCCTTTGCTTTAAAATCGATTGCTGTTCTCGCAAAAGTTGCAACTCAGCATTCAACTGCCGAACTTTATTTGAAGAAGCCTTCGAACTGCGAGAACATGCACGCTTGTTAGCTTTCTTAGGTCCAGATGTCTCGTTAACCCTTTGATCTGCCACTTTTTTCGAAGAACAGGTCACATGACTGTCTACAGGTACGTTTAGGTCATGCTCATCTCGTTCTTTACGACCACCAATTGGCGGCAACTCCGACTGAGAGTGAACAAGAGCTTGCGCACCCTCAAGGTCATCATAAGCTAAATTATTTTGAGAAGAATGTCCATCAGGATTTGGAGGGATAAAGGCTTGCGCACTCCCCAGTCCATCAGAATGCGGGAGACTAGTGGCCCCGCTTGCTTGTTCTGTTAATTTGGCTGTATTAGATAGGGAAAAAGGAGATCTTTGAGAAGCAAGATCGCCAACAAAATCACGTGTGTCTGTAGCTCCATCATCAAGAGACATTCGACGATCTTTCTGTACTCTATCCAGTTTCCCTTCACTCTCCGATTTATTTGATGCTTTCTTTAGATTACATGGCGTTTGTTGAGATGCGATTAATCCACTTGAAAGCAGACCAGAACAATTTTTGCAGCGCCAATCACGATGAGCTATAGAAGAAGTCACTCCAACACATAAATAGTGGTACCAGGCATCGCAATTATCACAGCGAACCATTCGAAGATTATCTTCTTTATTGCACAAGACACAGCTATAAGTCTTGGGTTTAGCTCCAGTGCTCTTTGAAGGCTTTGGCGGCATTTTAATCCCAGAAAGAATTTTTTAAAGTGTTGCCTCAAGGAAGATGTATCGAATTTAGTTCAATAATAATATATTTATTAAAAAATTCCTAAATAAATAATTATTACAATTCAAAGATAATATAAATAATATTTCAATATTTCATACTTTCGTAATCCTTGTTCTAGGTTATGCAGCTGCCGCCAAATTTACTTTACAGACCCTCGTGAAAAGACTTGATATTAGTTGTCAGATTTCTATTGACAGTCGAATTAGGGTGCGTTTGAGAGTCAAGCAAAGGCATTGCCAGATCTGTCGCAATAAGCATCAAAATATCCTTAAATATGGTTAATTTTTTTTCTTATTATCTTTCTAAAAATAGAAATTTAATCAAAATCGGTTGTACTTCTGATTTTTGGTGAATTATTTTATAAATAACTATTTTCTCGTTTTCAACTTTTAAACAATCATAACTCCTTCAAAAATTTTTTAAGAATTTTAAAATATATGCATAACTTTCTTATATTTTTAACATCTATCGACAAAAAAACAAAACAAAATTCTAGAAACTCCCGTTTAGAATTGGCCCTTTTTCAGTTTTACCCCATTTTACCCTAGACGCCATTGCAAATTTTGGTGTAAAACTGTGGTTTTATATTCTTATCTATCATTGGAACAAAACTGCATCAAAACATTTTGTACTTCATTTAACTTTGATATATAGTCAAATTTTGTCTAGGATGATCGGGCTAGCCCGATAAATCTAGGAATTCAATCAAAGTTAAATGAAGTACAAAATGTTTTGATGCAGTTTTGTTCCAATGATAGATAAGAATATAAAACCACAGTTTTACACCAAAATTTGCAATGGCGTCTAGGGTAAAATGGGGTAAAACTGAAAAAGGGCCAATTCTAAACGGGAGTTTCTAGAATTTTGTTTTGTTTTTTTGTCGATAGATGTTAAAAATATAAGAAAGTTATGCATATATTTTAAAATTCTTAAAAAAATTTTGAAGGAGTTATGATTGTTTAAAAGTTGAAAACGAGAAAATAGTTATTTATAAAATAATTCACCAAAAATCAGAAGTTCAACCGATTTTGATTAAATTTCTATTTTTAGAAAGATAATAAGAAAAAAAATTAATCATATTTAAGGATATTTTGATGCTCCTTTTTACAATTTTTCTTGATTTTTTTTAAAAGCATGCTTTTTAAGTGTCAATTTTTGACACATTTTTGCCTATATCTTTCTAAGGGGGCGGTCTAAAAACTTCAAATTTTCACAGCACATACATAATGTTGATTTAAATTTTTGAGCAAAATTTTGATTTTTCAAAATACCGTTAAACAGAGATATTTACATTTTACAGTTAGTTTAAAAAACACATCAAATGTCTGGAGTTTATGAATATATAACTCTTGTTTTTTTTTAGTTAAAAAGTTTAATATCTTTTTGTTATTCAAATATATAATACATAACTGTACATGCTATACAAGCTTCACAAATCGAGTCGAAAATCGAAAAAAATATCACCTATTTTACTGTCTTTTAAGGGTAATAACCAAAAATAATAATAATAAAAGATTAAAACGGTTGATTTTTCGTGAAAATTTTGTCTTTCCAAAACTTAGGTATTTGCATTTAACAGTTAGTTTGAAGACAACTCATAACTCTGGAATGCAGTAGCGTATACAATGAATTTTTTAAAGAATCAACTTCGATGCGGGCGGGGCTTTAGTCCATATAGCCCCCACCCCTCCCTTTGAGTTTTTTAAATCACCTGTGGGGAAGGGATTGGGTCCATATAGCCCCGGGGCCTTTTGTCCATATAGCCCGGGGGGGCTTTAGTCCATATACCCCCCCCCCCCCCCCTGTATACGCTACTGCATTCCAGAGTTATGAGTTGTCTTTAAACTAACTGTTAAATGCAAATACCTAAGTTTTGGAAAGACAAAATTTTCACGAAAAATCAACCGTTATAATCTTTTATTATTATTATTTTTGGTTATTACCCTTAAAAGACAGTAAAATAGGTGATATTTTTTTTGATTTTCGACTCGATTTGTGAAGCTTGTATAGCATGTACAGTTATGTATTATATATTTGAATAACAAAAAGATATTAAACTTTTTAACTAAAAAAAAACAAGAGTTATATATTCATAAACTCCAGACATATGATGTGTTTTTTAAACTAACTGTAAAATGTAAATATCTCTGTTTAAAGGTATTTTGAAAAATCAAAATTTTGCTCAAAAATTTAAATCAACATTATGTATGTGCTGTGAAAATTTGAAGTTTTTAGACCGCCCCCTTAGAAAGATATAGGCAAAAATGTGTCAAAAATTGACACTAAAAAAGCATGCTTTTAAAAAAAATCAAGAAAAATTGTAAAAAAGAGCATCAAAATATCCTTAAATATGGTTAATTTTTTTTCTTATTATCTTTCTAAAAATAGAAATTTAATCAAAATCGGTTGTACTTCTGATTTTTGGTGAATTATTTTATAAATAACTATTTTCTCGTTTTCAACTTTTAAACAATCATAACTCCTTCAAAAATTTTTTAAGAATTTTAAAATATATGCATAACTTTCTTATATTTTTAACATCTATCGACAAAAAAACAAAACAAAATTCTAGAAACTCCCGTTTAGAATTGGCCCTTTTTCAGTTTTACCCCATTTTACCCTAGACGCCATTACAAATTTTGGTGTAAAACTGTGGTTTTATATTCTTATCTATCATTGGAACAAAACTGCATCAAAACATTTTGTACTTCATTTAACTTTGATATATAGTCAAATTTTGTCTAGGATGATCGGGCTATATTTATAACAATCAGTGTCCTCGAAATTGCAACTATAGATTTGCATTTCTAAGATATTTTGACGATTTTATACGCTTCCTTTAAACGATAGGATTTTAATTTAAATTTCTCTTTTGGCTTTCTTTAAATAAATAAATAAAATTAAATAGATACATAAATTGATAAATATTCATTAAAATAAATATATTTAATATTTATGAAATGGTAGGATCATTTTGGTTGCTTTAAAATTTCTGGTAAAATATTGCTCCCATACACAATTCTCCCCAAAATTTTACCGAATGATACGCAACTTCAATAAAATTTTCGTTTCTTACTGTACATCACCAAGATACCTGTCAAAATTTAGTGCATGAAATAATTGTTTGCCACATTATTCTTGTGCTTAATTGTTATAGTCTATTTTATTCATGAGATTAAGGTGGACTTAACTTTGTTAAAATGAAAATCGAAACCAGAAAAACACATTTTATTTTATCGGATTTACTTGAAATATTAAAAAAAAATTCTTTGAAATGGTTGAGTAAAATTTGTGTTCAGAGAAAAGCTGTTTTATGTGATATTCTCCTCAAAAATGTTATTTTAAAACAGAGCTAGCATTTTAGCTGGTGCTTGGAGAGAAATGTGGGAGATAAGGCTCAGCACGATTTGCGTACTGCCGTATAAATGTATAAATCCTACAAAAAACATTCAGTATAAATTTTAAATTATTTTTAATTTTTGTACAGTGGTACGTTCTTGACAAACCTATATATTTATCTTGTAATTAAAATTTGTCACTAGTTATATTTTTGCATTTTGAAATAATTGTTTGACTCTGACAACTGGCCTACGTTCTGAAAAAAAAAAATAGGATTGAGAAAGATTTTGTCTTTTTTAAATGATATGTCTGAAATAGGAGCCTCAAACCTCCCCACAGCCAAATCCTGGAGTCGCTACTGCCTTTGGATGGAAAGCCATTTTTCATAGAATGGTTAAATGATACCTGCCAAAGAACTCAACCTTTGAAACTTGGTACTTAACGAATTTGATCAATTTTTTTACATCGTCACCTGATTGCAAGAACTAGATAACTCAATTTCATAAATTTTGGAGATAACCGCCTTTATAGGAACATAGCTACTGGAGAACGATGGAAAGTTAAATTTGTATGTTCCTGAAACTTCACAAATATCTTATACTTATCTGTGATAGAAAAAGATTAGACAAAAAGTCTTTAAAATTGAACAAAATAATACCGTTTTTGCCGATATATTATTATAATATAAAATTGAGTTACCAAATTCTTGCAATCAGGGGACGATATGCAAAAATTTATGGGATCTACTATTTGGTATTGAAAACACTTAGTAGCTACTATTATTAGTACCTCCCATAGAACAGTATTTTTGATTTTGAAATTTCTCATTATCAGATTTAAAAGCATATGTTAGGCTTAGAATAAGCATTGCATGCCAAATTAAAAAAAAAACACATTTTTGTAATTAAAAAAACAAAATCAACTTAAATCGGATATAAATGAATAAAAAAAATCACTTGTTAATTTAATTATCTACTTATTTTATCCTGCATACTAAAAAAATCTGTCAAAAACTTCAAGGCGTGTTGAAAGTTATCAAGAGAAATATCTCATGGGGGGGGGGGGGGCATGTTTAAATGAAGGGCCAATTTTAAATGAAAAAAAATTGCATAAAATAAAAACAATATATTTAAAAGCAACGGTAACAGTTTCAGTATTATTTTGTATCTTTTTGGAACGCCAGAAGTCCATTCTTATGGTTTATTTTTTCAGATAAAGTTTTTTGATGAATAGTTTTGGCAAAAAGAAAAGTTTTCAAATTCAACATTTAAAACATCGGAAAAGTTTCTTTTCAAAAAGGTACTTATACATTTAATTTTTGAGAACATAAAAAGAAAAGGCGAGTTTTTCTTTTTTCATTTCTAAAAAAAGAAATTAACAAATGAAATACAAAATGACAATGCGATCAAGTAAACACACAAATGACCAAGCTGGCAACCGTGGCTTGATATACACTCCATGAGCTCAGAATAAAAAGACCTAACGAATGGAGCAAAAAATTGAGCGCAGCCAACTTCACTCTTTTTTTTTCATTTGATAAAACATTCCAAATCGGCGCGTTCAACAAATCAAATTTCAATTCAGATTTTTGATTTTTTGAAGTTTTCGATTGGCCAGCTGTCAGATGAAAATAAAAAGTCAGTGCCTAATTTTGGTTCGTTGAACGCACCGATTAATATTGAAGCGTATGACAGTTCGGTGCTTAGATGTGTTTCAAAATTATAACGGAGAGCTCTGATCCAGAGATTAACAGAGGTTAAAAAAGAAAAACACCTAGGGTAACGATAAATAATGAAATGTTAGGTTAGGTTAGGTTAGGTGGGGTGATGATGCGGCTAGCCGCAACACCTCACTCGGATCTCAATGGATCCATTGTGCTCCTCTTAATGAAATATTACTAAGCGTGTTTTGTTGAGCTCCTTTATGTGATCATTAAGATATGTTGCAGATTCAGCCATAGAGCTACTGAAGTTTAAATGTGCAGTACTTGTTGTTGTTGAAATTTGCATATGAAAGTTTGGCTTAATGTGAACGTGAAGCATTTCTTAATGCTCATATTCAGGAACTCAACAAAACACGTTTTTCAATTGCCATCAATGTCATTGATTCGAAAAACAGATCTGTATGCATTTAAATCAATTATTCAGAACAAAACTTTTTTTATTCAGATTTTAGAAGGTTATTGGGCTATCAATTGAAAATTGTTAATTTTCAATTTCAAAATTTGTCAAAAAAGTAAAAACCAGACAAAAAATATCAAAGCAGCAAATATAAAAAAATAAAATAAATCTACTCAATTTTAGAAGAAGTCAAACTTGAATCGTCCAAAACCACCAAGCATTTCACATGTTGTCGATAGTATTAAATTAAGAACTACCGGAAACATGGAAACAAGAATACTTCCTACAGAAATATATACATACATATGTAAAAGATAAAGTACATGCATGCATATGTATGTCTGTATATAATTTGTCATCAAATTATATGCAGAGCCAATAGGCGCTTATATTTCAAGAAAATTTGTTTACTAAAATTCAAATTGCCCATATTAAGCTGCAACAGCATCAAATACTTCCTTTAAAAATGCCCAGCGCCTTCCATTATTGGTCTTATTTTAACTTTTTTAAATAAATTACATCTGATTTATTGTTAACAACAATCTTAATTAATGGTGTTTTTATCTGTCATTAACTTCATCCTACGCCTGATTTCATCGATTTGTTTGTTATTCGCACCTCAGTTCACAAAAACAATTATTATTACCTTCCATAGGCTTGGACCCCATTATTCAAACAATCACTATTTAATAAAATGGGTAATTATTAAATTATAAACAAAGTAGTAAATAAGGCCTTCATTGTATGATGGGAATGACATTGCATGAATTAAATGCCCATAAAAGTAAAAGTGTATCGATGAGTGGGGCATCATCATTTATATTACCTTTACTCTTTAAAAAAAAACAAACATCGCAGAATAGTCTCTCTCTAAAATTGAAAAGGCTAATACTGTCGATTGCTTCACATTTTCGCAACTTAATTTAAGTCACTGTCAAGCCTCTCTGTAGCCTTTGCAGTGATCAAACAAATTCTAATTGAATCTAAAACTCTAACATATTATAAAACTCAAAAGAAATGTTATGTAGGATGTGATTTTATTTATTCGCTATCGTTGTGTGGGACTGATAGCAATAGCACCCATTCAAGTCAAGATCAATATTTAAGATTGATTTACGATTAAATCGAATGAGCTAACTGCTTAAAGCAAATAAAATTACTTTTCATCCCTAAAAGGCTTTTAATAATAAAATCTAAAGACATCTAAAGATGTTACAACCCAACTGTTAGTTAATTTCTATGCAAATATATAAACGAAAACAAGTGTAGATAGTATCTATATTTATGTATCTTTTTTTCCGTCCGTCAATTTTTCTTTATTATAACCTATTGTGTGTTGAAAATGTTATGTGGTGGGTCTTGAGATTGATATTGAGATTGAAATACTCCTACTATAGTTAAAAATGCATTAATATTTAGAAAACAAGATGCAATTAATTATTAGTTTCCCACTCGATTTGGGCAGAAAGTGAGCCATCAGATACAAAAATGTTCGACAAAGTTTGAGATATTCCCAAAATACAAATATTTAAAAAAAAATGGTAAAACATTAATTTAGTGAAATTTTATATGAATAACCTGACAAACCAAACACACATTGTTACTTTAAATTATAGTCTCCAGATCTTTGCTAGTACATGGTAGGAGCAAAAATACAGCCTTATTGTTAACCTTGTTATGGTTCAAGATCATGATCACTCTTGGGTCTTAAGATGTCTTTTTTTTAATGATTTATAGTGGGTTGAACTTTAGATTTGAAAGTATCAATGAAGTACCTGCTCTATTCATTTCAAACAATTCAAAGACCTTGACTTTAAAAAAAAGCCTCTTATTAGATTTTGTTATAATATTCGGCTCAGATTTTAAGCCGATTGATTTCACTTAATCAGCATTAACAGCTTTCGGCTCATCTGTCAAAGCATACATGTGATCAACTCACTTTACATTACATTTTTGTCTATAGTTGTTTCATAGCAGATGTGCCCATTGTGATTTTTTTATAAATTGCTCTTCAGTTAAGGTCAGTTTATTTTTAATGAATTGGTAAAAATGTGTTTTTAGTCTGAAAAATTGTTAATTGATCAGTTGGGTCATCCAACTATAGAGGTGTGCACAAATCGATTATGTTTTTTGAAAAGTAGTGATATTTTTGTTTTTAATAAAAAATAAAAACTATGAAGTAAAACATGAAATACAATATCTATCAAATGCAAACCACAGCTTTAACGAGAGTTAGTCATTCTCTTAGAGAAGTTTTTCATCAGGTTTTCTCATTTGACTGTATCTTACGAAAAATAGCTCTTATATGTTTTCTAATGCATGAATCGTTGGTAGACTTTTTCTCAGTTCAAACATAAACTGTATCACTACAAAAAACAATTTTTTTTTATTGTTGAGGACAAACATAAACACTTCTTAAAAAGTAGAAAATCTATCTGATAAACAGTATTTTCTTGTATAAATAGGTATAACGGGCTTTTCTGAATGTTGCAAAATTTGTATCAACTCAACCTTTATCTTTAAAAAATCCCGAAGGAATAAGTCTAGATTGTGCCACCAAAGTCTTCATAGTTTGGCATTAAAATCACCCAAGACAATTTTAATGTCATAGCTAGGGCATTGCTCATACCTATGTCTTGTTAAGGTCATCTTTCTCCTGTGTGGGGGCATGCGCGCATATGAGGCTAATGTTGGCGAATTTAGCCTTGATGCGAATTATCGTGAGGTGCTCGTTCACCATAGTTGAGGCTCAAGACGTCTTGCCTGAGACGAATCCACATCCAAAAAGTCGCTGACCTTGTGGCCGGTGACAGTCAACATCGTAGTAGATGTCGCAGTCTTTCAATTTTCTTTTGCACGGCCCATCCCATCGTACTTCTTGGATGGCGGTGATGTCTGCTTTGTAGCAGTCTAGGACTTCCGCTAAATGTTCGTCTCTCTCTATAGCAAGTCAAGTCTAGCTGAACGAGACCAGTATCCGATGGCGAACACTTGGAGGTAAAATAAACACATTTGACATATAGAATTCGTTATATCACGGACGTCACCATTTTGACGCCAATTTGTGACTACCCGCGCCCTTCAAAGCCCAGCTATTCGAGCAATCACACATTTAGGCCAGGAAAAATAGGTCCAGTGGGTGAAATCGCTATAATCACTAAAACAGCCCTACCACCATAATCTTTGACAAAATATGGACCGTGGCAGTTCAAAATCAGTACCAATTCTTCATTGATTGTGAATTGAGAGGTTGTTCCACTATTATTTTTGGGTTTTTAACCGCTACAAATGCGGCAATTTTCTTTTTCTAGATTCTATTTCCAAACTCTTTCTCTTTAAATAATATATACTTACTTACTTATCCGGCCTTCAATTCATGAAGGGTCACATACAGCTCGAAATACGGCTGGTGGTATCCATCCTTTTAGACCCTGAGAACCCTGCTTTCAGTCATCTACTACACCAAAACTTCTGGCATCCACAATGGCTTGATCTTTAAACTGGAAGTTCGGTCTTTTTCGTTCTCTTGAACCTCCTGGGCTGAGTATTTTGATTTTCTGGACTACATCCACATCTTTATACAACTCACTGAGCTCGCGGTTGTATTTTCTTCTCCATTTGCCCTTCTCGCACATAGGGCCATACGAATTTGTTCTCTCTTTCTGCTTACCGCCCAACACACGGTGTCATAAAGCAGAACTGTCAGTATAAGAGTTTTATAGAGCATGCACTTCGTCTTATACGTGTGAAGAGTTTCAAACGCATTTGTTGCACCAAACCGAAGTAGCAACGGCTTTCTAGGATAATTCTTCGTCGGATCTCTACTAAGATGTCGTTCGTAAGATTTATGTTTACTTCGAGGTATGTAGATGAACTCCTTAAGCTGCATTTATATCTTCGTTCTTCATTCTGTGAACATTGTTACTCAAACAACGAACAAAATTTATCGGAAGTTCAAAAAGGCTTTGAATTTTTTCGTAGTTATCATTTACACCTTCTTTGTTCCACGTGACCATTCGTAGTTATCATTTACACCTTCTTTGTTCCACGTGACCATACGTGGAACGATAAAAACCTTCGAAGTTATTGCTATCAACAGTGACGTTTTGTCCTAGCTGGTTTACAGGTCTTTCATTGTTAGTTGATAGAATGTATTTGGTCTTGTCCTCGTTTACTTGAAGACCAATAAGTTTCACCGTGAAAGACTCTATACAACGGTCTGTTGGGAGCGGCCGATGTTATCGATATCATCGGCATACTCTAGAAGTTAGACAGATCTATTTAAAATCGTGCCTTCAGTGCTAATGCCTGCCCAGCACACTATTTTCTCTAGAACGAGATTGAAGAAATCACATGAAAGTGCATCTCCTTGCTTAAACCCTTTGCAAGTTTGGAATAGTTTTGAATAGTTTCAATATCACGTGACACTACTGGATCAGTTTTCTCGGGATACCAAGTTCAGCCATTGCCAGCTCCTTACGATGAATGCTATCATATGCGGCTTTAAAATCAATGAATAGATGGTGAGTTTTGACTTGAAATTCATTGGTCTTTTCAGGGATTTGCCTGAGAGTGGTCAATCTGTTTGACTGAAAGCCACACTGGTACTTGACAATTAAAGTGTTGCACAATGGCTTAAGGCAATCAAACAATACGTTGGATGTTGGATAGGACTTTGTATGCGACTTTAATCAGTGATTTGCCTCTATAGTTCTTGCAGAACATAAGGAAGGGCTTTTTTATAAATGGGACATATGGAGCTGATAGACCAGTCATAGGGCATGCTTCCCCCCACCCAAATTTTGTTGATAAGTTCACGCATGCACCCTTTCAACACATCTCATCCGTGCTCGGAGAGCTCCGCTGATATATACCCTCAGATCTGGCGGCCTTATTGCTCTTGAACTTCTTTATAGCAAAGTTTATCTCTTCTATACTGACTGGGAATGGGATCTCTTCTTCAATAATTTTTTTCAAAAGAGACATACTTTGCAGAAACATATAACTTTTGTACCTTTTTATCTTCTTGTTCTATTTCTTGCTCTACATGTTGACCATTTAACAGCTGCTGGAAATGCTGCTACTCTCTGTGCTTCGGTGACTTTGTTACCTTATCGCTGCTTAGAAGAGTCTGGTGTGCGAGACTCTTCGATCTCATTCAGCTGAGAGGCTGCGTGCAACCTCTTCTTTCTATGCAGGGTCTTTCTCTCCTTTTTTCTTTATGCTCTTGTTTCACGCTGAATCATATTCGCATGTGCATCTTCTGTCACCATTCTCAGCTGTACTCATTTGTCATCATACAACGGGTTTTTTTTCGGAGGTGGCTGGTCGCCTATTGTGGTTTTGGCTGCATCTTTGATGATATCACGATACAGGGACCACTGGTTGTTGGTGTCTTTGGCAGGTGAATACATAGCGGAGAGCTTCTCGCTCAGGTGATACTCTCTGTGGGCTCTTGCGATTTCCGGTGACTGACGTTGAATTTCTTCTTTTGGGTGGTTCGTTATTTCTTTTGATTTGATAGTCGAGCTCTAAGCCTGGCCACAACAAGGAAATGGTCGTCAGAGTCGAAATCTTCCCCCGGCCAACCAGAGCCTCAAGTAAGTTAGAAATCTTAAAAATCTGACATGTTTGAACATACCCATTCACCGTGGAGAGTTTTTTGTGAGGTTTTTTTTGAGGATTGTACCAGAACGTCAAGGATTATCATACAAAAGCTTGTGACTTGTGATCCCTCACAATGCTAGAATAGGGCTTTTAATCTATCATGCATTGTATAGATAATAATTCAACTAAATTAAGAACACTGAGTCAAGAATTTATAAAATCATGATTATTTTCGTATAGTTGAAACTTCGTAAGTTTGCAAAATGAATGCAAATGAACTTTAATTAAAATTAAAACATGCAATGCTAGTTGTGGTAAAATTTGTCTCTAAATCCAAGTTTTAATTTTCCTTGAAAAAAACCTACGCAAATATTTGCGCATGTCAAAAATAGTTGAGGTGAAATGCAAAATTAACTGTTTGCATGATTGGTTTACACTTTCATGCAAAAAAAAAAAACATTGCTGTCATGGAATGTCATGCAAAACAATGGGACCGGCAATTGTTTTGCATGCGAAAAAAGTATGGTGAATAAATTATTCTTGTATTGGATAGTCGGCTTACACTTCCAAAAAATATGGCATTATTTGCATGCAAATAGTTTTTGCATCCAAAAATAATTATTTTCCATTTTTAGGCATATAGTTAATTAATTAAGGGTAAATTAATGACTCAATGGGTGGCTTGTGCCAAGGCAAACGTTTTCCCCTTGAATATTATTCAATTTGGTGCACAGAATAGATGGAAAATCATTTTGAAAATTTTGGCTTGGAACTGTAAACTATGCTTAACGAAACTTTTATCTGAGCAAAATCCTATTCAAATCAAAAGTTCTGCATTTCAAAACATTTCATTGTTACTCTCAATTTTCTGCCTCACCAGCTACCCAGCTATAAACAATAATTAAATTCAGATTAATTTAATATTTATTCAAGGTTCATCCTTTGCAATACACTTCAATTCAAAAAAATACAAAAAAAAAGAAATAATTCAATATTTAATTGATGTACCTACAATTGCAATTGTTTCAATATTTACAGTCGGTATTGGATACACGATTTTTACCACTCTTGTCTGCAATGTTTAAATATGTACATTACTACTTTGAATATTGATTACAAAAAAAAGCGATTCCAAACGCCCACTTACGATCCATTTCATTTTCACTTCAAGTTTACACCTTAAATTCCAGTAGTTGTGGATTCCTTATAATTTCTTCGCAATGATCGCAATGAAAGAATGAAGTAGCCCCCTCAATTTTAAATATAAACAATCCAAAGAATAATGCATTAATCGCTGGGGTTGCATTAAAAAAAAAAACAATAATTGGGTTTCCTTTTCAAAAAAAAAAAAAGATGACCAACCAAAAATAACTACTTCACTACAACCAACAGCTAAATTTGTTTACCATAGCTCGCTGATGAAGTGAGAATGTATCTCTAACTTAAGCTCTACCGGCAACCATAATAATATGTGGGGAATCGAACCATTTCCGTTGGCATTTTGTTGGAGCTGAAGCATGTCGGAATGGTTGTATCTTAATGGAGCACTGGAGCTGCTGTTGTATGATGAACGTTTGAACGGTTAACAGAGAAGTATTTAAATTCAGTATCTAATCGGCATTCAATGTGAGCGGGTTGTGTACATGTTTTTTGTATTATTATTTGCATCATAATACCGTCTTTTGCGTGTAAACAACTTCTAGTTTGGCCTCCTCGGTTTTGTCGCGTGCTTCTTTTCCCAAACAAAACGGTGACAAGTGTGTTAAGGGCTTCCTGCATAAAATTAGTTAACCCTTTGTTTTTTGACGGATACAAATTGTCCACCTTATAAGAAAAGGGATATGAAAATGCATTGCAATGGGTGTCTCTGACTGTCTGTCTTCTGTGTTGGATTGTGGGTGCTTATTTAAATTTGTTAAATGCATCAAAAAAATGTATGTCACGTTTTTGAACCCATTGTATTGGATTTGGGTATACCGCCATCAACCATCAGTGCGGGTGGAATAGTGCTAAAGACCACTTTCTTTTCGCCTTTTTTGTTTATAGATACTTTTGCTTTTGCCGCACATGGAAGTGCAAGTTATTTTTAATTCAAATGAATCTAATTATTAGATACTGAATGAGTTTTTTATATTCGTTTTTTTTTCTTTTGTTTTTATAATTTATGTTCCATTTTGTTTATCAACCGCACATAAAACGTTTTATCTGTTTATCTTATCTAGATATTGTGAGCTTGATGAAAAGAGGATACAATGCAAGTGTTTCTTTCTAAATACAACATCTGTTATGGTTTTTTATTGGTTTCGGTGTAGGTATCTACCTGCGAGAATAATCTGGCTTTGATGTTTAAAAATGAGTGGTTTCATTTATTTTTATTCTCAATTTACTACCGATATGCACATCAAATCACAGGAATTGATTTTTTTATAGTTGAAGAATATGTGAATATGTTTATTAAAAGACTTAAAAGAATTTTAATATTTTTGTTGTGAAAAATATATTGGGAATTGTGTTGAAAATAAAAAATTTTAATTATTTTATATGGCTTTCACCAAAGTAATGAATATAAACAAATCATTATTTGTTTATATTTAAATATTATAGATTCATAAAATTTAATACAATGGTTTTTTTTGTATCTTATGAAGTCGGGTTTTCTGGAGTAAACTGTTAATTTTTCATTTTAAACGAGCAAAGAAATAAATAAATCAGACTATTCAGTTTTTATTTCGTTTTTGCGAATAAAATTAAAAAACAGAATAATATATTAATGAAAACAAATAAAATCTTAGCTGATATATTCCATTCAATCGCAGCTCAAATTAATGCCTTTCTTCTTCACGTCTTAATTATGAGCATATAGTCTCTCTTAAGTAATTTTAGTGAATTCTATAGTTAAAGTTGAGTTTTAAAATTGATCTTATTTTAGTTTATATCGTTTTTATCTTTATACGAATAGTGCTGAAATTCATTAATGATTTGATTAATGAGCGCCTATGTATGTTAATTTAGGTATACTCATGGTTTTTTAAAGATATATAAGAATCTATTTATTTAAGTACAAAAGGCAAACTGACCGTCCTCTTTGAAAAAAGCTTGGAAAACTAATTTTGACTTGCTCAATAACTCTTAAGTAACTTCTTGATCCAAAGCTAAACTTTGATTTAAGTGAGCAAAATTAGGTCAATGTTACCAGTGCATTTAATTTAAAAAAAAAACGAAAACTTTCAATTTGATACAAAAAAAGAGGAATAGTTATACCCGTTTTATCGTAACAACCATTTTGTCTTATTGACCGACAAATTTAGACGTTATTAGTTTGTAAGCTGCAGTTTTTTAAAGATAAACTAAGCGTAAAAACTAATTAAGCGAAATGTTCATAGGCAGGAAATACTGTAGATACATGTGCTTGTAATTTTGAATAGGCTGGACTTTTGAATCAGGTTTTTGATACTTCCGATAACCTGGAAGTACACAAAACGAATTCAGCGTATTTGCATATTTTTACATATTTCAATTTGTATTAGTCAGAATGCAGACTTAAATGTTTTTTTAAATTGAAGATTTCTTGTCAGGTCTATGGTCTGACTCTATATACCTAGTTAATGCTTAAAAAAATAGAATCAGTTTTTTTAGGTTAAAACATAAGAATACTGAATTTGGAGAGTTTTCTTCTTCATCTTTTTGGGCAGAGTTTGATCATTTTCAAACTTATATTTTATTTCTTGTTAGTTGAAAAAAAACTTGAAAATTCGTACTAAAAATTATGAAGGACAGCAAATTTTCCAGCTTTCTATTGCTTTATTTTCAGAGAGT